>CM029392.1:17652060-17662171 GCA_017165825.1 Hepsetus odoe | reverse complement strand
GGAACCTTTTCCCGGATGGCAGGAGGGAGAAGAGAGTGTGGGACGGGTGGGAGGGATCATCCACAATGCTGGTTGCTTTGCGGATGCAGCGAGCGGTGAAAATGTCCTGTACAGAGGGCAGAGAGACCCCGATGATCTTCTCAGCTGTTCTCACTACCCGTTGTAGGGACTTGCGGTCTAAGACGTTGCAATTCCCGTACCAGGCAGTAATGCAGCCGCTCAGGATGCTCTCGATGGTTCCTCTGTAGAAGATGGTGAGGATGGAAGGTGGGAGATGGGCTTTCCTCAGTCTGCGCAGGAAGTAGAGGCGCTGCTGGGCTTTCTTTGTGATGGAGCTGGTGTTGAGGGACCACGTGAGGTTGTCGGTGATGTGAACACCAAGAAACTTGGTGCTCTGGACCAACTCCACAGGTGAGGTGTTGATGATAAGTGGAGTGTGGTCCCGACGTGATCTCCTGAAGTCAACAACCATCTCTTTAGTCTTGTCGACGTTCAGAGACAGGTTGTTGGTTCTGCACCAGTCCGTCAGCTCTTGTATCTCCTCTCTGTAAGCTGCCTCGTCTCCACCGCTGATCAGACCCACCACGGTTGTATCATCAGCAAATTTGATGATGTGGTTCGAGCTGTGCTTGGCTGCACAGTCGTGGGTCATCAGTGTGAACAGCAGTGGGCTGAGCACACAGCCCTGGGGGGCTCCTGTGCTCAGTGTGATGGTGTTGGAGGTGCTGCTACTGATCCTGACTGACTGGGGTCTCCCAGTCAGGAAGTCCAGGATCCAGTTACAGAGGGAGGTGTTCAGGCCCAGCAGTCTCAGCTTCTCACTCAGGTGCTGAGGGATGATGGTGTTGAATGCTGAACTGTAGTCAATGAACAGCATTCTGACGTAACTGTCCTTTCTGTCAAGGTGAGAAAGGGCCAGATGGAGGGTGGTGGAGATTGCATCGTCCGTTGAATGGTTGGGACGATACGCAAACTGCAGGGGGTCCAGTGAGGAGGGGATCTGGGACTTGATGTGCCTCATGACCAGCTTCTCGAAGCACTTCATGATGATGGGTGTGAGTGCGACGGGACGATAGTCGTTGAGGCAGGAGATGGATGGTTTCTTAGGCACTGGAATGATGCTGGTGGTCTTGAAGCACCTTGGAACAACAGTGGTGCTCAGAGAGGTGTTGAAGATGTCAGTGAGAACAACTGCCAGCTGTTCTGCACATCCTCTGAGCACACGACCTTGAATATTGCCTGGACCGGCAGCTTTCCGTGGGTTGACTCTGAGAAGAGATCTTCTCACCTCGGCTGTGGTCAGACGGAGAATCTGGTCGTTCGGAGGAGGGGTGGTCTTCCTCATTCTCGTGTCGTTCGCTGCATCAAACCGTGCGTAGAAGTGGTTCAGCGCATCTGGGAGGGAGGGGTCACCGTCACAGGCAGGTGGAGATGTCCTGTAGTTGGTGAGGGCCTGGATGCCCTGCCACATGCGCCGTGTGTCACCAGTGTTCTTGAAGTGGCCATGGATTCTCTCTGCGTGAGCTCGTTTCGCCGCTCTGATGGCCCGAGACAGGTTTGCCCTCGCTTTTCTTAGGGCGGCCTCGTCCCCTGACTTAAAGGCCTTGTCCCGGGTTCTCAGGAGTCTGCGCAGCTCCGCGGTCATCCATGGCTTTTGGTTGGGTCGTGTTATGATGAACTTGGAGACAGTAACATCCTCAATGCACTTGCTGATGTAGCCAGTCACTGAAGCTGTGTACTCCTCCAGGTCGATGGAGTCAACGTAGGTTGCAGCCTCCCTAAACATGTCCCAGTCGGTGCGTTCGAAGCAGTCCTGAAGAGCAGAGATGGCTCCTGTGGGCCAGGTCTTTACTTGCTTCAGGGTGGGCCTGACGATGGGTCTGTACGCTGGGATCAGCAGCACAGAGATGTGGTCTGAATGTCCGAGGTGGGGGCGGGGCTCCGCTCTGTACGCGCCGGCCAGGTTTGTGTAAACACAGTCCAGCGCGTTTTCCCCCCTCGTCGCAAAGTTCACATGTTGATGGAATTTAGGGAGAACTGACCTGAGATTTGCATGGTTGAAATCTCCGGCAACAATAAATAATCCGTCTGGGTGATAGTTTTGGAGTCCGCTGACAATTCCATAAAGTTCAGCCAGCGCGCTGTTAGCATTAGCGCTGTTAGCACTAGCGCTGGGTGGGATGTATACCGCCGAAATAAACACTGTAGAGAACTCCCTGGGCAAATAAAACGGTCTGCACCTGACTGTTATCACCTCCAGCAGTGTTGAGCAGTGTACTGAAACCAGCACAGCGTTTGTACACCATTGTGTGTTTACGTAAACACACAGCCCCCCTCCGCGGGTCTTTCCGGACAGAGCGGAGTTTCTGTCCGCACGAAACGCGGAGAGTCCGGCGAGCTGGATGGCGGTGTCCGGAATGCTGTCGCTGAGCCATGTCTCCGTAAAAACAAAAACACAGCAGTCTCTATACTCACGCTGGGTGTTCAGCTGGAGTCGTATGCAGTCCAGTTTATTATCCAGGGAGCGGACATTGGCGAGGAGGACGGACGGGATAGCCGGTCGGCTAGCGTTTGCCTTGAGCTGAGCCCGGACCCCAGCACGCTTGCCGCGTTTCTGTTTCCTCTCACACCGCTTCCTATGTCCTCTCAGTCGGCCAGGTTCAGCAGGCGATCTCGTGGACTGAAGGCCTGGTCTTCTCAGCACGCCGAGCTCCCGTAGCGTTGTTCGGAGAGTCGCTGGAAGACTGAATCCTGGCTGATTCCTGAGCTCCAGCAGTGTTTGGCGGTTAAATTTAAGAGCATTCACAGATGTGACGCTCATGTGCAAGTCTTATGGTGAAAAGTAGTCGGATGAAAGACTTTTTACAGACTTTAGCACCAAAGTTTGGACCCCGGAGCGGCCGCTGCGTGTTACCGCGCCGCCATCTTGGAGCTATCATCACCTTCCTTGGAGGACGTTTGGTCAGTACTGACCACTGAGTAGCAGAAAAGTGAAAAGTGAAAAGTGAAAGTGACTATTCTTGTCATTGTGAATGCACGGCACAGCACAAAGTGAACAACAACGAAATTACACGTCTGCATTTTACCCACACACAAACACGTGCAGCAGGGGGCAGCTATTGAAAGCCCCTGGGATCAGTGACGGGGACAGTACCTTGCTCAAGGGTAGCTCAGGGCAACCTACTGGTAAGGGAAACCACGATCTTCCCATCCAGGGGCAACTCCCTAATCGCTAGGCCACCGCTGCACAACTATAACTATAACTGCCTTGTTGGAGATATTCTCACCCAGTTCCCAGTTTGTTTCTCAGTTCCTCACACTCGTCCATTTTTCCTGCTTCCAGCATCTTCAGCTTCAAGAACCGACTGGTCACTTACTACTAATACACCCCCCCCACTGCATGGCTCAATATCCACTGGATAACACTATCATCTTCCTCCAGCAGCGACTCTAATGTTGTATATATATTTTTGGATGTGTATCCATCCTGTTCGCCATATACTTCTCAAACTGCAGGCTGTCAGAGTGGCAAGCTACTGTTCTCTCTCTTCACGCAGAACCGACTTTACACAACCTGTTCCATGTTTCTTCCTCGTCTGCCTCTTTGAGCTATTGATTACACACTTGACTTTAAACACAACGCTGCTCTCCTGACCTTTTCCCTTTGTGCACTTAAGGCCTCACCTGTGCGGCGTCTTTTAGAAACTGCAGAATAGCTCTTTACTCCTCCACCCGTCTGTTTCTCTGCTTCTGGACAGATAATCTGCAGATAAGATTCCCTTTCCCTGTAAAATCCATCTTGGATGGTCTGCAGTTCAGAATGTGATTTACATAATGTTTCCCATATTTGTACATTTGAATTACATTATTTACTTATTATTTTTAGGGGTGTAGGTGTGAGTCTTACAGCAGAAATAGGTTTGTTTCCGTTTTTATCAAACTAAAACAAAACACCAGACTATGAACATACAGAAACAAAATCAAAATGAAAACAAAATATCTTATTTTAACTGATAAAAGATTTAAATTTCGCTGCATCCCAGATTTTAAATAGCAGTGGATTTACATTGATGCTGGTCCGTGTTTCTTAGTTCACCCTGACGGTTCTCACGACTATATATGGGTCTGTTTTGTGAATTTTCTTTTAGCGCCTGCCTTGGTGTGCATGTTTCTGATCATTTCATTTGTTTCAAACAGAAAAAAAACTAGCATAAAATGAGTTTAAATGATCAAAAATTTAAAAAAAGAATAAAATAAATGAAAGGATATTGCTATAATAAATATAAGGAAAATCGATAAAAATGAGAAGTAACATTTGAAATAAGTTTTAAAAATGAAAGAAAACATTGTAATGGCTAAATGCCATTTCACCCGGTTTAGATTCTGGGCTCCACATGCAGAGCAGCTCTGATCTAAGATAGCCAACAGATGGACGGTCATCATTTTAGAGATTTAAGGCCCAAAACCATTAAGGGAATTATAACCACAGAGTAGAGCTCTGAGTTCTGTTTCTGAGGAGCTGAGATTACTGTTTTCTTCAGTTATGTCAGAAAAGTGAATGTGGGATTGAGTAAAAACCCTGAATTAGTCATCAGTCTTCTATGGACGGCTGGTAGCATCTTCTGTACAAGCACAACGGCGGTGAGATCGGATGTCTCTAGAGGGACTGTATCACGCCTCTCTCCCAACCATTTCAAATTTCATTTGTTTTTTCTGCGCTGTTCATCCTCAAGAGCATTTCTCTGTGTGATTTTTCAGTCGCAGCATCACTAAAGCATCAAAAGATCTGACACGGAGAAGATTATTTAAACGAGCGACTCGGTTTATCTGCGTCTCTCTGTCTGTGTGCTTTGTCCCCGTCTTGTTTTTTCCCCAGTTTCTGTTCTTTCCCAAAGGAACGGCCTCCCTGCAAATAGGCCCAGCATGTGGTTCATCCACTGAGCCGGGCTCATCTTATTGAGGCCAAGAGGCTGCCTTCATTTCTCACCAAGCTGCCGTTCTCTTAAAGACTTCAAGCCGGCGCTGATCCCCGAAGACGGTGTGGGAAAACTGCAGTGGTAACGACTGTGCAGGTCTCTGTACTCTCCTCTGTAAATATGTCCAGAGGCTCGCTTCTTCTGGTAGAGATGTTGTCCCACTTGTTGTAGTAATGGCACACTGGGATCAGTCACAACAGGAATAAACACTACATTTATATTCTTTCTGTCCTGAGTCTGCTTTATTTCAGCAGGGTGTTCCTTTAAGATTAATCTGTTTAATGAGTCTGGTGGTGTGATCATTAGACGGTCCCGGATTCAGTTCAGGAAGGGTTGTCCCTTTGTGGAGTGTGGAGCTGCTAAATTGCACCCTTGGGGTGATTCAGGGGTAATCATGCTCTCGGAGACAGAGCAACACGGCCATGCCATCCTTCTGAAGATTCCCTAAAACTAATCCCAAAATCCATCGGGTATCGGTGACTATAGTATTCTTCGGCTGAAGTGAAAGTGAAAGTGACTATTCTCGTCATTGTGAAACGCAGCACAGTACACCGTGAACCACAACCAAATTACACCTCGGCATTTTACCCACACACACCGTGCAGCAGGGGGCAGATATTGAAAGTGCCCAGGGAGCAGTGATCGGGACGGCACCTTGCTCAAGGGTACCTCATTGCAACATAATGATCTGGGATTCAAATCCATGATCTTCTGATCCTGGGGCCGACTCCCTAATCACTAGGACGCCGCTGCCCCAAAATGTCAAAAAACATCAAATATATTCTGCCTCCATTTTATTTTCCTCCGATTGTTGTTAAGACCCCCAGTGTGTGTGTGTGTGTGTGTGTGTGTGTGTGTGCAGCACAGGAATTTCGTAATTTCATTTCATTCCCTTTTCATTTCACGACAGTTGATAAGCCCACCTGCTCTCTCCTCTCCTGATCAGTTTGATTAAGAGCAGTACCCAGTTGCTTGTCTTGGTCAATTTTAGGTTTTTGTCCCCTTTTGAGTGGTTTTGTCTCTTACCAGGTTTACAATATAAAAAGGTCATCGTCCTTCTGTCCTTCTGTCCTTTCTGTCGTTATTACCCTGGTGGAATAAAATATAAATAAAAATAATATTACAAATGGCCTCAGTTCACCAGAGCTACCATGTGGGTCCATAGGACTACTGCGATTATTGGGTCAAATCAATTGAAGGAAACATAATTTGACTCTCCTGACTTTCGTGGTTTGCACGTTACTCTTTTTATCCAATGGGAAGCTGCGAAGATTAATAACAAATCATCTTTCACCCTCGAAATGAAAGCTTCCCTCAAAATCCGGTGTTCTCCCTTTTCCTCTGGATTCGGAGCACCATCTGCTCAGGTTTCAGTGGCAACATTCCTGAAGAACATGAATCTACTCCCATCAGGGGTTTCCATGTCATGTGGATCATCATGTCTTCCTGTCCTCTGCATCTTCCTCTTTCACACCGTCCCCCTGCATGTCCTCTCTCACCACATCCATAAACCTCCTTTTTGTCCTTCCTCTTCTCCTCTTTCCTGGCAGCTCCATCCTCAACACCCTTCTCCTGATATTCTCCTCGTCTCTCCTCTGGACACGTCCAAACCAATTCGGTTTCATTTCTCTAGGCTTTGTCTCCAAATCGCCCAACTTTGGCGAACGGTGGGTGGCGGTGGTCCAGTGGTAGGGTACTTGCCTACGGACCTCTGGATCAAGAGGTCCCCGGTTCGAATCCCACCTCTGGCACTGGGTCCCTGAGCAAGACCCTTAACCCTGAGTGTCTCCAGGGGGACTGTCCCTGTAATCAGGATAGGAGCGTCTGCTAAATGCTGTAAATGTAAACTTGAGTTGTCCTTCTAATATAAATATTTTCATCAACATCTCCAACGTGTATAACATAGCTGGTCTCACCACCATCTCCAGCTTGTATCACTGCCATCTCCAACCAGTAAAACCTAGCTGATCTGACTACCGTCTTCCGTCCTTATAACATAGATGGTCACATGGTATACCTTCCCTTTCACTCTTGTTGGTACCCGTCTGTTCCAGATGGTGAAGAACTTGAATGAAGATGTGAATGTTTATTATAAATGTTCAAATTCGAGCAGACTTTTACTCCACAGTCAGGTCTACAAGTCTCTCCAATGAGACTGAATTTAAAGCACCAGCTTAATCGGTCTTGTCAGACACCTTTATTTCTGCAATGTTTCTCTGCATCTCTCTCTCTCTCTCTCTCTCTCTCTCTCTCTCTCTCTCTCTCTCTATCTATCTATCACCTCCTGCTCAGTAATCCTCTACAGCTCCACCGCCTTCCTCTCCAGTAAGTGCTGAGACAGCAAGTCCTGTCTCCAAGTCCTGCACCTGCTGCTGCTCTGTGTTCTCTGCTGCCTCTGCACAGGTGCTTCATTACACCTGAGAGTAAAGCCAACACCTTTGACAGATTGCACTGGTACCTGCGGCCGTCACATTTTTATCTCTTCAAAATTCCTACAGTAAAACCGTGTGCTGATGAAATGAGATTTTACCATCGTTACATATCGACGAGGAAACCTCAGTTAAATGAGAAAACCCAGGACAGGCAGCTAAAAACATCAACACTTCAAAACATGTGCCTTTAAGTGTTTCCCTTTTATAAGGAGTCCAAGCTCTCTATGCATGGGTAGAGTGGTCCTCCCTCTCCCCCATCACTCAGTATAACTGCCATAACTGAGCATTTAAACTCCTTCACCTTCACCTCCTCTACTCCCTCCATCCTCACCACTCCACTGTCCTCACTTTTGTTGGATTCTCCGATTGAGAACTGAGGTTCGAGGAGTCGGTGATGAGGCGAAGAGGGTGAAGTTTATTAACAGAAGAGTAACAAAGTTCTTACAGGATGTTGAAGAGACCAGTCAGTGTTCCTCCCTGTGTTGAATCCTCTCCTCTCCTTCACAGTTCAGAGTGTGTCTGTTTATCTGTCCCAGGAGCTCCAAGGCCTCCGATGGAGACTCCTGATCTAAGACTGTGACCTTGTTTGGGTGTTTTTGACGTGAAGAGAAAGCGTCACTCAGAAGAGAACAGAGAAAAATAGAGATGCAGTTAATAATATATAGGTTAAAGCTGACAGGGACGTGAACACTACCTAGGGAAGGGATTTAGGGTGACGGGGGTGAAAGGGCACTGGGCCACTAGAGGAGTTCAGGGATGGAAGGACATAGGAATGATGGAACTACAGGAACAGGGCCATGGACTCAACTATGTGGTGAAAAGGGCAAAGGAGTTACTGTGGGGAGAAGAAAGAAGGACAGAGGAATAGAGAATTGGATATTCATTAATTCAGTCATTTTCTGCTGCTTGTCCCAAGCGGGGTCACGGGGGAGTGCTGGAGTCCATCCCAGCTCATACAGGGTGAAGGATAGGGACACACCCTGGACAGGTCGCCAGCCCATCGCAGGGAGGAGCGGGACAGGGACGGCACCTTGCTCAAGGGTACCTCAGGGCAACCTGTTGGGAAGGGGTTCGAACCCCCAATCCTCCGATCATGTGGCCAACGCCCGAACCACTAGGCCACCGCTGCCCCTCAGAATTGGATATATAACTGATATGTAAGTAAAATAACAGAAATAAATGAATAAAATCAACCTACAGTCCGTCACTTTCATTCACAGGCAAATGAACAAACTAAAGAGTATAATGGTATTCTGGCCCAGTCCCGCATATTTCCAGTAGGGGACTGATATTTCCCCATTTTTATGCATATTTATCCCTTCTCTGGGCACAGCACAGAAATTCAAATGAATACAGAGGTTCCAGATGTTTGCATAGCCCCATTTGGATTCTCCTGTTTTTACGATGCGTCACCCTTTACTTTTTCCCCATTTTTTAAAACGGAGGCTTCCCACAGGAGCTCAGGGAGCAATCATGCTCCGGATTCCAGTCCTGCCTGCACTGAGCAAATAGAAATATTTAAAAGGAGCCACAGCGTTTAATCATGTTCTGGGCGGCACTTGTTAAACGCTATTTGTCTTTATTTTTCTCTCCCTGCGCTTTATCCTGCCTTTTTTCATCAAAGAAACAGATGTTGGGTGAAATTGTTTCTCTGTGATGAACACCTCGGGCCATGTGAAAAGCCTGTTTTTGTGAAAAGTGTGTGTGTGTGTGTGTGTGTGTGTGTGTGTGTGTGTAGGAATGCCACGGCCGTGAGCTCAGAATCTGGACTCTGTCCATATGTCTTCGAAAGCAGGAACAGAACATGGCTTAAAATTCTAGTTTGGATTTTGAGAAACCCGTTCTGGGCTGGTGATGTCCTGCATGAGGCTCTGTGAGTCCTGCTGTCGTTCGGGATGTTTGTGTGTCTGTGGTAAGAAGGTGGAGGTTAGAAGAACGACTGAAAGCAAGGTCAAGACAAAGACAAGGCAACCTAATGACAAGACACAAGAAGACCACAAGAAGATGCTCCTGAGACAAAGAACCAGCAAAGAGGAACGCAGGGTTATATAACACGCACACCTGGGATGGGGCGGAGACACCAAGAGGAATCAGGTGTGTGGGGACAGGACACGGGTGGGACAAAGGATCAAAACAAAAGCACATGTTAAAATATAAATGGAAACACATGGACATGTAAAAACACATACAGGGACCTGAGAATGATATATTAAAATATTTCCTTCTTCTTCTTCTGTTACTTTTTATTCTACTTCTTCTACTTTTCTGCTCCCATTAGGCGTCTCAAAACATCTTCCTCTTTTACACCGTCTACCTGCATGTCCTCTCTCGCCACGTCCATAAACCTCCTCCTTGTCCTTCCTCTTCTCCTCTTTCCTGACAGCTCCATCCTCAACATCCTCCTCCTGATCTACTCCTCGTCTCTCCTCTGGACACGTCCAAACCAACGCAGCCTCACTTCTCTCACTTTTTCTTCAAACCTTCCAACCTGAGCTTTTCTTCTAATATACTTGTCCATAATCCTGTCCATCCTCGTCTCCCCTGCAGTAAATCTCAGCATCTTTAACTCTGACATCTCTAGCTCCAGCGTCTCCAACCCGTGCAACATAGCTAGTCTCACTACCATCTCCAACTCATATAACATAGCTGGTCTCACTCCCATCCCTAACCTGTATAACATAGCTGGTCTTACTACCGTCCCTA
>CM029392.1:17614560-17644560 GCA_017165825.1 Hepsetus odoe | reverse complement strand
GTGCTCTAAACCTGTCAGAGACAGACTGGGGCCTGTTCCTGCTTTTCCAGGAGAATCCAGAGTCAAACAATGTTCCTCAGATTATAAAATGACATCTAAATGCGATGCACTGGCGCCACCATTTGGCACAAAACAGGAAGCAAACGAATCCCCGTTGCAGAAAGTTACTTCATCAAATGGTAGTGAAGGTGTTTCCTGATGCCTGAGACATTATGTTGCAGAGTCTACTTGGAAGATTTTTGGACAAACACTAAACTTGTTCATGGTGGAAGGACACACTTTTTACATCTTGACCTTCGGATTCTGGGAGACTTGAAGATTTTGGTGGGTATATGTCCACCCTGTTCTATGATCAGAGCTCTGAACTAATAACTAAAAATGATCCACGTGGGTGAAGAGCTTTTAATTGAGTCTTCTGGTGACGGCGCACCTGCAGGTGGAACTGAAGCTCACAAATAAGCTGTGAGTTCGGAGGTGTAGGCTGATGAACGGAGATCTGGGTTTGAGTGGACACCAGCAGAAGATGTCCTCAGTCCCAAAAGAGCAAGCACCTGTGTGGTGGAGGAGGAGTTTGGGCTGGGGCTGTTTCTTAATACTTCCTGGAACATGGAAAATGGATGGGTTCCCCTTTGAGGGCTCAGATGACGCCCTCTTAAGGGTCTATCAATGGGAATATGGGTTCCTCCACATTTACGTTTAGTCGATGCAAGTCTTCCTCTTCTTTTGAGAAGCGGAGGTTCAGGATGAGCGGTGTTTGATGTTCTGTGAGGATAAGAAGAATAAGAGGGTGCAGGTCTGTTCTTCACCTTGAAAGCAAATGTTAAGGATTAAACCCACCGCAGAGAGCCAGCGCAGGTCCTGTAGCAGATACGTGGTAAGAGAGACCGTTGAAGACAAGTGTTTGATCGACTGGTGAGATGTTTCTGTAGTGAGCCGTTAAGGTCTAACATCTTCACCCCCTTTGGAGGGACTTTAGCAGGGGGCTCAGACCGCCCTAAAGCTCCAGGGCATCTGATCTTAGAACAACAGAGTAAACGGTGGAGGTGTGGATGGTGTGGACGGTGTGGATGGTGTGGACAGTGTAGGCCAGTGTGGGCGGTGTAGATGGTGAAGCCAGTGTGGGCGGTGTGGATGCTGTGCTAGACGGTGTGGATGGTGTGGACGGTGTGGATGGTGTAGACGGTGTGGACGGTGTGGACGGTGTGGACGGTGTGGATGGTGTGGACGGTGTGGGCGGTGTAGGCCCAGTGTGGAGCGGTGTGGGCGGTGTGGGCGGTGTGGGCGGTGTGGGCGGTGTGGATGGTGTGGATGGTGTGGGCCGATTGTGGATGGTGTGGATGGTGTGGGCCAGTGTGGGCCCGGTGTGGGCCCGGTGTGGGTGGTGTGGATGGGTGCTGGGCGGTGTAAGGCGGTGTGGATGGTGTGGTGGTGTGGGCGGTGTGGATGGTGTGGATGGTGTGGACGGTGTGGACGGTGTGGATGGTGTGGACGGTGTGGACGCGTGTGAACGGTGTGGACAGTGTGAATGGTGTGAATGGTGTGTTGATTTTTTACCACCTGAGGGCACTAATGTAGGGACAGTTTCCTTCTCCATCCACTAGTGTGCAGCACTTACACAGTAAATCATGCTCACAGTCCCAGTGTGTGGTGTATGTGTGTGTTATTAAATGTAATGTGTGTGTCATGTGTGAAGAATGAGAGAATAAGAGAGACAGACCCAGAGAGAGAGAGAGAGAGAGAGAGGCGGCGCGACAGAGAGAGATAGAGAGAAGAGAGAGAGAGAGAGAGAGAGGCGACAGAGAGAGAGAGGAGAGAGGAAGACAGAGAAATGAAAGACAGAGAGAGAGAGAGAGGCGACAGAGAGAGACCCAGAGAGAGAGAGAGAGAGAGAGAAGAGCGACAGAGAGGGCAGAGAGAGAGAGACAGAGTGAGAAAGTGAGAGAGAGAGAGGCGACAGAGAGAGAGGAAGAGAGACAGAGAGGTGAAAGACAAAGAGAGAGATTGTCAGAGAGAAAGAGAGAATAAGCGACAGAGAGAGAGAGAGACAGAGAGTGAAAGAGAGAGAGAGAGAGAGCGACAGAGAGGGAGAGCGACAGAGAGAGAGAGAGAGAGAGAGAGAGCGACAGAGAGAAGAGAGCGAGAGAGAGAGAGAGTGAAGACAGAGAGAGAGAGAGAGAGAGAGAGAGAGAGGACAGAGTGAAAGACAGAGAGAGAGAGAGAGAGAGAGACAGAGTGAAGAAAGACAGAGAGAGAGAGAGAGAGAGAGAGAGAGACAGAGAGTGAAAGACAGAGAGAGAGAGAGAGAGAGAGGAGAGAGACAGAGAGTGAAAGACAGAGAGAGAGAGAGAGAGAGAGACAGAGAGTGAAAGGAACCAAGGAGAGAGAGGGAGAGAGAGAGAGAGACCCAGTGAAAGAGCCAGAGAGAGAGAGAGAGAGAGAAGGCGAGAGTGAAAATGAGAGAGAGAGGGACAGAAGTGAAAGACAGAGAGAGAGAGAGAGAGAGAGATGTCTGCTTAGCTTTTACAGTAAATGTCAGTTCTGAGAAATGTTGCTTCATAGAGAGGAGAGGATAGAGAACTGTGTGTGTGTGTGTGTGTGTGTGTGTGTGTGTGTGTGTGTGTGTGTTTTAGGGCTCACACTCTGGACGACCTGCTCGCACACACTGCCAGTGCTGCACCAGGGACCAGCAAAGGGAAATAAAAAGTTGGAGATACAGTGGTATTGAATGGAACCAGACATCGAAATGCTTCCTCCGAGGAACAGGGCTGTGGCCTGTCCCAGAATATTTATTTCCGGTCTTACTGGAAGTTTCTGTCATTCTTCTTTAGAGTCCAGAACGGAAGACGAGGCCTTTGGAGAACTTTTTAAAGACCTTTGATTCGTTTCTGAAGAAGAGTTTGAGCCCAAGTCTGCACTCTTGTCTTAGGGACCAGACCCCATGACCAGAAGGTTGAAGGATCAAATCCCAGACTAGTCTGCGCTCTCTTGGGATTCCCTTAATCAAGGTACCGTCTCCATCACTGCTGCCCAGGTGCTGGATATGTCTGCACCTGCTGGACAGCATGCACATACACACACACACACACACACACACAAGCTAATGTGCACACACACACACACACACACATTCTTTCAAATCTTAAAAATACTAATTCTATATTTAAAGTAAATTCTTTATTTCTATAGGAATAATTAGCTGCATCTATCTCTCTGTCTCTCTCTCTCTCTCTCTCTCTCTCTCTCTCTCTGCGACTCTCTCTCTCTCTCTCTGTCTCTCTCTCTCTCTATCTCTCTCTCTCTCTCTCTCTCTCTCTCTCTCTCTCTCTCTCTCTCTCTCTCTCTGTCTTTCACTCTCTGTCTCTCTCTGTCTCCTCTCTCTCTCTCTCTCTCTCTCTCTCTCTCTCTGTCTCTCTCTCTCTCTCTCTCTCTCTCTCTCTCTGTCTTTCCTCTCTGTCTCTCTCTCTGTCTCTCTCTCTCTCTCTCTCTCTCTCTCTCTCTCTCTCTCTCTGTCTCTCTCTCTATCTCTCTCTCTCTCTCTCTCTCTCTCTCTCTCTCTCTCTCTCTCTCTCTCTTTCTTTCTATTCAAATTATATGTGACAGGGAGACCTTGCTGAAGTACATGAAATGCCATTCTCTTTATTAGAATGTATCATAATTTTGTGTGTGCCTTATTATTAATGCGTGTGTGTGTGTGTGTGTGTGTGTGTGTGTGTGTGTGTGTATGTGTGTGTGTGTGTGTGCGTGTGTGTGTGTGTGTGTATGTGTGTGTGTGTGTGTGTGTGTGTTGATCGGCTACCACCTGTGCTCAGATATATAGGCTCGTCCATCATGTCTGGGCAGAGAGAGGTGGACTGCAGGATGACTGATGAGTGTGAGGTGCTGCCTGCAGCCACAGGGGAACGTGGGTTCTCCACAGAGAACCATCATTAACAGAAGTTCTCTCCACCTGTTTGAATCTTCCTGCTTAATTGAACTTTAATCCCCACTTAGGCTAAAAAATCCACCAGCAGCCCTGATGCTTTGTCCTCTCTGTGATTCCAGTGTTCGCTGCCAGATGGTGCTGTTGGACTACAACGTCCCCTCAGAAGACACTGTCCTTTTCATGGGACACGCCTAACATGCACATCCCTACACAGGTCACTTTATCCACTCTCTGTCCACTTTATTAGAAACCCTTACCTTTATTACCTTTTCAAGGTGGCACAGACGCGTGGGCGTGGTTTAGGGACACAGTTGGTTATACTGTCCACTAAGAGCATCAGCCCTGCAGACCTGAACCACACCCCTGATCTGCTCTACCTTCTTATGAGGAGCTGGAGGAAGCCTGAGAAACATAGCCAAAGATGTTTTGCAGAAAATATTGAAGCTAAATTAGAACACAAACTTTCCTCGACTGATCGTCAGGGGGACAGTGTGGACATTTGTCCTTTTGCTGAACTTTACTTTAAAAAGGTGACAGATGTTAAAGAAACAGATGATCCTACGACCAAATCGAGGCTCTTTAATGAAGAAGAGCAGCACCATCATACCGTACCTTAATATAATCATAGATATAATAACTAATATATCAATTAAATGCAATTATATATCAATATTCAATCATATCTAAAGGTAGTAAATATAAAAATATTGAATGTATGAAATGATGAATATTTGAATAACTTATATATGTATATAGAATATTTATAGTTTTGTCTGTAATGTGGGGACAGCAGTTTGATGTACACTTGACGTCTTCAAACATTTGGAGACGCCTCTTATCTGTCCCTACATGACTGCTGAGACGGGTGTCCACCGTCTTCAGTCCAGCTCAGTGTTTCACCTCGGTGCCTGTCCTCACAAATGCTCTTTCTCCCTTCAGTTTTTTCCTTCCTGTGTCTCCTGAGGTGTTGCTGCTCCCTGCTGGGAGGTTTGGCAGGAGGAGATCATGAGTTCAGCCATTCTTCAGCACCTGGTTTTTTTCTTTTTCTGCCAAACTCCAGCAGCTCAGAGGTCAAACCTGACTTTAGAGAAGAACATGAGCTGCATAAGCAGCGTTTCCTGCCCACGCTAAACCTCAGTGTTCCACCAGCTGAAGAACGGCTCACAAGTCCCATCATGTCCAGACAGTCAGCTCGGGTATTGTGGTGTTTTTGCCGAAGGCCGTTCAACACGCCCTCCACACAAACACAGGAGAGCACGGCTGATCTGATCTGGATGTTTTTCTCCTGAAACATGATGTTCATTTTCACACAGTGCACAGTCTCGGCTACAGAGTAACAGAACGGTTCGGCGACACAAACACCTCATTCATCCAAACACCCAACGTCACTGACCGGCAGCTGTGATTGGTCATCCTCTCCAAAACACTGATCAGCTCAGAAGCTAAACAAAAACATGTTCACTGCTGGTTTTAGCTGTGATATAGGTTGTTGTTGTTTATTTGTTGTTTGTTGTTGTTGTTGTTGTTGTTGTTGTTAGGCGCTAGGGAAGAAAATTAGTTAACTTTTTTTAATGATTTTTTCTGCACCAACAGCATCCAAATAATAGATAGATAGATAGATAGATAGATAGATAGACAGGTAGATAGACAAACAGATACATAGACAGACAGACGACAGACAGACAGACAGATAGACAGATAAATAGATAGATAGATAGATAGATAGATAGATAGATAGATAGATAGATAGATAGATAGATCAGATAGATAGATAGATAGATAGATAGATAGATGAGAGACAGACAGACAGACAGACAGATAGATAGATAGATAGATAGATGGATGACAGACAGACGGACAGATAGATAGATAGACAGACAGACAGATCGATAGATAACAATACAATAATAATGTAATCTGAATAATTTCACAAACAACACTTAATAATGTTCTTGATGTCCACTTAATACCACATGAATATTCCACTTAATACCACATGAATACTCCACTTAATACCACATGAATACTCCACTTAATACCACATGAATACTCCACTTAATAACACATTAATACTCCACTTAATAACACATTAATACTCCACTTAATACCACATTAATACTCCACTTAATACTGCATTAATACTCCACTTAATACCACATTAATACTCCACTTAATAACACATTAATACTCCACTTAATACCATATTAATACTCAACTTAATAACACATTAATACTCCACTTAATAACACATTGATACTCCACTTAATAACACATTAATACTCCACTTAATAACACATTAATACTCCACTTAATACCATATTAATACTCAACTTAATAACACATTGATACTCCACTTAATAACACATTAATACTCCACTTAATAACACATTAATACTCCACTTAACACCATGCTCAGCTTCGTACTGAACACAGTCCCACATGAAATACTCAACACCTTGTTCAGAGTTCCTCATTAAATACCCTTTAATAAAATACACCCTTTATTCAGAATTCCACTAAAACACACAAGTATCAGATTCTCTACTAACACCGCTTTAAACACGCCCATCAGTTCTGCACCAATAACTCCGCACTGTGTTCTACAGCCTGAGAACCTGCTGAGGTTCTCCTTTAATCCCTGATCTCGCCGACCTGTCCGCGCGACGGGCGCACGCGATTGGCCGCTGGCTCCTCGTCCCTGTGATTGGTGGGCTTGCTTGGGGGGGCGTTTCCCAGCTAATCAGAACACAGGAGGAGGGGTTTGGGGCGATTAAAGACTCGGCTCCTCCCCCTCGGGCGGCTGAGGCGGAGGCCGCGCCCCGCGGAGCTTCAGACGGCACGCGGCCGCGTCCGGCGCATCGCGCTTCTGCACGCGCTCCCGGCGGCTTTCGAGCGAGAACGGACGGCGCGCGCGTGCTCGGGGGCGGGGAGGGGGGGGAAGAGTACGGTCGGACTCATGTGGGTCGCGGGAGAGCGCGCGCGCCGCGCACGGGGCGCTGATCTGAACTGATCACCATGCGGCACCTGTTCCTCGTCCTGCTCGCGCCCGCGGCGCTCCCTTTGATCCTGGCACGGGAGGGACACGGACACGGGCGCGCGCTGTCCGGCGTCAACACGAGCTCGCCTGCGCACAAGCACCACGTGTACTCGCACCTGGCGCCGGGGGCGCGCGGGCTGGGCGCGTGGAGGAGAAAGCTGGACGCGCCTGGTCGTGGCCACTACGAGAGACGCAAACGGGGCACCAAGGAGCACCACAAGAAGGGGAGGTCCAGGCTGGGACAGAACCACGAGCAGAACCATGGCGTACCCTGGGACGCCCTTCTGGAACCCCTGCCCAGGCCCCTGGCCCTCACCTCCACCGATGCCCCCCTGGAGCTGACCAGACACGTGGAGTTCCACACCCCACACCTGGACGATCCATGGGACGCTACCCCCATGACCCCTCCGTATCCGGAGGACGAGGAGAAGGAGTACTTCCCCAACCCGTTCTACCCGGTCACCAGCGAGACGTACGGCGCCTACGCCATCACCGCCTTCTCGCTGCTGGTGCTGGTGGTGGGTGTGACGGCCAACGTGGCCATCATGTGTGTGGTTTGCCACAACTACTACATGAGGAGCATCTCCAACGCCCTCCTGGCCAACCTGGCCATCTGGGACCTCGCCGTGCTCCTGTTCTGCCTGCCCCTGGTTGTGTTCCACGAGCTGACCAGAACCTGGCTGCTGGGCCAGTTCACCTGTAAGGTCGTCCCTTACATCGAGGTAACGATCATCACGGGTGGCCTGCAGGCACAGCTGTCCCAGTGTTTACTGCTCAGTTAATATTAATGAGGTTTATCACGATGACGATACGTATCATCATATCGACCGGGCTGATAGTGGCCCACCTACCAAAAATATCAGAGGAGCACACACACACACACACACACACGCACACAGATGGGCTACTGCACACCAGCAAGGAGAAGTCTGGGTGTTAATGATTGGATGTAAAATCACACGAGACCAGGGGTTTGTGGGACCTGTGTTGCTCCATGAGCAGCGCCCAAACGTTCAGGTATCTGAAGTAGAACAACAGTCATAACGGTTCACTGCGGCGTAAAGCCAGTCGTTACTTAGCAACCGGTGCTCAGGAGAGTATATATATATATATGTGTGTGTGTGTGTGTGTGTGTGTGTGCGCATCCGAGAGAGAGTGTCTGTATACATCATTTCCACAGTAACTCAATCACTGTGTGAATATACACACACACACATATACATAAATGCTCGTCTAGTTGTGTGTGTGTGTGTGTGTGTGTGTGTGTGTGTGCGCGTGTGTGTGTGTGTCTGTCCCCTGTGATGGACTGGTAACCTGTCTGGGGTCTTTCTCCTCCACCTTTTGTCAGCGATGGGAGAGGCTGTCCTGCACCCCCACCGTCCTGATTAGGACGTTATTTCAGAAGCACAGGACGTTGATTGGGATGGAATCACTCCGAATGGAGGTCGTTATGAATCAGTGCTACAATCAGGATTAAATTGCTGCTTATCGGTCGAGTGTTTTTTCCAGCAGCGAATGAAAAAGATGTCAAACGCTTCGGCCTGTCCGTACCTTAAAGGGTTACGAAGTGGCCCAAATGGCTCTTCTTGATCACACACACAACACCTTGATTCATCAAAACACTTAGGTGCACTGACCTGGAGCTGTGATTGGTCAAAAAGGGTCAGAAGCTCATTTGCATATCCGTAGTGACTGTACTGGAGAGGAAAATCGCGATGATGATTAAGAGGTTGAATATTGTGCTGACCCTCTGTAAACCTACTCGTCTCCGTCAGCCGAGGATTAAAGCGGCCGGACAGTAAATATCATGTTTTTATTAAAACGCAGATGAATCTGTTTTGTAAAATGCAGTTATTGTTGTTACATTGTTATAATGAACTGTTCGCTGCCGTTTGTTCTGAGTGTAGGGCAGTCGGTTCGGACTGGGTGGGGTTTCTATCAGAGGGTGCAGTTGAAGATTGTGGGGCTAAAGCAGCTATACAGTGTTGCCCTGTGTGAGTGTGTGTGTGTGTGTGTGTGTGTGTGTGTGTGAGTGTGTGTGTGTGTGTGTGTGTGTGTGTGTGTGGTTCCCAGTGGAACCCTGCGCCCACAGTGGCAGTGTGGGCGGGGCTATCACTGTTTTGAAGATCTGTCTCCAAATGTATGAACAGATGCACCAATTTTCATCAATTCAAAATTTCTATTTACACATTTGCTGCATCTTCACTCATCACGTGTGAGTTTTAAAATAAAACAAGTCTCTTAATCATCATCCGGTTTCAGGGAGAAGACACTAATCTGCTGCTTTCAGGCAGAAAAATATGTTTATTTTTCAAGAAAGGTTAAAGGGCCACTATCCTGCTTTTTTCTGAAGTGAAAGGGAAGGCTTACTGGTAGTGAGACCTGCTATGTTATACGGGTTGGAGACTGTAGTGAGAGTAGGATAAAAGGAGACGAAACTGCATTTGTTTGGACATGTCCAAAGGAGAGACGAGGAGAGTATCAGGAGGAGGATGCTGAGGATGGCGCTGCCAGGAAAGAGCAGAAGAGGAAGGACAAAGAGGAGGTTCATGGACGTGGTGAGAGAGGACATGCAGGGGGACGGTGTGAAAGAGGAAGATTTAGTGGAAGAAGACGGATGATGTGCTGTGGTGTCCCCTGATTGGGAGCAGCCGAAAGGAGAAAAGCCAAAGCGGATGCTCAGGGTTGTTGGATTGTAATGAGCCTCTAGAGGGCGCTGCAAAGTTTGGTAAAAAGTGATAGTATCCCCTTTAACACCCAGCTCAGATCTTCCCCCCGATTAGCGTAGCGGCTGAGGGTACTCTGCGGGTTCAGGCTAATTAACCACAACCTTCCTTTAACACTGGGACGAGGAGTCCTGTCTTTGTTTTCCGTGTCTCGTAGTTGAGAAAGTGTGCAGAATATCTGAGCCATTGCTGGAAATCTGGAGCGAAAGGTTCTGACCAAGGTGTGACACGGTTATTATAACAACCGGATCAGAACCAGACGAGAACCGTACAGTTTTGTTACAAAATGTGCACAGATCAGATAAAAATAAGTTTAATGATGGGGGAAACACTGATGTTCAGCTTAAACCTACGGTATTTTTTTCTCCATCATCTGAGCTGCTTGGTAAAGTGAAAGTGACTATGCCTCACTGTGAACCACAACCAGATACATCCTCTGTATTTAACACACACACACACACACACACCATCCAGCAGACATTTCTAGTACCCGGGGAGCAGTGATGGGGACGGTACCTACTGGTCTGTGATCCCACGACCTTCTGATTCTGAGGCCTAGTCCTTTAACACTAGGACACCTAGTGGTTTCAATCAGGTCTGGTCGGGCCCACCTTAAGAACTGTAAAAGTGTGTCATGGGGACCCATGCCGAGGACATCCGGTAAAAAGAGCGTCCTGGGGGGACTCGGACTGAGTAGAGGGACACAGATGGAAGGTGGCTGTGTCGATGTGGGGACGGGGATCACTCATCACGCTCTCCACGTCCAGCTACAAGCTTTTCATTCAAATCGGGGGATGCTGGAGTCACAATGCACACAGGACATCTAGGGTTCAGTGCATCACCGCCAGTCCACCTGTCATGAGTCTGGACTGTGTGAGGAACTCGGTTCTCCCAGAGGAACCCCACACAGACACAGGGAGAACGTGTCCTCTCCAAACAGTAAGAACCCAGAGTGGGAACAGAACCCAAAACCTTCTGAGATCTAAACACTGTGCCGACCCCAATATCATTAAAACACTGCTGTATTTGCACAGAATGCTGTTTGACTGCAGGGTGTAAGAGTGTGTTATGTGTGTGTGTGTGTGTGTGTGTGTGTGTAGGTGGCCTTATTTCCTGTGTGTGTGTGTGTGTGTGTGTGTGTGTGTATGACTTTGTAAAAGTGTGTACATCTGTATATGCGAGGCTATGTTTGGCCGTGTGTATATATTGGCCAGTGAATGTGTGTGTGTGTGTGTGTGTGTGTGTGTGTCTGTGTGTGTGTGTGTGTGGACGTTGATCAGGAGTGACTGAATTTGGGTTAAGTGATGAGTGCGGTCGGTCCGCAGGGCGAATGTGTGCAGAACACGGAGAGAAAACGCCTTGGGCACAATTACTCACTGCTTCATATCTCACACACACACATACACACACACACTGACACGCACCCACACTCACACAAACACACACACACACACCTACACACACTCACACACACACACACACTCATACACACACACATACACACACTCACACACACACACACACACACACACACTCGCACACACACACACACACACACACACACTCGCACACACACACACACAGAGGCCGGTGCAGAAGCGGGAGGAGGGGGCTAGACCGAGCCCTGAACTCAAAGGAGTACTCCAGCGTTTCTCTTCTTCCAGATTTCGATCTGCTGCCTCTGTAACATGTCGGTCAATCTCTTCTCTTTTCAGAAAAAGCTGGAAACAGCTTTACTAAAAGTCTTTACAGTGGAGAACTTAAAAATCTACATTATTAAGGGACACAAAGAAAAGAGATTCAGTTCAGATGGACTATTTTACCATCATCACCGTCCCACAGAGACACGTGGAGCTTCACTGGTGGGCACAGCTTTGCAAAATGTGCTTTAATATCCTTCCTCCAGAGGAAGTAGATCTGTTCAGATGGAGGTGTCAGTCATGAGGGTGAAGCTCTGCCCAGTTTGGATTCCTGAAGGTGCTTCTGTTTATCCAGTCTGTTCGGTTCAGCCCAACTCCAGCCTGTTGAAGGTTAAGCTAGTTTTTCTGAGGTTGTGGGTTCCAGTCCCGTACCAGTAGGTTCAATCAAGGTACCGTCCCCATCACTGCTCCCCGGGTGCTGGATATTTCTGCCCCCTGCTGGTTTGGTTGTGATTCTCTGTGTGCTGTGTGTGCACAATGATAAAGTCACTTTCACTTACTGCGGGTCTCAACCTGAAGCAGGTCACGCGGCCCGGAAACGTGGGCCTCGGTCGAGTGCCGCTTGCTCATCTGTCTTGAGAGCAGAAGAGGAGCTGGCAGAACACACTCGGTGTGTTCACAGAGGAGTGTGTCACTGCAGATTAGATGAAACCTGGCACTCGTCTCAACCCACACACACTTCCTCCCGCTGCAGACAGCCTGAGGGCTGGAGGGGGGTCGGTCCCGGATCACTTCTCTCTTGCGCTTCATGCCAAACTCCTTGGGTGATTAGGTTTGTTGAGGCTGCAGCAGGACTCCGCATTATGCAGGTACCAGAAGCCCCAGGTGTTTCTTCTGGCTTTGAGAGGTTGTACAGGTCACTGCTCACGTTCCTCCCTCAAGGTCTGATGA
Source organism: Hepsetus odoe (assembly GCA_017165825.1). Lineage (NCBI taxonomy): Eukaryota > Metazoa > Chordata > Actinopteri > Characiformes > Hepsetidae > Hepsetus > Hepsetus odoe. Next base: position 17,632,284 of record CM029392.1, on the reverse strand, counting down.
GCGGCAAGGACCGCTCTGCTGTAGAGGAGGAGTATTGACTACTAGACGCTAGACGTTTCAAGTGTGAATAAAAAATCTAATAAAAAATATTCGTTTTCATTCTGAACTTTCTTTAGTTCTCAGCCCTTCACAACAACTTCCCTCTGGTTAATCTGATCTGAGATAAGTTGAGACTGAATCCAGTGGAAAGCTGGAAGGAACATCCTTCATCCCAAGGCATCCCAAAGCTGTGCAGATATATATGATATATTATGTATTTCTCTCATGAAACCATGTCTAGTGTATGTAGAACAACAGGCGGTTATCTTCACTCCATTCTGAAATTTGGAAATTTGGGAGGAACTTCACCACATTGTGAATTTTACTTCTGGGGAGCACGGTGGCGCAGTGTGTGGTGCTGTCTCCTCATAGCGAGAAGGTCCTGGGTTTGATTCCCAGACCTGTGTGTGTTTCTTCCAAGCTTGCTCCAAAAACAGTTTAAGCTTCAGATCTTTCTCGTCCAGCCTTCCACCCGATTTAATCTGAACTGACATCAAAGCAGAGGAACCAGCCTCCAACAAGAGAGCTAAAAACAAAGATTGTTTATGTACAAAAAAGTATTTTTAATTTCTGCCATTTCAGTGTTTTATGGTGTGCGTCCCTGAGAGGCAGGCCCTTCTATGAACGATCTGAAGTGTTATTTAATCAGTGTTTAGTGCCGATGCTGGTGCCTTTACCACGGAAAGCTTTCGTTGATGCTAATAATAATAATAATAATAATAATCTTATTCTAACGGCTGCTTATGGGTCGCCACAGCGACCTGTCCTCTGCAGCTTCCTCCTCCAAACCGTCCCCCTGCATGTCCTCTCTCACCACGTCCATCAATCTCCTCTTTGTCCTTCCTCTTCTCCTCTTTCCTGGCAGCTCCATCTTCAACATCCTCCTCCTGATATACTCCTCGTCTCTCCTCTAGACACGTCCAAACCAGCGCAGCTTCTCTCACTTAGTCTCCAAAGCGTCTAAACTGAGCTGTCCCTCTAAAGTACTCATTTCTAAATAATAATAATAATAATGATAATAAAGAGCCTTGGCTTGAAACGCAAACTATTTAACAGCCAAGACAAATCTGACCCTCCTGCCCGGACAAGTTTGAGTGTTCGGGTCTAAATCCACTCTCTGACACGCCTGTAGATTTATCCCCGTGTATCTTGCAGGCCGTTCCCACAGTCGGACCCTTTATCAGCAGGATTTATGCGTCCGTCTGGTTCCTATAAAACACCGTAACCATAATGGCCTTTGTCTGGAGCCCACTCACACGCTGCCTCACTGTAATCCCATTTGTCAATAGAGAAGAGCTATCGCCCTGCCCGTGGGCCCCAGCAGGACCAGCCCAGGCCACGCCGCCTCGGAGCAGCCGCTAAAGGCAGATTAATAACCGCTGCCTCTGCCGGCCTGAAGGAGCTCTTAATCAGGAGTTTAATGGAGCGTTATTAAAGCGGGTAACTGTGAGTGGCCCATCACGGGCTGACAGCTGCTCTCTGTGGGTTCCTTGATGCCCGACTGTAGAAACCACACAGATCAGGCCCTGGGGAGTCACCAAAGGTCATGACACTGAGCAACAAGGTATTTCTGAGATGTTTAGTAACAGATTAAAGGAATAGTTCAGTTCTTCTCCTTTTGGCTGCTCCAGTGCCTCCACAGCACATCATCCATCTCCATGTCTTCCCGTCCCTTGCATCTCCCTCTTTCACCCCGACCGTCAATAACTGAATAAACCAGCAGGTCTGACCAAAGCTGTATTTGAATGAGAGGCTACAAGCGTGGCTTCTATACAAACATATTGTGCACCAACAGGGCTTCTGCTAAGTACTAAGCCTTTCTGTGTCCCCTTAGGGGAGATGCTCAGAACTGCAGTAGTCCAACAAAAATGTTCAAATTCATTTTAAAAAGAATGTTTTTATAGTGTTAAATGTGAGAAATTAACATTCTTCTTCTTTTAGCTGCTCATCTTCGTCTTCCTGTTCTCTGAATCTTCCTCTTTCACAGAATGACAGTCTGCTTGTCCTCTCTCATCACGTCCATAAACCTTCTCTTTGCAAGAAAGTGACTAGTGTTGACATTGTGAAACACGGAACGGCACACAGAAAAACAACGTAATTACACCTCTGCATTTAATCCACACTCACCATGCAGCAGGGGAGCAGTGATGGGGACGGTACCAATCTTCCTATCCTGGGGCCAACCTCCTAACCACTAGACCATCACTGCCCTTTGTCCTACTACTTCTCCTCTTGCCTGGGAGCTCCATCCTCAACATGATCTAATCTAAATTATTTACCCTGAAGTCCAGATTTATTTTAGTTTAAAACCGAAGCAGCTGAACTAGACGTCGGTAGTCACCGAAATCTTTTCCATAAACAATTCCCCAAGTCTTCTCTCAGCCCCTTTAAACCTGAATAACATTTCAGGAGTGTGAGTGCTGATGTCAGGAAGAGAACCAGAAGAGCCTTGTTTATAAATCTGTTCTGGATTTACAGATCAGCATCTGCAGGTCTAGATAGTCAGAGACAAACTCCCACAGAACCTTCCACTGTGCTTAAAGGAATAAATTTAGTTTAAAGCTGAAACTATGAAGCACTAATACTAGCACTAGTCACCCAAATCTTTTCTGAAAACATCACCAAAGCTTCTCTCAACCCTCCTTTAGATCTTCATTAAGGTGGAGCAGATCTTCATGAAGGTGGATCAGACTTGTGGATGTGGTTTCGGAAACAGTAGGACTTACTGTCTCTACAAACATCAACTAAACTCCAGACAAACCCCAGCACTGCTGTTCAGACTGATCTGGGATCAGATTCCTCCGTATTTAGGACTGATTCTACATCAGCTCCTGAAACACACCCTGTTGTGTAAAAGGTCTGGAGTTTAGTTGATGTTTTTAGAGACAGTAAGTCCTACTGTCCTAAACCACACCCACAAGTCTGATCCACCTTCATGAAGATCTGCTCCACCTTCATGAAGATCTGGAGGAGGTCTGAGAGAACTTCAAGTGTCAACCTTGTAGCTCCACCTTGAACCTAAAGAAGCTAAACTGGCTGTAAATCTGAAGAGTTCCTTTATGGACAGAGGCAGATCTCAGCTGTGTAACATAACTAACATGTGATCTGATCAGATGAAGGTCTTTGACGGTGTTTAGCGCTCTAACCTGGTGCTCTGGTGATGAAATATTCAACGTGTTTATGCCGAGGTTAGAGAACAGAGCAGGGATCAATGAGCAGACCTGGGGCTGCATGTCTTCCCGGCTCAGAAGCTCCGCTGTATTATTTCTGAACCTGGCGAATGTGACCGTCTGGGCTGATGATTTGCAGATGCTCAACATGCAGCCAGAATAATGGGTATTCCTCCAAAATAAAGCCACTAATGGAGCACCAGCCCAATTCACACCTAATGAATTAACTCTGTTACTGCTCTTTAATGGAAGCGGTGGAGCTTAATGGCACTTTTTTTCAGAGCCGTGAAGCTTCGACCTGCTTTTACAGATGAAAGAGGCGAGCTGGGATGGTTTGGCGTGGACCTGCTGCGTGTTTTTCCTAATTGGCTCCTCCCTGGTGCTGATGGGCCTGATTGCTCTGTAATTACCCAAATGGAGACACTTCTGTTTTTGGGGGTTGGAGCATTCGTCCACCGGGACCCACCATAACGGGTGGCAGAGCTCCGGTTTCAGAGCAGGAAGTGAGTGTTTTTCGTTCCCTTTAGCAGATCGTCTGAAGGATGCCAGTCTGACGTTCACAGCTAATTTTAACCCAACGTGGGCAAAGAAGAAGCAGAAACAGACCTTTCATGTTCTGCAAGCACAGAACTCAGAACAACGCCTGCAATAAGAATTTAATCCCAAAAGAAAAAGCTGATAGTCCTTCTTAAAGAGCCCATTTCCAATATTTTGACTGATTTTCTCTTTTTTCATTTTTTATAATATAATATTTCAGCTTTTGTAAGAAAGGAAATGGGAGAAATATGCTTCTTGGTGATTTAAAATAATGAACATATGAGTTTTGATTGTTTTTTTAACAAGAAATGCTAATGTTACCGGTGTCACTTTACTTATACACGATGGTGCTTATGAATTTTCAAAATTTCTGTTGTTTATTTTATCTTTCATGTTTTTGGTATAAAAATTTACCATTAATACAGTGTTCATGGTCGCTCTGTTTGCAACACCTACATCTGTTTATCACTGAACATCATCAGCATCAATTCCCAGAAAACAGAATACTGTTCTTGCTTATAAATGAAGGAAAATGATCCAGTGTTTCAGATTAATGAGGGTAAAAGTAGATTAGGATTATCAGCAATTCGTGGACGTCAACCAATGAGAGGACAGTCAGGCATCAGTGGCGCATGTTTTATTTAAAGAGCTGAGTTCTGGCAGAGCCTGATCTTCAGCACATGAGCAAACAAAGGAGCTTTCTAAAGGAACCATCTGTAAAGAACTGGAACTCCAGAGATCCAGAGACAGTCAAACATATTGTATACAAATGGAGGAAGTGCCACTTTTATCCTCCCCTGGAGTGGCCGACCTACAAAGATCACTCCTAGAGTATATTTATACTCCTAGAGTGTTAAAGTCTTTTCTTCTCCTTTTTCCAGGTGGCCTCTCTAGGCGTAACCACCTTCACCCTTTGCGCCCTGTGCATTGACCGTTTCCGTGCAGCCACCAACGTACAGATGTACTACGAGATGATCGAGAACTGCACGTCCACGGCGGCCAAGCTGGCGGTGATCTGGATTGGCGCCCTGCTCCTGGCGCTGCCGGAGCTCCTGATCCGACAGCTGGTGGCGGATAACGGCGGCACGGCGGAGGAGCCTTCAGAGGAGCAGCGCTGCGTGGTGCGTATCTCCTCCACACTGCCAGACACGCTCTACGTCCTGGGTCTGACCTACGAGGGCGCTCGTCTGTGGTGGTGCTTCGGCTGCTATTTCTGCCTGCCCACACTCTTCACCATCGGCAGCTCACTGGCCACAGCCAGGCGGATCCGGCGAGCGGAGAGGGGCTGCGCCCGCGGCAACAAGAAGCAAATCCGCCTAGAGAGTCAGATGAACTGCACGGTGGTGGCATTGGCCATCGTTTACGGTGCCTGCGTGGTACCCGAGAACGTGTGCAACATGGCGTCTGCCTACATGGCTGCCGGAGTGCCGCCCAACACCTTGGCCCTGCTGCACCTCATCAGCCAACTGCTGCTGTTCCTGCGAGCAGCCGTCACGCCCGTCCTGCTGCTCTGCCTCTGCCGGCCCTTCGGCCGAGCCTTCCTGGAGTGCTGCTGCTGCTGCTGCGGCGGCGGTGAGTCCTGCGGTCTCGCCGGACGCTCCTCTGCAGCCGCCAGCGATGATAACGAGCACGAGTGCACCACCGAACTGGAGCTGTCCCCCTTCAGCACCATCCGCAGGGAGATGTCCAACTACACGGCCACGGGGTCACACTGCTGAGCACCGGCCGAAAGGGGTGTATTGTGCCAATGCTTGTGCCCGTTTGTGTGTTAGTGCTAACGGTGTAAATCTCTGACCTCACGGTTGTGTTCTGATTCTTTAGAGACGATTGAGTGCATCATGAAGTCTCAAATTTCTCAACAGCTTTGGTCAAATTCAGAGATGCTCTTAGAATAGACTGAACATAATTGGTGTAAATCGTGTGATTGGATTTGATTGCAGACTGTTCAGTCCGGGGCGGGTCCGAATAGTGTTACATAGACAGGAATTTCCCAACAATGACTCAAAATGACCTTTAAAATCTATCATTCACATTTTACACTTTTTAGTGGGTGCTGGTGGTCTAGCGGTAGGATACTCAAGAGATCGCAGATTCGAATCCCACCTCCAGCACCACCATCATTGGGTTCCTGAACAAAACCCTGAACCCTGAGTGTCTCCAGGAGACTGTCCCTGTAATTAGGACATGGAAGTCGCTCTGGATAAGAGCGTCTGATAAATGCCATAAATGTTGGTGTAGTTCATATTATTTCTTTAACAAATCTCTGACAAACTTCTATATAAAACTGAAAAGGTTTAGATATATATATATATATATATACTGTTTATAGATATATATATATATACTGTTTTTACCCTAATTTAAAAACATTGATTGGTTAGGGAACATCATCAACACGTCTTAAAACCAGAAAAAGAAAACCCAATTAAACAAAAGGCAAAATGTTTATACTTGGTTATGTATTGAGGCAATGATCCAAGAGCTTGAATGGAGAATGGAGCTCATTCACAAAATGACCCTTAAAAAATTATAACATACATTATTTAATATCCATTATATTAATAATAACTCGCATAATGTTGCTATAAATGCCACACTTATAGCCCACTCAAACAAAGCTTTCATAATCCATGAAAAAGGGTGCAACAAATTAGAATTTTAAAGTATTTATGAGATGTTTCCTCACCGCCAGACGTAGCCCAACAACTGGTTTGAGGCTCCGAGCTCCTGGTTCTAGTGTCGCTATCACCAGAGACCAGCAGTTCTTATAAAAATACAGTGAAATCACTCCTAAAACTGTGCAGTGGCTTAAAATGAAAACTTCGAGACAAACGGAGTCGAAGAAAGGAATAAAATAAATAAAATGAATCAATGTTTAAATGTAGAGATGTAGAACTATTAGTTCAGTATCGCTGAACTTCCAAACCTGACATGATCCATCAGACTCCTTGTGCCTTCATACCAGACTCTCATCCTTCATTCAAAGCCCCGCCCACTCCTGTGATTTCTCAGCATCTCTGCTCTTTTAGCTTCAGTGAAAAGCATTGCAGTGGCTTTGAGTTTAAACTAAAGCAGCTGTTCTTTATTCATTTGAACGATTTTGGCAAAATGTGTTGCGGTTTTGGGAACAAATGCAGTTGAGTTTCCAAAAACTGAGTGCAGAACTGAGTCGCTCTGTAATGAAGAAATAACTGGCTGCTCTGATTATTCGGGCCAGCCCGGACTGAGCCCAAGTGGCGGGACAGTCAGTGTTTTCTTCAGGAGCTGTTTTTCCTCAGAAGACCGAGTTCCACCAAGCGTGCAGTGATGCTCGCTGGTCTGTAGCCAAACAATAACTGGAGACTGACATGGTTTTGAACAGTGTTCACTCGAGCCAAGGAGCCAAAATCACATTTAACAACTCTTGGTCCTAAAAAGCAGACATCCTGTGGCAGGGATGCTCTTGTGTTTACAGCAGCACCCAAAGTCACATCAGCAGATTTTTGGGGTAAAAATACTGAGATTAAAAGCTTTAAAAAGGCTACGCAGTGCTGCTGATCAAGAAGTGCTTTGGCTTCAAGAAGCCTCTGAGGTTTTCTCGTCACAGTTCAAGTTAAGTTTGCTGAAGACGCACGCCTCTCCTCATTTTTGGGCATTTTGAAGATAATTGGAAGAGAAATATTAGATAATGAATTTGGGTGAAGGTGTGATCTCCGCAGAAGTCAGCGCCCGGTCCTGATCACTTCAGGAGGGAGCTTCAGCTCCTTTTTCTCCTTTTCTTTCATAATGAGGCCCAAAATCACTGTTCTGTTTACCACGGCTACAGTGGAAGCGCAGACTCGGCTGCTCAAACGGCAGATCTGCGTTTCTGAGAAGAATCCAGAGTTTTTTGTTGCTTCATGTCAGAAATCATCTGAGTGGCATCTGAGCTTAAATGGAGCGCCTAAAAAAAACTCGAGCTTGAATTCTGACGGACAGCAGATTAAAGTTGTTTAACTCCACGATGGATTTCTGTCAATAGGATATGGTGGTATACCGTCACGTATTTTCAAATTAAAAGCCCCCAGCAAAAGCAATTTAATGTTATTTCACAGAGGAGCCAACTGTCATGCATCTCCCAATCCCATCCCCAGTTAAAGTGAAAGTGACTATTTGTCATTGTAAACACAGTGAAGCACAACCAAACGCATCGTCTGTATTTAACACACACGCTGTCCAGCAGGGGGGAGACATATCCAGCACCCAGGGAGCAGTGATGGGGACAGTACCTTGCTCAGGGGTACCTCAGGGCAACCTACTGCTCTGGGATTCGAACCCACGATCTTCCAATCCTGGATCCTGGCCCCCTATAAGAGAAGCATGTTTGTTTCATTAGACGGATGACTTCAGCCACTCTGAACTGAGCTCAGACCCTGTTAATGGGTCGAACAGCTGAACTGGGCGAGTTTAAAGAGGACGAGCTGCAGAACTGAGACCCAAAAGGAACCCAGTTCGACACCCCTTTTATTAATAGATTCCTAACTATGTTTACGTGTCAGCAATGGCTTGGAATCACTCTTCAGTTGCTGGTGATGAGGTCCAGGAGAGTAAAGATGTCCGGGTGGTCCTCCCTCTCCCCCTTCACCCAGAATAACTGTCCTCTCTCTCTCTGGGTGTGTAGGGTGGTCCTCCCTCTCCCCCATCACTCAGTAGAACTGTCCCCTCTCTGATTTTGGTCGGACGAGTGGGACACAGAGGTGTCCTGTAGGGGGCGTACACTGTTATAAAGCTGGACGACGAGGTGTGATCCAGGTGGCTGTGTGCATGGAAATGCTGTTAGTGCTTCATTTACTGCGTTCAGGTGCTCAACGAGAAAACCGTGAGAGCCTTTTCCAAATCTACCAACAAGTTTACTGTTTTCCTGACGGTCTGTGATGTTATTTCCATTTCTGATGCGTCGTAAACGCAGCGTTGGGCTGTAAAAATGACCTCCTGGCATCTACAAGGGGCGACACTGCAAAAAATCTAAATCTCAGCAGCTTACAGTGAGGCGAGAAAATATGCTGAGAAACATCTTAAAATAAGCAAAATAATCCTATTTCTCTCAGCGTGCACCACATGCGCAGATATTTCAGTTGCTTATTTCAGTAAATGGTGCTTTTATCCCGTTTAAAGATGTTCTTGCTCTCGTTTTCACGAGCGTTTGCATTTTTATTTGAGTCTATTAACATGAATTAAGACGCGGTTGTAAGAATATTGATCAGCTTTGACCATTTTTAGAAAAAAGAATGGACATTTTAGTAGATGAAATGGCTTAAAAAGGATCAAAACATTTTTTTAAATGTCGTAATACTCTTGTAACAGTCTCATAATGAGAAATATCAGATATATTGGCCTGATTTAAGAGAGAGGGCCAAGATATCGTTTTTAACCGTCCCGCTCCCGACAGCCGTGCACAGTATGAACACACTCGAGCCGCCCGAGGCCTTAATGAGCGGAAATGGAGAATCCGTGCGGGTCGTCAGGAGCAGAATACAGAAACACCAACTTTTACAGGCTTAAAGACCATTTTGAACCAAAAACGTGTTTACTGAGTACGACTAATGATCAATTTCTAAACGATCTTAACATTCCAGTTCAGCTGTCACCTCGAACCCGGAACCCAGGCTGCATCGAAGCATTTTAACACCCTTAGTGCCGATAGTGGTCGTCTGGAGTTTGACTGTAAAAGCACAGGCTCTCTGTTCTCCCCTGTAAATACTGACCTCACGTCCCTGCGCCCGACGCTCTGTTGATGGAAGATGATGCACATGTTCTTATTTAAAGGAGAGTTCCACCCATTTTCTTCCAAATTCCCCCCAAATTCAGCATAAGCAGTCCTTCGGTGTGGATTTGGTTTAGATTTCTCTCCAGTGGTCGTGAATGGAACCAGACGTCCTAAATCTAATCTGGGCATTTTGTTTCCCCCAGTGAAGCTCCACCCTGTCCTCTGTTTATTGGCCATTTTGTTATATTTGCTGCTTTAATTCACCGTCAGATTCTGCCTTCTATTTTTTCTTCATTTCTAATGAATCTGATTCCACTTTTCAGGCAGTGTGCTTTAACCAGTAAATAAAGGCTCGAGTGTCTCGGTGGGACGGTGATGATGGTGAAATAGTCGGAACTAAATCATCGTAACTTTTCGTTGTGTCCCTCCACCGTGAACAGGTTCAGTTTTAGTCCAAAATCTTCACCAAACTGAAACCTGGGGGTGTTGACCACCAGCTCATGTCTGTGAGGGACATTCAGACGTTCGGTTCCATTCACGCACACTGGGGACGGCTCGGATTCTGTCAAATTCTCAAAATTTCTAAAGGTGGAGTTCGTTAATAAGAATCTCTAATGAACACAGCTTTTCAACTGGCAGACTTTACGTTTAGTACTCAAACCTTTAGTCTATAAAATGGATTTTTGGTGGAACATGGAAAACAATCGCATTTGATTCGATATTTTCCTCCAGTCGTTCCCCACTTGACCAGCTGTGGGTGGATTTTGAACATCGGGTGGATTCCTCCTTTAATATGCTGTGTTGAGAAAATCCTGTGAACAGATGTTTCCGCACTGCCGAACCACTTCAGCTTGAACTCGCTACGCTTTCCTCACATCTCCCGTCTCTGCATCTTATTTGCAAGTAACATTTCTATGATCTTTCAGTAGGACTGTGTGTGACCGTGCCGTGACCTTTCTCTCCACGCAGGTGAACCTTGTAAAAACGAGCGTGGATTAACTCTGTATGTGTCTGATAGCAGAACCGTGGACGTCCACGCTCAGTGCTTAGTGTTGTTAATGTTTTCTAAACCTCGTTTTTATATAACCAAAAAAGTCTTTAATAAACGGAAGAGTTTGCTGAGAGAACGGCAAATATAAAAACGGCTCCTGTTTTTATTTATCGGGCCTGTCAGACGGCAGGGCTGCTTTTTAGGGATTTCTTTGACATTAAATGTGACAAAATGACGGCTCGGCTTGAGGCGTCCTTTAAACACATGTCCTTTTGTGTCGCGCGAGACAGATCTGTCACTTCTGCACGTCTCTGAATCGGCGTGCTTATCCACACTACTGTCAGACGTCCCCCCCGTCGGGTCCGTGGAGGAGCCCAAGCTCTCTCTTATGCTCTTTTATGTTTTCCAGCACATTCCTGCCTGCTTCATGTTGGAACGAGGACCGATCTGCTATTTTTGGCCACTTTGTGGGAAGGTTCTGACAGCAGAGAGCTTCAAATCGCCGACGTTTGACACCCTGTAATCAAGAACGGCGCCTCCTACGCGCAAAAGGAGAGCTTTGAACATTCACAACAAGCAGCTTGAGTCTGACTCTCCAGACCCAGAGAAGAATCTGCACGCTGGCTGTTGAGTTTGATGGCCTCACCTGTTTAGATGTTCCGCTGGCTGTAATCCAGCTCGTCTGGCCCAGGTGTGTTGATGAGATGCACATAAATAGCTGCAGTCGTCTGAAGAGAACCGAGAGGACGAGGAGCCTCAAAATAATACAGTTTGACCGGGATGAGCGCACAGCATCGGCCCAAGCGAAAGACTTTCCCTTCACCTCATCATCAGAGCAGGGTCTCCAGAGTCCCAAAAAGCCCCAAATAAGCCCCTTCCCTGCTTTTTGTTCTCCTTGTTTTCACAAAGACATCTATATTTCAAAATCTCCTGCAGATATTTCTCTTTTCTAGTGTCAGGGTTTGTCTCATTTTGCCTCATGAAGCTCTCTACCTTTCATCAGAGAGATGGTTTATGCATTTTTAAAGCGGGGAATAAATGAATTGTGGCGGGTTCCACACTGTGGGGCGATGCATAATGCACAAGCACCAATGAATAACCTTTGAGGAGTGTGTGTGTTGATGTGCATCTAAGTGGAGAAGGAGCCAGAAGAGCCATGTTTATTTATAAGGGCCCAATCTGGGTTTGATTCACCGAACCAAGACAGCAGCCCTGCAGAATCTTGGGACTTGATATGTCAGAGGAATCACAAACAGGCTTAAAGGGGACCTTCTGCTGAGCATAAAGGAATCATTCGGCCAAAGATGGTCAATCGTACACCGTTTTCCACTGATATTCCAAGACGTGTCCGATCAGCCAAGGTGTGTGTTTGAATTCCAATTTAGTTGCTTTGAACCTGAAGCTATGAGGTCCTAAAAGTTATTATTCACCCAGATCTCTCCAAAACATCCTCCTCCAGCTCTTCATTAAGATGGAGCAGATCTTCATTAAAGTGGAGCAGATCTTCATTAAGGTGGATCAGACTCATGGGTGTGGTTTAGGACACAGTAGGATTTCCTATCACATGAAAAAACAAACCCCAGCACTGCTGTTCAGACTGATCTGGGATCAGATTCCTCCGTATTTAGGACTGATTCTAGATCAGCTCCTGAAAAACACACCCTGCTGTGTAAAAAGTCTGGAGTTTAGCTGATGTTTGTAGAGACAGTAAGTCCTACTGTGTCCTAAACAACACCCACAAGTCTGATTCACCTTAATAAATAGCTGCTCCACCTTAATGAAGATGTGCTGCACCTAAATAAAGATCTGCTCCACCTTGTTGAAGATCTGCGCCACCTTAATGAAGATCTGCTCCACCTTAATGAAGATCTGCTCCACCTTGTGGAAGAGCTGCTCCACCTAAATGAAGATCTGCTCCACCTTGTGGAAGAGCTGCTCCACCTTAATGAAGATCAGCTCTACCTTTCTGAAGAGCTGCTCCACCTTAATTCTTTTTAAGTTCAAAGTTTGAGTCCAAATCAGCCCTGTCTGGCGGAGGTGGAGCTCTGTGTTCATTTCTTTTATTTCCATGTCGTTCCTTTAGTCGCAATGTTTTTCTGCTGAATCTGAAATAGAGACAGGGTGCATTTTAACATGATGTAAGGTGGCAGCGGTTTCGCCCTCAGCGGATCACCGAACAGACAGGCCTCTGAACTGAGCCGCAATTTGATAGTGTTTGTGGAGCAGTGACCGTAGGATGTCCTTCCTTGGGGAATAGGCGTTTTTCATGACCGTCCTACTTCGGCTTTGTTTGCTTGCCATTCATTTCTAGGTCAGCACTAGCAGTGAATGCTTGAGTGGGCACTGAACACCCAGGGAGGCTTCCTCAGCATGGTGTCAGGCCTCGGTGCCTTCGCTGGAATGAAAGGCAACAGTGGCATCTTTCATGGCCAATACGCAGTCCATCCTGGAGCTCATTTCAAACCCCTCGCCCTGTTTTAGCAGCTGAGGTTGTGACCGAGAGCTGCTTTTCAGGCTTAAGAGCCGATAGGCTGCAATTAGCCATTGTTTCATTAATTGGCTAATTTCCCTGCTAAAAAGCCTCGCAGAACATTTTGACAAATTTTGAAGCCAAAACTAACCAGAGTCGGCCCATCGTGCCTAATAGATCCTAACGGGTGGCATGGATGGATAATGAAAAATAATCAAATCTAAAATATAATCAGCTGTCCAATAGTAAGATTAACTTCTAACACATTTCCTAATGAAGCTGTGCTGTTGAGATGTTTATAAGATATTAGTCTAAATAAGAAACGTTCTTTTGGCCACCAAAATCGGTAATAAATGAAGAAGAATCTGATCCACAAGCAGTGCTGCTATGGGAACAGCAGCCGTGGTGTTTGTCTGGAGTTTAGTTGATGTTTGTAGAGACAGTAAGTTCTACCGTGTCCTAAACCACACGAACAAGTCCGATCCATCTTCATGAAGATCTACTCCACCTTAATGAACAACTGCTTCACCTTAATGAAGATCTGGAGGAGGTCTGAGTGGGTGGAGTGGGTCTACTGTTGTCAACGTAAACCTCGTTGCTTCAGTTCTAAACTAAAGAAGATCAATTTGAACCATCAACTGCAGCCCCTTCTGACCTCAGAGGAACAAATTTAGCTGATGTTACACTGTGTGGTCAGATATGTCACGGTGCTATTCTGGATCCAATTGGCTGCTTTCCTGTGAAACAGGTGATGCTGCGTCTTTCTAATCCGCCAGTTTTCCGTGTCTTGCTGAGCGTTCGAGGATCAGGGCTTCATCTCCACCAGTCGGACTCGACCCTCCCCTCGTCTTCGCCCTCTCGTTCCTGTTGTCTCAGCAGAGATGGACGAGTAATGAGAGCCACGGCGGCTGCTCAGGAAAACACCTGCTGCTCTCTGGCTTTAATTGAGCGCCTCTAACGAGTGGCAGGAGTCTGTCCTTGGGTCGGTGCCAAATGGCCGACTGCTGCCCCCCAAGGTCACGGGGCCTTGATGCTCCTGCTGGAACTTTTGACCCTGTTAAATTTTTCTCACTAATTTGTTTTCTTTTTGATGGATGGGTGGAGATCAACCAGCTTCTTCCCATTCCTTGCTGCAGATGCAGATATAGATATAGATATATATAAATATAGATGCAGATATATATATATATATATATACATAAATATAAAACAGTAAACAATAGTGTACGTTGCCAAAGTGGAGCTCTGTTTTTAAAGACTGAATCGGAATGTTATTAGTGTTATTACATGCTGTTCGTTGGGAACGTCACTGTTTTGATGGTGAAGTTCTTTTATTGATCAGGATCCAGTGTTCACACAAGCTACATTTTTCCAGATGTTTCATGTATCAATATAATTTAGGGTCAAAATGGAACACTAATCCCATTAATCCAACTAATCTTTAGAAACATTTACCAAGGACTGGGGCATCACATATCAATCCTTGGCCTAGAAAAGATCTGGAGGCCAAAAATCCAAAGAACTACAGCGTGAACAAGAACATTTTGCCTCTTTTCCAAACAGGCAGATATGATCAACAGAAAAACAAAGATTTGAGAACAATCTGTAAGTTTTGGGTTCCTGTCCAGCCCCACCACAGTATCTCAGTCCCTAAAAACAGGGACGTCCCTGCCAGAGCTCCACTTTGGGGACGTCTGCATGTGTCCTGTGGCTCTGGAATCGCAGGATAGTTAAGTGATGGTGGAATTTCGAATAGAAATGAGCATATTAGAGGGACAGCTCAGGTTAGACGTTTTGGAGACAAAGTTAGAGAAGCAAGCTTGCGTTGGTTTGGTCATGTCCAGAGGAGAGACAAGGAGTATATTGGAAGGAGGATGTTTAGGATGGAGCTGCCAGGAAACAGGAGAAGAGGAAGACCAAAGAGGAGGATTATGGACGTGGTGAGCGAGGACATTGAAGCGAGTTTGAAGCAGGAAGATGTAGAGGACCAGAAGAAATGGAGACGGATGATCCGCTGTGGAGACACCTAAAGCTGCCAAAAGAAGAAGCCATAATCCTTCACTTTTCTCATTTTGCCTCTTTTTATACTAAAACAATATTTTAAATAAATAAAAAATATATTTAAGAATCAGATTTATTGCCCAAATGTTACACACACAAGGAAGTTGCTTCTGGCTGTTGGTGATCTTCTAGACATGATACACACAATTTGCGAAATTTGCAGACTATATACAATGAATACGCAACAGACATGACATACAGACAAGCAACAAATTGTAATTGTAATTGTAATTGTAATTGTAATTGTAATTATTCACATGTGATATTACAGTAAGCATTACGGTTCAGTATTTAGTATTTAGAAGTACATTCACATTGGACGCCCCTCCCAGCCGAACCCCCACTTTTTCAGGGCGTCTCTAATGGCATCAGGCAATCTGCAGCAATCATTCTCAGCAATTACACACCGGCAACTGTGGCACTCGCCCTTTTCTCCCCCGTCACTGTGGCAACTCCAAACGCTGTTGCCTTGGCGATGGCACGGCACCATTCATAGGCCAAACTTTCTTTCTTTTCCTCAGATCAGGAGAAACACATTAGGAGAGCAGGCTGGACCGGCGCCATGCCTTGTGTTGGTAATCAGCACACAGGCCTCGCCTCGCCTCCACGCGCTGCATTAATTCTCCCCCGGCAACGAGATATTGATTAGGAAGCTGGAATTTATGGCTTCGTCTCCGTCGTCTGGATGTCTTATTGGTGTCGAATGTGAGAAAAGAGAGAGGAGAGGAGCAGCGCTCCATGGGACACGGGTGTTGGCCGATTACCCCGTCCACTGCAGCAGAAAATACCACTAGATATGCAGGCTGATGGAAACCTAATGCCATTGTCACAGCAGTCCTGCAGGCCGTCTGGGCTCGATATGGATACGGGCAGAGAGAGCGCAGGACTGAGGATCACTTACAGTGACAACAACCTTTTCTCCAGAGAGAGAGAGAGACAGGACGAGAGAGGCAGTGAAACAGTGGAAGGGTATTATCTTTGTGTCTCTTTCCTGTGAGGAAGGCAAAGTGAAAAGGCATCCATGTGAACAAACAACAGTCGGTCACCTTGACATCACGTCACTTTGTTTCTTTCTGCAGCTCCAGCTATTCTGGGCTCTTTGGACGGACATAGCGCCGCAAATCGGCTTTTCCTGAGAAAGATAAACAAAATCCAGGACCGGAGAAACTGGAAAAAACAGAATTTACACTCATTTTGGCTCATTTAGCTTCTTAGAGCCTTCACTAGTTAACCCCACCTACACTTCTAGGATACAAACTATCAACAAATAACCCCGCCCACTAGGCTAAAAACTGTCCGGTAACCCCGCCCTTTTCTGTGAATAACCCCGCCCACTCATCTAGGTTACAAACTGTCACTGATTAACCCCGCCCACTCATCTAGGCTACAAACTGTCACTGATTAACTCCGCCCTCTCATCTAGGTTACAAACGGTCACTGATTAACCCCGCCCACCCATCTAGGCTACAAACTGTCACTGATTAACTCCGCCCACCCATCTAGGTTACAAACTGTCACTGATTAACTCTGCCCTCTCATCTAGGTTACAAACGGTCACTGATTAACCCCGCCCACCCATCTAGGCTACAAACTGTCACTAATTAACTCCGCCCTCTCATCTAGGCTACAAACTGTCACTGATTAACCCCGCCCTCTCATCTAGGTTACATACTGTCACTGATTAACCCCGCCCTCTCATCTAGGTTACAATCTGTCACTGATTAACCCCGCCCTCTCATCTAGGTTACAAACTGTCACTGATTAACCCCGCCCTCTCATCTAGGTTACAAACTGTCACTGATTAACCCCGCCCACCCATCTAGGTTACAAACTGTCACTGATTAACCCCGCCCTCTCATCTAGGTTACAAACTGTCACTGATTAACCCCGCCCTCTCATGTAGGTTACAAACTGTCACTGATTAACCCCGCCCTCTCATCTAGGCTACAAACTGTCACTGATTAACCCCGCCCACTCATCTAGGCTACAAACTGTCACTGATTAACCCCGCCCACTCATCTAGGTTACAAACTGTCCCTGATTAACCCCGCCCACCCATCTAGGTTACAAACTGTCCCTGATTAACCCCGCCCACTCATCAAGGAGAAATGTGCTTGAGTCATGGTGTGAAACTCCAAGCAGGCTGTAGTTCTCCCGTCACGGACATCACACTCAATACACTCCTTTTCTCCGCCGTCCACTCTCCCTGTCCTCTCTCTTACATCTCCTTCACTCTGTCCTGCACCGATGGACACACAAAGGGACGTCTTTTCTGTGTGTTTGTGTCCATTTAGTGTGAAATGAGTCTGGGTGTTGGGAAGGTGATGGAGGATAAAAATGATGGAGTTCATTATATTTCATAATGTGTTTAGATTAAAGTAAGGAGAAAATGGAGGAAAGGACAGATATTTGGGGGACATTTATGCAGGAGAAGAACTTGAGTGTAGTAGAGGATCCTGTAAACATGAGTTAATTCCCATCTCTGATCTGAATGTTAATTTTTCTTCAGGCTGCACCGTGGAACCAATTGAACCATGACAATTGATCCGAAACCAAAGACAAACAGAGCCGTGAAAGGCTGATCAGTTACACCCTGACAGGGAGGAGAATCTAACTAAGACTGAAGGTACAGACATGCAGAGCTGTGCAAATGTCTTCACCCCCTCATTTCTTCATATTTCTCTTCTGGTATGTTTTATGTTGAGGAACAGTCGTCCTGAAGGACAGTGTT
>CM029392.1:17497060-17609560 GCA_017165825.1 Hepsetus odoe | reverse complement strand
TTCATATAAACATAAAGCACACATATAACAATAATAACACCATATACACAATCAATAATGGAGAGAATATAACATATATATATATATTTAGATACTCGGGTGGACAGTTCAGAGGACATGCAGTGTGGAAGAGAGCAGAAGAAGAGAGTGCAGGCAGGTTGGAATGGGTGAAGAAGAGTGACAGGAGTGATCTGTGACAGACGGGACCAGCGAGAATAAAATAGAAGGTTTACAGGACAGTAGTGAGATCAGCTATGTTATACGGGTTGGGGACGGTAGTGAGACCAGCTATGTTATATGTGTTGGCGATGGGGATGAAAAGACAGGCGGTGCAGCTGGAGATGTCGGAGTTAAAGATGCTGAGATTCGTGTCAGGAGGGACGAGGATGAGGGATAGCTCATGTTGGACGGTTTGGAGACAAAGTCAGAAAAGCGAGACAGTGTTGGTTTGGGACGTGTCCAGAGGAGACACGAGGAGTATATCAGGAGGAGGATGTTGAAGATGGAGCTGCCAGGAAAGAGGAAGAGGAAGGACAAAGAGGAGGTTTATAGATGTGGTGAGAGAGGATATAGATTTGCAGCAGAGATGATCCTGTGGAGCAGTCAAAAGGAGAAGATGGAAACTGTGGAAGGCAGTTTTGTTAGTTTGCAGTTTATTGATTTATCACAAACTAATTTAATTTTTTTAAAAGCTGCTTTTAAATTGTCTATTTATTTATAATGATTTAATCTTATTTCCTCAGTATAATTAACTGCAGTTTCTGAATCGATGAATACAGATTGTTTAGAAATAGGCTGAATGATATTTTAAATGGCAACACGGGCAGCAATGAGAAGGTCCTGGGTCTGACTCTCCAGGAGTCTGGTTTTCTCCCAGCATCCAAAGACCTGATGTCAGGTGGACTGGAGATGATAAATCGTCCCTCTAGTGTCTGTGTGGCATGTGTTTCTCTGTGTGTCTACATTTTGATAGATCACACCAGTCCAGAGGTGTCCCCACCTTTCACCCCTGTGAGAGCTGGGACAGGTCCTCAGAAAATGTGATAGAGTGGAGATATTTTAATATTTAGCCTTGAGAAAGATTCAAGATGATATCATTTTGGTTTCTTCTTTGGTTATTATTTGTGCAGGATGTGTGGACAGGACAGAAATAAAAACAAAATAGTCACTATCCCCTGCCCTGATGACAGGAAGTTATTGATAGTCTTGATTTGACATGTCCTGACCCTTGTCCATCTCGATGGAAATCCAGAAGACATCACATGCACTGGAGAGCACAGGGCTCCAAGCTTGTCTCCAGCAGCCGGAAGTTTGAACAAGTGACAGATGGAGGAGACGCCCGGCCGTCAGATCGCTTTTGTCCTCCGACTACTAAAAGCCCATCCCATTTCCCCTGCTCGGGACGGAGTTCGTATCTGGAGACTCTGGTGCATTAAAGTGGGAAGGTTAGGTTCCCTCACGCCCCCCTTATTCCCTCCTCACACCACTCAGTCCATCCCTGTAATTACTCCGGAATGGAAATTTCCCACTGCTTCCGAAGACGCTGTCCTCTGATATTGCTATAGTAACCAGAGCATCCCTTTGGAGACAAAAAAATGGGCCCCCATCAGACCCCAGCGGAGATGGTCGACGAGGGAGGGACGGCACCTAGTGGTAAGAGCCCTTTTAGCCATTAATAGGTTGAGCTGGAGCAGCGCTCGCGGGGGGAACTGGCTTGTTGCCGGGTGAACAAGAGAGAAAACGTGGTTGTCATAGTGCAGTGATACAGGGAGGAAGTGATAAGAGGAAAAAAGGGAGCAGGAAGGATGCATGAAATGGAAGAAGAAGAAGAAGAAAGAAAATATATATATATTTATATTTATATATGACAAGAACAAGGACAACAAAGACTGTCGCTGGAGGAGGACGCGCTTTGAATCGCCCACTGTCGGATGATTCATCAGAGCGTGGTGTGTTTGTGTGGCTCAGGTGTGTGTGTGTGGGGTACTGCGGTGTTTCGTTCGCTGCAGGGGCTCATAGAGATTCCACCCAATACTAAGTGCAACAGGGTTGAAGCCTTAAAACAACCCAGGCTGAAAATGAAAAATCAAACAGCCCTTTCTCACAAAACCTCAAACAACAGAAAAGGTGCTGTGCAGGTGAATTTCTGCAGGTATAAAATGGTGAAAATGGGCCTTAAAGGTACAATATGTTCCCTTCTGCTCCAGTTTAAGTCGTAAATATGTTGTTTCAGGAGAAAGAGGGCAGATTTACACCTTTTCAACACCGAACGTTTTAAAGTAGAGCAGTCGGTCAACCTTAAAAGGATCCCAGCAGGGGAGCACGGTAGAGCTGTGTAAGTTCATACTGGTTCAGTGTATGGGAGTGTGTTGGACGTCTCATTGGGGATAATGATCAAGACAGTGTCCCATTTCCTGGCCAAATGTGTGGGTTTTGGTACGCATTGTATTACCAAAACATCTATGTGTGTATTTGACTAAATAAGGTATTTAATGTCAGAAAATTCCTGAAGGAAGAGGGTTTGTAATTGTGTCTCATATATTTAATAGAGACTCAGTTCACTTTCATTAAGAAACATTTAATTAAGCCGCTTGTTAATTATCTAACATTTTCAAATAACTACACCTATGACCAGTCCAGATGTTTACATCTTTATTATCTGCATAATCTGCAGGCAAGAGTAAAAATATTTTATACATATTCAGCCAAATCTCTCAGACTAATTAAAACATTTAAAATAAAATAATCAGAAAATGTTATTGATCCAAAAGATTTAGAAAACAGTGTGTAGTAGAAATTGTCTCATATACAACAATATAAACTGTAATTATACACACTATATACTATAAAACTCTCTTTATACATTATATACTATATAAACTGTACTTATATACACTATGTTAATTGTATAAACTGTACTATATACACTATACTAATTATAAAAACTCTTCTCTATATACACTGTATACTATATAAACTATATTATATACAGTATACTATAAAAACTCTCTCTATATACACTATATATGATATAAACTGTCTCTAAATACACTATACACTATATAAACTGTACTATATACACTATAGACTATATAAACTGTACTGTATACACTATATACTATATAAACTGTTTCATATACTCTATATACTATATAAACTGTCTCTATATACACTATATACTATGGCAAACTGTCTCTATATACTATATAAACTGTAATATATACTATATATTTATGGATAACTGTAATTACAGAATTATATACCATATAACTGTTCCATATACACTATAAGAACTGTCTCTATATACACTGTATACTATATAAACTGTCTCTATATACACTATCATCCATCCATCCATCCATTATCTGCTGCTTGTCCCAAACGGGTCGCAGGGGAGTGCCGGTGTCCAAACCAGCGCAAGGACGGGGGATGCACCCTGGACAGGTCGCCAGCCCATCGCAGGGAGGAGCGGACGGGACGCACCCTGCTCCCAGGGTACCTCAGGCAACCCACTGGGAAGGGGTTCGAATCCTCCGATCATGTGGCCACCGCTGCCCCTCTATATACACTATATACTATATAAACTGTACTGTATACACTATATACTATATAAACTGTACTGTATACACTATATACTATATAAACTATCTCTATATACACTATATACTATATAAACTGTCTATATACACTATATACTATATAAAACTGTACTATATGTACACTATATACTATATAAACTGTCTCTATATACACTATGGAGTACTATATAAATCAAATTGTATACACTATATAATTATATAAACTGTACTGTATACACTATATACTATATAAACCGTCTCTATATACACTATATAACATATAAAGCCAATACATAATAATTATATACTATAAAAACTGTTCTATATACGTCTATATATTTAAGAGTAACCGTCTCTATATATAACTGTATATTATATAACTGTAATATATACATTATATAATTATATAGTCTCATATTCTACACACTATATATACTATATAAACTGTACTATGTGGTATACTATGATCATATATAAACTGTCTTCATACACTATATACTATATAAACTGTCTATATACACTATATACTATATAAAC
This sequence comes from Hepsetus odoe, assembly GCA_017165825.1. Taxonomy (NCBI): domain Eukaryota; kingdom Metazoa; phylum Chordata; class Actinopteri; order Characiformes; family Hepsetidae; genus Hepsetus; species Hepsetus odoe. Next base: position 17,605,445 of record CM029392.1, on the reverse strand, counting down.
TGTACTATATACACTATATGTCTATATACTATATAAAAACTGTCTCTATATACACTATACACTATATAAACCGTCTCTATATACACTATACACTATATAAACTGTACTATATACACTATATACTATAAAAACTGTTCCATATACACTATATACTATAACTATATCTCATATATACTATATAATTATATAACTACTATATACACTATATACTATATAAACTGTACTATATACACTATGCACTATATAACTATCTGTATACACTATATACTATATAAACTGTACTATATACACTATATACTATATAAACTGTCTCTATATAAACTATATAAACTGTCTCTATATACACTATATACTATATAAACTGTACTATATACACTATGCACTATATAAACTGTCTCTATATACACTATATACTATATAAACTGCACTATATACACTATATACTATATAAACTGTCTCTATATAAACTATATAAACTGTCCTATATACACTCATATACTATATAAACTGTCTCTCTATATATACTGTATATTATATAAACTGTACTATATGCTACATTATATACTATATAAACTGTCTCTCTATATACACTATATACTATATAAACTGTACTATATACACTATATACTATATAAACTGTACTATATACACTATGCACTATATAAACTGTCTCTATATACACTATATACTATATAAACTGTACTATATACACTATATACTATATAAACTGTCTCTATATAAACTATATAAACTGTCTCTCTATATACACTATATACTATATAAACTGTACTATATACTCTATATATCCTATATAAACTGTCTTATATACACAATATACTATATAACTAAATTATATACACTATGACTATAAACTGTACAGTATACACTATATACTATCAAAACGGTTCCATATACACTATATACTATATAAACTGTCTCTATATACACTATACACTATATAAACTGTACTATATACACTATATAATTTCTATAAACTGTACTATATACTCTATATATTATAAAACTGTCTCTATATACACTATATACTATATAAACTGTCTCTATATACACTATATACTATATAAACTTTACTGTATGCACTATATAATTATAAAATTGAAACTATTATATTAATTATATACTATATAAACTGTACTATATACACTATGGATACTATGTTGTAAACTGTCTCTATATACACTATATATACTATATAAACTGTACTCGTATACACTATATACTATATAAACTACACTTATATACACTATATACTATAAAAAACTGTTCCATATACACTTATACTATATAAACTGTCTCTATATACACTATATATCTATTATATAAACTGTTCATATAATTATGTATACTGTATAAACTGTACCATATACACTATATTCTATATAAACTGTACTATGTACACTATATACTATATAAACTGTACTATATACACTATGTTCTATATAAACTGTACTATATACACTATATACTATAAAAACTGTCTCTATATGCACTATATACTATATAAACTGTCTCTATATACACTATATACTATATAAACTGTACTTATGTACACTATATATTTATAATGTAATTATAATGTATATATTATAAAAACTGTTCTATATACAATATATACTATATAAACTGTCTCTATATACACTATATACTATATAAACTTTACTGTATGCACTATATACTATAAAAACTGTTCCATATACACTATATACTATATAAAATTATAATATATAAAATGTAATATATTTAAAATTATCTTCTATATACACTATATACTATATAAACTGTACTGTATACACTATATACTATATAAACTGTACACTATATATAATATATATTATTATGTAAAACTGTCTTATACACTATATACTATATAACCAGCCCTGTATACACTATACTATATAAACTGTTCCATATACACTATATACTGTATACTAAAATATATACACTATATTCTTATATAAACTGCACGGTACATTAAAAAATATATGAACCAGTCTATATACACTATGTTCTATAAACTGTACTATATACACTATATACCATATAAAAACTGTCTCTATATGCACTATATACTATATAAATCCGTTCTATATACAATTATATATTATATAACTGTAATTATGTACACTATAATGTTATATAAACTGTACTATGTACTCTATATATTATAAAACTGTCTCTATATACACTATATACTATATAAACTGTATCCTACATACACTATATACTATATAAACTTTACTGTATGCACTATATACTATAAAAACTGTTCCATATACACTATATACTATATAAACTGTACTATATACACTATATACTATATAACTAAATGTATACACTATATACCATATAAAACTATACACTATATACAATTCATATACTATGCAAAACTGTCTCATATATAATTTATATACTTATATAAACTTTAATGTGGCTAATTATACTATAAATCATCTGTATACAACATACTATATAAAACTGTACTATATACAATTATATATTATATAAACTAAAATGTATGCCACTATACACTATATAAACTATACACAATTACATACACTATATACTATATAAAACTGTTCCATAATAATTATGGAAATGTGGTATAAACTGTACTATATACACTATATTCTATATAAACTGTCTCTATATACACTATATACTATATAAACTGTACCTATATACACTATATAAACTGTCTCTATATGCACTATATACTATATAAACTGTACTATATACACTATATAATATAGAACTGTCTCATATAGTAATTACATTGTATAACTATAATATATACACTATATACTATGAAACTGTCTCTATATACACTATACACTATATAAACTGTATTATATACACTATATACTATATAAACTGTACTGTATACACTATATACTATATAAACTGTCTCTCTATATACATTTATATACTATAGTGTTCTGTTCCATATACACTATACTATATAATCATCTCTATATACACTATATACTATATAAACTGTTCATACACTATATACTGTATAAAACTGCATTAGATATACACTATATACTATATAAACTGTACTATGTACACTATATACTATATAAACTGTACTATATACACTATGTTCTATATAAACTGTACTATATACACTATATACTATAGAAACTGTACTATATACTATATAAACTGTACTGTATACACTATATACTATATAAACTATACACTATATACACTATATACTATAAAAACTGTTCCATATACACTATACACTATATAAACTGGTACTATATACACTATATACTATATAAACTGTACTGTATACACTATATACTATATAAACTGTCTCTATATACACTATATACTATAAAAACTGTTCCATATACACTATATACTATATAAACTATACTATATACACTATATTCTATATAAACTGTTCCATATACACTATATACTGTATAAACTGTACTATATACACTATATTCTATATAAACTGTACTATATACACTATATACTATAGAAACTGTCTCTATATGCACTATATACTATATAAACTGTCTCTATATACACTATATACTATAGAAACTGTACTATGTACACTATATACTATATAAACTGTACTATATACACTATACACTATATAAACTGTACTATATACACTATATTCTATATAAACTATTCACTATATAGAGGGAATTTTATCCCTGAATTATTTGCATAAGTCAAATCATACCTGGCTGCTCATGCATTATTTTCAGTTCAGTCTCTGTACCTGAGCAGTTTCAGAAGCCATGTGAGATCATCTCCGCAGAGAACGCAGAACAATAGGCAGCAGACGTTCAAGAGCTTTGGGAAGATTTAAAGAAATGAGCTGGTCTAAGAGGGTTGAGGCTGTGCTGAAGAATAACGGTGGTGGTGGTGAATACTGACTTTAAAGCTGGTTAGAATGAAACTGTGTTTGTGTTTAGACTGGATTTACATGGTTTGCACACAAATCACTGAACCTACTGTCTCACAGAATAGAAAGGTATAAAGGGTAGCTCCAGACTCCACATCACAGAAACCCAGACAGTCTCAGACAAGATGAAGGTCATCTAAGAGACGCGCCGATGCCTTGCAGACATCAAGCAGGTTAAATATCTGGACCTGTTGTTGAGTCCAAGCCCTGTAGATTGGAAAGTGTTGTTACCCAGCTGTGTTCGCAGGAACAGCCCGGGCGTGTGTGACGCTGAATATTTTACACGTGGACTAAGAAAACATTAAGCTGGTTGAGGGATGCGTCCTCATGTCTGCATACACTCTGTTCCACCAGTCCCAGCATGGTGGTGGTGGGGGATGGGGAGGTCAACATAGCATTAGTGGAGCAACACCTCAAAGCACGATGGATTAGTGGGACAGCGAGGGAGACATAGATGTGTCACTGGGTCGGAGAGATTCAGCATCAAACCTTCTGCACGTCAAGCCTTCTCCTTATTCTTCTTCTTCTGGGGCAGTGGTGGGCTAGTGTTTAGGGATGAGGCCCCAGGATCAGAAGATTGTGGGTTCAATCCCTGGGCCAGAAGCTTGTTGTAAGGTACCGTTGATCAAGGTATCGTCCCCATTATTGCTCCCTGGGTGCCGGATATGTCTGCCCCCCACTGGACAGTATGTGTGTTAAATACAGAAAACGGATTGGTTGTGGTTCACCGTGTTCACAATGACAGAGTCACATTCACTGCGCTTTCACTTTCACTTTTAAGCTCATTTGAGATGCTGACCGAGTTCAGGTGTGTGAACAGAAAGGTGAGAGTGTGTGTGAGTCTCTAAAGTGTGTGTTCAGACTCTCAGGTGGATCCAATCGGATCATCAGAGACAAACTGGTGGAGTTTGAGTCATTAAAGCAAAAGGACAACGCTGAGAACCTCCAAAGATCCTGCAGAAACTTCACACTGATTCATAAATTAGCTGAGCGGTGAATTTGAGATTAAAACAATGATTTTCACTGAACCCTTTCTGTTGTCTTTGTGCCATTTTTGCATCTCTCAATTAAATCCTTACTGACTCACAAACATCAGCAGTTTGACATGGTGTCCATTCCCTGAGCTCCTCCGTCAGCAGTTTTTTTAAGCATTTGTTTTGAGGAACCGTATGCATATGAATGAAGGGATGATAACTTTGCTCATGGATATGAATATTTCAGATGTTTGCTGGGGTTTTGAGATGCAGCACAAAGCTCATTACCGATTCATCTGAAGGATTAATTGTTTTCTTTCAAGCTCAAGGTCAAGCCAGAAGCAGATGAGGAAGGTCAGATCAGACCATTTCTGCAAAACAACGGTAACAGTCGAGGAATCCTTTGTGATCAGGGAGGCTCCCGATGGGGAGAGATGAGCCGGAAGTCTCAGTGGGAGCCAAATAAAGAGAGGGCAGAGGTGGAGTGCAGGATGTTCACATTTACACATTTATAGATCAAACCGATCATTTAGAAATCTCACTGCTAGAGTACATCTGGAAGAAAATGTGAGATTGTGAGGCAGCAGTTTAATTCGCTCGCTAACAATAGCAGTAAGAATCAGGGGTCAGCAACCTTTTCGAAGCTGAGAGCTACTTCACGGGTACTGAGCCGTACAAAGGGCTACCAGTTGCTTCAACGTATCTAAACTCCATGTTTAATAAACATTTTTTAAATGCTTTTTTTTAGATATTGTCATTTTCAAATCTATATAAACGCAAATGTGATTGAAGAAGAACAGCAACGGGATAAAATTCAATTTTAGACGCTGCTCACTGGTGAGTTGGGCTTTTTTTAGAACAGGTCCGCGGGCGACTCATGTGGTCCTTGAAGACATCCCGGTGCCCACGGGCACCATAATGGAGACCCCTGCTCTAGAAGCATCATCACGCACATCCATCTTTAAACACATCCGTCAGACACATCTGTTCGCTTCGCCTGAAAAATAAACACTGAACATTCAGAAAATGAGACAAAAATCTCCATTTGAACCTGATGAAGTTTATACTCTGATAATCTGAATGGCCATGGAGGAGCCTAAATTCACCTCACTCTGAACTCTCGCATTGCCCTAATGATGATGAAGAGACCTTGACCTTGACCCTGAACTCTCTCAGATGAGTCATTTCTTTAAGCCATCTTGAGGAACAGTTCTGTAGGTTTGTTGAAGGACATTTCAAAGCTCTTTGTACTCTTCACACTCCTCACCTTGCTCGACTGCAGCATGAAGTGTTTGTGGTTTACACTGTTCAGAGATCAGGAGGTCCCACATTACAGGATCTTTCACTAAGAGCAACCTCCACTAGTCTGTCTGCTCTACAATCCAGTGTAGACACATGTAAACACATGTAAATTTGTACCACCACCGTTATTCTTCAGCACAGCCTGAATTCTCTTAGACGACCTTTTAACTCGTCTTCAGGAACACTTCCCCAGGCTTCTTGAAAGATGTCCCAGAGCTCTCAAAAGAGGTGTCTTTTGTTCTCCAGTGTGGGAGATGATCCCACACTGCCTCTAAAACTGCTCAGGTACAGAGACTGGACTGAAAATGAGAGACAACAACACTGTCCTTCAGGAAGATCTGGAGAACCGCTCAGGTACAGAGACTGGACTGAACATGAGAGACAACAACACTGTCCTTCAGGAAGATCTGGAGAACTGCTCAGGTACAGAGACTGGACTGAACATGAGAGACAACAACACTGTCCTTCAGGAAGATCTGGAGAACTGCTCAGGTACATTAAATATACAAGCAAGTCTAAAAGCAAAATATGAAGAACTGAGGGGTGAATCAAGACTTCTGCTGTGTGTTTCTAGGCTGTCAATCATAAACACATTTTGCATCCTGGCGTGTCAGTTAAATATGCTCGCCTGCTGGAAACAGCGTGGTGTCGGACCGAGCAGGGATTTTAGCTCTGTCATCTTTTTCTTCAGTCACTCCACTCCATCCTGTCATTTACATCAGACCCTAACGTCTCTTTGGGAACTGGAGTTCTGGAAGTGAGAGTTATGGACTGTCAGGAACAGAACGTTTTACCTTCACTCCCCCTGTGACTGTCAGCCTGCAGATCTTCATTCTGATGAATCGTTAAATGAGGAGGAAATGCTGTGTTCAGCAGCTTGAGCTCTTTCTCCACCAGACCTGCAACCTTCACACACAGCCTTCACCAACCTCAGCACTATCCTCTCACAGTTTCTATATCTGCATATCTATCTATCTATCTATCTATCTATCTATCTATCTATCTATCTATCTATCTATCTATCTATCTATCTATCTATCTCTGTGTCTCTTTCTCCACCTGTATGTAGTGATGTATCTCTCTAGTGTGTACGTGTGTGTGTGTTTGTGTGTGTGCGTGTGTGTGCGTGTGTGTGTGTGTGTGTGTGTGTGTGTGTGTGTGTGTGTGTGTGTGTGTGTGTGTGTGTGTGTGACTCTGATGTGTAAAACATGGTGAGTGTGTTTTCAGAGGAATCTCTGTCCATCCTACGGAGTGAAGAGGACACAGTGAGGACACTCACCCTGTCGGCATTTGGACAACCTCCTGCTTTAATCTGAGGGCCGACCAGCACGTCCGACCAGCAGGCGGGCCTTTGTTAGAACACAGTTACTCGGCAGGAGCCTGGCCCATCTCCTCCTGCTGCTGCCTCTCGTCTCCATGGCGATAACCTTGACCTGCTTCACTGGCCAACCCCTGAAATATGAATTACAGATCAGAGGGGGGGACTCGGCCGAGCGCTTCTGTATAAAGCACCACGGGGCACGAAGAGGCTGGGCTGCCGGTCATGCGGTCACTTCCAGTCACCAAGGGCCAGCGTTCCGATCCTGGCCTTGATCCGACTGTCTGGATGAGCGGAGTCTCCTGGGAATAAAACTCAGGAAACCTGGAGAAGCTAAATTGAAACAAATAAAAGGTTGGCTGCCTTGTGTATATCTGGTTCCTTTGCCTTTTACAGGTGGAGTCACCTTCCCATTAAATATTCCAGACCTGTGTGAACCTTTCGACACTTTCACGCCACAGAAATGTCTGTATATGAGTTGAATAATATCAAAACAAAAGACATACTGACTACCTTTAGATTTAGATAAGCATAGCAGGTACCGTGAGACACCCAGGACCTGGAGCTTGATGGAGGTTTCTGCACACCTTCCCCTCCCTCGCCTCCCCCTCAGACCCTCTGGACAGCTAGGTGAAGGGCTGGGAAAACTAATAAGCGAGGCAAATTGGAGGAAATGGGCTTTAAAATTACATTTCGCAGCAGCCCTCTGAAACATGCGTCATGGGCAGGGAAGACTCCTGCAGGAACCTGATATCATGAAGGGTATCAGCTGTCAGGCATGTCTTTTTTTAGTGGATGTCCACTCTGTGGACCGAGTGGAGGCACCAGATCCAGGTACCCTTTCTTTTCAGATCCAAAAGCCTGACTGTCATGTTCAGAGCTCATGCATTTTGGGATTCTCCAAGCATCTCCCTGTGCTGTGCAGTGGTGCAGGGCGGGCATTCCCAGATTCTGAAGGTACTTTATCACCATCTGGTGGGGATGCTTAACAATGCATTCCTTCATCTTACGCTGGAAAACTTTAGTGTTTCACTCCCTGGCCTGTAGTTCTGAAGCTACAAAAATTTGCCCCACTATTCTGATTTCCCAGAATTAATTGACCTTTTTCAGACAGCATCCCCACCCAGCCATGCTCACATTATAACAGGATTACTTTCTGAATGAGGCACAATCTGAGAGTCTAAAAGCCACAGAATCAGCCATTTCAGTTTCAAATGTGACTGTTTTTTATACAAAAATAACCATGTTAGAAGTGCAGCAAACTGGAGATCTATTTAGATTTATTTATTTTTTATCATAAATACTAAAATCTGAGATAAATACTTTTATTTTGTAATCACTCACAGACTGTAAGCAGGGTTGGCACCTGGACAGCGCTTAACCTGTAAATAACCAGACTGTCATAAATGCCATAAATTATAGCATCCTCTTTCTCTCTCCCAGGGTGGTCCTCCCTCTCCCCCATCCCTCAGTATAACTGTCCTCTCTCTCTCTCTGGGTGTGTAGGGTGGTCCTCCCTCTCCCCCATCACTCAGTTGAACTGTCCTCTCTCGCTCTCTGGGTGTGTAGGATGGTCCTCCCTCTCCCCCATCACTCAGTAGAACTGTCCTCTCTCTCTCTGGGTGTGTAGGGTGGTCCTCCCTCTCCCCCATCACTCAGTAGAACAGTGCTCTCTCTCTCTCTGGGTGGGTAGGGTGGTCCTGCCCTCTCTGTACAGGGGTTAAAATCCCAGACCAGTGGGTTGTCCTGAGGTACCCTTGACCAAGGTACCGTCCCCATCACTGCTCCCCGGGTGCTTTTAAAAGCTGCCCCCTGCTGCACGGTGTGTGTGAGTGAAAAGCAGAGGTTGAATTTCGTTGTGGTTTACTTTGTGCTGTGTCTCATGATGACAAGTTGTCACTTTCATCTCTTGGTGAAGCACTGAGACCATGAAGTGGGACACTTAAGGGCTGATTGGAAGAGATTTAGGCTGAAGAATTAGATTCTACTGCTTATTTTATTCAATCAGACTGCTTTTGGCTGATTTTTTTTTTGCTTAACACAGCGATATTTCTCGGGTGCTGGAAGGTCATCTGCAGGAGGATTCGGCAGCCGTGCAAATATAACAATAAGTCGATTTAAATCAAGTTTTTGTTTTACGTTAATGATGGAAAGGGGAAGCTGGAGGCGATAAAGTCTTCATCACTCCACCCTGAATGCTGAAGGGCAGCAGTTACCAAGGCAACAGTTGCCGAGGGCACCGTTCTCCAAGCTGTGGAACAATTCAGCATTTCTTCCCCCGAGAAAAGTCCATCCTGACTGGCTGCCGCTGTCGTTCGGGACTGACCAGGAAAACTCAGACTGTTCAAAATATCACAGGATTTCCTGGAAATGTACTCAAATCAGAGCCTGGGATGAGAGGCCAAAATTGCACCTCTGCTTTTTACCCACACACACCATCCAGCAGGGGGCAGCAATTGAAATACAGTGTTCAGAGTGGAAATGATTAAAGAACTGCAAAAAATGAGAAACATTAAGGTTTGTTAAACATTTGTATAAAAACCTTTCTACAATAATAACATCATGCCCACAGTGAGACGTGGTGGTGGTGGGATGGTGTGAGGACGCTTTCAGAGCCTGGAAGACTTGCTGTAATTGACAGGAGGATGAATTCAGCTGTCTAGCAGAAAGAACTCAATAAATAATGAATAAAGACAGCTAGAGGACATCAAACAGGGAAACGGTCCTGTGTTTATCCAGCCAGGCCAACCAAGGGACAAACAAAATTGACCGTACCTGGACATGCTGCTGTTCTAACATTTCTGAAGGACACAGTTCACCTTCAGGGGCAGCGGAGGCCTAGTAGTTAAGGATTTGCCCTGGATCGGAAAATTGTGGGTTCTATTCCCTCACCAGTTGGTTACCCTGAGGTACCCTTGAGCAAGGGTACCGTCCCCGTCACTGCTCCCTTTGCGCTTTCATAGCTGCCCACTGCTGCGCGGTGTTTGCATGGGTTAAATGCAGAGGTCTGATTTCATTGTGGTTCGCAGTGCTGTGACCTCGCAATGACAAGAATAGTCACTACTTTCACCTGTATGTCTTTCCATGATCTTACTCCACAGCGCTGCCTCTTTAATTTTGTATTACCTGCCATCTTTTATGATTTTATATTTTTTATGATTTCTATTCATTTTTTTCATGTGATTATAATTTTAATATTCGTTTATCTTGCTCTCTTATCACTTTTAAAACAGTTACTTACAGGTGGAAAACAGGATGTCTAAAGACATCTGAAATGACAAAACAAGGCATTGTTTAAATGGATGTACCTTTAATTTCATTTATTATAGCTCGGAAAGATAATTATTCAGGTTTGGAAAGTATGATGGGTGATGATTGTACAGCTTTATTCCACTTTAATGTGTGGCCTTTAATGTGTATAAAAATGTCCCACTCTCTGAAACACAGAATCAGTACAGGAAGCCTGTCCAGCAGGATGTTTGCTTACTAAATAAGAAAACACGTGCAGTACCATCCTGTACCACCTGGGGGCGCCTGGTGTCTCGTTAGCATCTTCAGGCCTGAAGTTTACATTTACAGCATTTAGCAGACGCTCGACCTCCATGTCCTGATTACAGAGACAGTCCCCCCTGGAGACACTCAGGGACGCAGTTCTGGGATTTCAACCTGGGACCTTTTGAGCCATAAATCCGTAGGCCGGTACCCACCACTAGATCACCACCCCCATTCAAACTTCACCCACCTCAAACTTCAAACTCACTTCAGTAAATCTTACAACACGCACGCTGATTTTGTTGGATTTTCTCATTTCGATATACATATATGTCTGCATGAAGCTCTTTCTGCAGTGAGACAGGGAGAAGAACTGGATTAGGGGTGGTGGTGGTCTATTGGAGGGTACTTACCTACAGTCCTCTGGATCAAGAGGTCTCAGGTTCGAATCCCACCTCCAGCACTACCACCACTGGGTCCCTGAGCAAGACCCTGAACCCAGAGTGTCTCCAGGGGGACTGTCCCTGTACTCAGGACATGGAAGTCACTCTGGATAAGAGCGTCTGCTAAATGCTGTAAATGATTAGGGACGGTCTGGCCTGTTTAGGTCAGAAATGATCTGCTGCTCCGTTATACCGTCCAACAATTTCTGCTCTTTGTTTCATAACACTGCGGCTCTCTGGCGGATGAATGTCCTGTCTGGTGTGCTGTCTGTTGCTGTCTGCACTGCTAGTTCTTGTCTGTACTTGTCTTGTCTTGTGTTTTATGTCGTGTCTGATGTTGTCCTATGTGTAGCACCAGGGTCCTAAAGGACCCTTATTTCGTTTCACTGTGTCCTGTGTAGATGGTTCAAATGACAATAAAAACCTACTTGACTTGATCTTGATCTTGAATAGGGTCTAGATTCATGAAGCCGATGAAGGGAACTGCAGAATAATCTTTTAGATTTTACACTAATAATCTCACCAGACAGAACAAGAAGATTTCTTTGGATTACAGCAGTAGTTCAGTGATACTGCTGACAATCAGTGCTTTTTTTACACTCACAAACCCACAGACGTTTACACACATTTCTCAGATCATTTCTACCGTGGGAACCCTGATGCTCCTCTGCAGTGGGCTGACAATAAGCTCTAAAATTAAAGGCGTTTAATTAAATTTTTCTAATTTTGATTTAATTCAATTCAATTCAATTCAATTTATTCTTGTATAGCGCCTTTTACAACAAAGTTGCCCCAAGGCACTTTACATTGATAACAGGTTACAGTAATAGATGTTTAAGCCGGACGACTACGGAGGAGAGGAACCAAAAACTCCACTATGTGGAGAAAAAAAACCTCTGAGGGTCCAAGGTCAACCGGCTACCCAACCCCCTTGGGTATACTAACAGTACAGAGTTAGTTTGGTTTTAAACTCCAGGATCAGTGAGGAGTCCCAAGTTGCTTCCAGGTACCAATGAGCCGCCAGGGTCCCTTGGCGCATCAGATGCATCACACAGACCAGATGGTAGCTCAGCATTGGACTCAGGTGATGACCACAATGGGCCCCCCCGGACATGTGGGGAGAGAAATGGAATGAGGGGGTCAGTAATGAGCAGGATCCAGTAGTGACAGACACAGAAATGAAACAGTGCGATGGCATGTACAGCAGCACCAGCGACATTACTAGTGGTGCACTATGGTGATTGGTGCGGGTAGGCTAAACTAAAGAAGTAAGTCTTCAGCCGTGATTTAAAGACCGAGACTGAATCGGCATCCCGTACAGAAGCAGTAACTAAACCATCCTGCATCGCTGATCCTGCCGTAAATCATTTGTTCTGTTATACTCTTCTTCTTCTTCTTTTTCTTTCGGCTGCTCCCGTTTAGGGGTTGCCACAGCGGATCAACCGTCTCCATTTCTTCCAGTCCTCTGCATCTTCCTGCTTCAAACCGACCACCTGCATGTCCTCTCTCACCACGTCCACAAACCTCCTCTTTGGGCTTCCTCTTCTCCTCTTTCCTGGCAGCTCCATCTTCAACGTCCTCCTTCCAATATAATCCTCATCTCTTCTGTTTTTCAATCTTTGGGTGGTACTTTTTGTGATACAAAACATCTAAACCCTCAGTAAAACTTTCCCCCTTCTCTCTGATTGGTTAGGGTGGTCCTGCCTCTTCCCCATCACTCGGTATAACTGTCCTCTTTCTCTCTGGGTGTGTAGGGTGGTCCTCCCTCTCCCCCATCACTCAGTATAATTATAACCTCTCTCTGTTGCTTTAGGTCAGTAATGCTGACGCTCCAGATGTGGCCTGCAGGATGTGACGGTGCAGTTTTGTGATTTAAGGTGGATGTTTGTGGTTTTAATTGTTTATCTTAGAGCTAATTCTGCAGGGTTCTGCCCTCAACAGAGGTTTTAATTCTCCTCTTGGCTCAGTTTTGCCTTCCGTCACCCAGACAGTCTCTCTGAACTTTTCTGACCCTGGTCTCTCAGTCGTGTTGAAGCCATTAGTCTGTGTGGAGCCTTTAAATCCAGGTGTGCACATCCAGCACTGTGAAAATGTCTCATTTCTTTATATTTTGTAGGAAAGTGAGACTGCAGGTACAGTGATTCATGTGTAAATCAAGTCAAGAGTATTTGCATAACATGATCTAAACTCCAGACAAACCCCAGGGCTGCTGTTCAGACTGATCTGGGATCAGATTCCTCCGTATTTAGGACTGATTCTAGATCAGCTCCTGAAAACACACCCTGCTGTGTGAAAAGTCTGGAGTTTAGATGATGTTTGTAGAGACAGTAAGTCCTACTGTGTCCTAAACCACACCCACCAGTCTGATCCAACTTCATGAAGATCTGGAAGAGGTGTGAGTGGGTGGAGAAAAGATTTAGGTGACTATTGTTAACCACAAAGCTCCTGATCTAAAGCAAAGCTCAGTTTGGATCTCAACATGTCTCAGCTGATCGGCCTCATGGAGACTGTAGGCTAAGGGCCCGAGGGTTGGGAGGTTTTTCATCCAAGGAGTTGATCCAAGTGAAATCATCCAAGCCCAAACACGAGGCACTAATATGAAGCTTTACCAGCAAGTATCAATTGTTTATCAGCACAATTATAAGCAAGTCCCAGGTTTTAGAACGGCGTCTGTTATTATTTGGTCTTCAGACATCCAGATTGACCTTTTGACCTTGGTAGGGTACAAACAGGTAAGCAGCACAGCATTCAACATGACTTACACATTTTCCCAGCATGTGTCCTCCAGTTTCCACAAACATGTCGGGTGGACTGGAGATGATTAACTATACCCTAGGGGTGTGTGTGTGTGTGTGTGTGCAAGGTGTTTCTCCACCTTAAGCCCTGGGATAGACTCCAGCACCCCCTCCGCCCTGGTTAGACAACCACAGTGTGTGTTGAGGTGGAACGACTCACACCCAACCAGACTTCAGTGTTATCTTCACCTGTGGATCCTTCCAGATTTGATGATCTCCCCAGATAGACAAATGCTTAAAGTGCCGTTTATCTAGTGGAGGTGGGGGTGGGGGTAGTATTGCTGGTCTAACTGGTCCTGCGTGGTTGTTAGGGTCTCATTTTAGACATTTTTTATAAATATTTTTCTGACACCAGTTATTCTGTCTGATCACTTCAGAAACATCTCCTGAAAAATGAATTTGTTTTACTTAAGGGCCCATTTGAAAGGTACATTATACATAAAAATCCTTGTAATATTCTTAAAACCCAAACGTCCCTCACAGACATGAGCTGGTGGTGGAGACGCTGTCTGAAGTCCGAGATGTTGTTTTAGTTTGGAGAAGATTCTGGACCGAAACTGAACTCGTTCATGGTGGAGGGACACGAAGAAAAGAGATTTAGTTCAGATGGACTATTTCAACCATCATCACCGTCCCACAGAGACACACAGAGACACGTGGAGCTTCACTGGGGGACAAAAAATACACAGATTTGTGACGTCTGGTTCCTTTCCCTAACACTGAGAAGCAATAGTTTATAAGGCATTTTCCTCAAAACTCTCTCTCGCTCTCTCTCTCTCTCCCTCTGATGTCACTTATCTGGCTGGTTCTTCAGGTTTTTTCTCTTTACCTCACTCTTCAGTCATGCATGGGCGTGGCTTACACTAATCATAAAGAAGTGGTGCATGTGTGTCGAGTATCATCAACGCTTTCCAGCTTTTGACGTTTACGTTTGTGGATGTTTTGGAGGTATTTAAGGAATTCTAAGGCAGCACCATCTTTTCACAAATCCACATGATCTGCTGAGACACCAGCAAGGCCTGAGGCTCCCCAATGAAGACAGATATGTTCCATAAACCACCCTGCAGTCTTTCAGCTTGGCCTGAAAATGTCATTCAAATGTTAAACCTACAGGACTGGAAAAATCCTGATGTGAAAGTGACTGTTTGTGATTGTGAACACAGTGAACCACAATCAATCACACCCTCTGTATTTAACACACACAGCAGACATATCCAGCACCCGGGGAGCAGTGATGGGGACAGTACCTTGATTAAGGGTCTCTCAGGGCAACCTACTGATCTGGGATTTGAACCCATGACCTTCCAAATCTAGGACCTCATTCCTAAACACTAGGTCACTGCTGCTTTCAGCTGCTCCTGTATGAGTCGTCTTTGCGGATCACCTGTTTCAATGTCTTCCTGTCCTCTGCACCTTCCTCTTTCATACCATCCCCCTACATGTCCTCTCCACACCAACAGTCTCACTTCTCTTACTTTGTCTTCAAACCGTCTAACCTGAGCTATCCCTCTAATGACCTCGGTCCTAATTCTGTCCATCCTCGACCCCTCCTGCCCAGCTCCCCCACCTGTATTTTCACCACCGTCTCCAACCTGTGTAACATAGCTGGTCTCACTACCATCTCCAACACACATATCATAGCTGGTCTCACTACTGTCAACTAGTGATGCCAGTCCCAACTCTAAATAAATGGGAAGAATTACATCAAAAAAGGGCATCCGGAGATGAAGCTTTTGCCAAATCAAAAATTAATAAAATCGGTAATGCACCCAGATCATGTGATCTTTGTTTGCTTTTTTCTTAATGAATCCTTCTGAGCTTTTAACTCTTCTGGGAAAGTTATTCAGTATATTCAGTGTATGAAAAGTCGTTATTATATAGATTCCATGGAATCAGGATAACCGTTAAATTGTAACTTTCAGACTAAAGATGAAGATCTTTAACTGGAGAACTGATTATTGATCTCTCGTTACATCACTGTTCACACAACCGTGTCCCAAACTGGACACACACTCAATAGTGTGCACAAAAAGGGTGATGGTAGTCTAGTGGTAGGATACTTGCCTATGGACCAATGGCTCAAGAGGTCCCAGGTTAGAATCCCACCTCCAGCACTACCACCACTGGGTCCCTGAGCAAGACCCTTAACCCTGAGTGTCTCCAGGGGGACTGTCCCTGTAATCAGGACATGTAAGTCGCTCTGGAGCGTCTGATAAATGCTGTAAATGTAAATGTAAATGTGGGGCAGTGGTGGCCTAGTGGTTAGGGTGTTAGCCACATGATCGGAGGATCCCAATAGGTTGCCCTGAGGTACCCTTGAGCAAGGTGCTGTCCCCGTCACTGCTCCCTGGGCACTTTCAATAGCTGCCTACTGCTGCATGGTGCGCATGGGTTAAAAGCAGAGGTCCAATTTTGTTGTGGTTCATTGTCTGCTGTGCTTTGACCTCGCAATGGTTGTCACTTTTACTTTCAAATGCAAATAGTGCAAATAGTACTGACACACACTCAGTAATGTAGTGTGTAAAGTGTAGAAGTGTGCCGGTTTGGGACGCAGCCCTTCTGTTCCGCTGTATCGGTTCCACTAAAAACAAACCAGAACGACGTGGTGAAGATACGACTGAAAACACAATCATTAAAACCCTGGACTCGTCTCTGATTAAACGTTTTGCTGCAAAGACGAGTGAACGACTGGTGTCCATTCTTTCATTCATTGTGCAGAAAGAGAGACATGTCCAGCAGCATAAGTCCACCGTCTCCTCCCCTGGACTTTGTCTCTTTGTAGAAGCTCAGCAACATCGGTTTGTGCGACCAATTACACAACAACCATCAGCGTTTTGGAGAAACAACCCTGTAAAAGATCAGTGGAGGGCAGAGGAGGAAGATCTGTTCTGCCCTTCATGTGGGCGTGGCTTTCAAACGAATACGTCACGTGAAATCTATGGATGAACCTCCCCTTGACGTGAACGCCACGCCCATGCTTACAGAGGGCTCCGCCTACCCCTCCGCATTCCTGACAGCCCGGTGCTGCTGGGTCTGGACCACCGTCTCTCCGCTCCGGTTCTGGTTTCTGTCCGCCTGGGCCATGCTGGAGCAAGACATGGAGCGCTCTTGAAACCGTTGGAATCGCTTAACCCTCCAGGAACTTTTTATTTCCGCTGCGGATCCCAAATAAAGGAGACGAACACACACCGATGGTACTCTGACACCCCTGGCGTGAGTTCGGACCGTCCTGAGCCCAGAAAAATGAGCGGGCAGCCGAGGCGGCTCGTCAACGCGAGCTCCATCCTGCTCACTAACCAAGAGAACGAACTGCTGTTTGGTCACCTGGGCAGAAAATGCAGCGTAAGTCTCCCTTTAGTGGCCCATGATCTTTTTTATTGCAACGAATCTCCGCGTTTCGCTGCTGGAATCCTCCGAACTTTCCGGTCCACCTTAAATGGCGCAGTGGCTGCGTTCTCCTCTGCGCCATTTAAGGTGGACCGGAAAGTTCGAAGTTGTGAGGAGATTGAGTGAAACGAAAATCGCGTTTTTGCCTCACAGATCGTTCCAATGGACGTTTTTGGCATGAGTTTTCCTCAGGTTTTTGGATTTTCGCGTCAGAAAAGGTCATTTATTCACATTTTCAGGCGCCGGCTAACTCGTTAGCTAACCCTCGATTTGCGTTTCGGTCTCCGAGCTCGCCCTTCGAGCTTCGCAGCAGAAGGAGGAACAGGGTGGACTTGTTTTTATAGACTCCAGATGAATTTCCCAACATTTATTTACTCA
Organism: Hepsetus odoe; assembly: GCA_017165825.1. Taxonomy (NCBI): domain Eukaryota; kingdom Metazoa; phylum Chordata; class Actinopteri; order Characiformes; family Hepsetidae; genus Hepsetus; species Hepsetus odoe. The sequence continues at coordinate 17,587,401 of CM029392.1, read as the reverse complement.
GGGTGTGAGTTTCTGCCTGTATTTTAGCTCATTCGCCTATTTAGCTTGTGGCTCCTTCAACCAAGTCTCTCATTAAAGGGTTAAATTCCGTGCATTTCTGCTGCTTCTGTATTGGTGACAGTTTATGATTGTTGACACACAGCGGGGGACTTTTATTAAAGTCTGATAGGAAGCCTCAGTCCGGAGTCGTTGTCTTTGTGACGTCACAAACCCCAACAGTACAAGCAGCCTCTGTTTCTGGGTCGAGAGGTCAAATTGCACTGACTGGGATTAGTTCAGCCAGATAACTTAAGCCCGAAGTCAAGCCTGTCCAGAAAGGACAAAACCGAGGCATGGTCCTGTTGGACAGTCCTAACTTGAGCCCGAAGTGCAGGATCGTCCAATAGGGATGCCCTCGGCTTTTTCCCCGTTAATTTAAGCCCAAAATCAGGCTTAATTATCTGTCTAAACTGAGGAATCCCACTTTGTTGAATACACTACAAAGTTAGACAGATAACTTAAGCCCAAACTCAAAACCTGTCCAAAAGGGAAAAGGTGGAGAGATGTTCCTTTTGGAAAAACCTTCCATTAAAGCGGCTTGACTTTAGGCTTAAGTTATCTGGCTGGCTCAGAAAGTGAAAGTGAAAATTGTGGGAGATATTCCACCAAGTGGGATTTCACTTTGATGCAGATAACTTAAACCCAATGTCCAGCCCAATAGGAAAAGGCTCCTCCACTGTAGGCTTGATTTCTTGGTTATCCAGATGACAATCCTGAAATGTGGGTTTAAGTTAATTTGGGTCCCTTTTGTTAAAAAAAAAACCCAAAAAACTCCAGGATTTTTCAGTTTAGCCAGAAAACCTAAACCTAAAGTCAAGCCTGTTATTAGGAAAAAAGCTGAAAGATGTTCCTATTGGACAATCCTCAGCTTTGAGTTTAAGTTATCTGGGTTACTGAGAAATCCTTTTCATAGTTTAAGGCAAAACAAAGTCCATTATACTGTTAAAAGAAGATGATTGGATGATTTTATTGTTAGTGCCCTTGGGCAAATAGGCATCTCTATGAAGGCCCCTGGATTAAGGACTGAGGATTTCAGTTTAGCCAGATAACGTAAACCTAACATCAAGCCTGGCAACAGGGCTAAAAACTGGGATGTTCCTTTTGAACAGTCCTTCTATTAAAGAGTATAAAAATATAATGGCTACTTCAGAAATCCTGGAGGATCTTCCTCAAAGTGGGATTTCCTCGTTTTAGCCAGATAACTTCAGCCTAAAAGCTGAGGATGGGAAAACCGCTCGCCGCTTCTTCTGTTAAACAGGCTTGACTTTTGTTCTTAAGTTAAAACAAAATGTCCATTAAAGCACAAAAGTGCAAACTTAAGGCTTAATTTATCAGGCTAACTCGTAAATCATGATGGATATTACACAAAGAGGGATTTCTCAGTTTCCAAGATAAACCTGAAGTTGAAGATTGTCGTATAGGTACATCCCTCAGCTCTTTTCCAGCTAAAGGGGATTGATTTTGATTTTGGGCTTCTGTTATGTGGCTATACTGAGAAATCCCGCTTGGGGATATTGTGGAATAAACCCCCACCAGGGTCAGGTAGTGGTCGTCCCTTCTGGCAGGTTTTGTGATTTTTTTTATTTTTTATTTTTTTTGTAGATTTTAATCTTTATTTAATCTTTCTTGCCAGGTGAGAACAAAATTTGATATCTACAGCTGCGCTAAAAAAAGATGGAGGAGAGTATGAATTAGTAAATAAAGAAAGCGTGCAAATGACAATAAATAAATATTTAAAAATAGGTGTAAGAAGAGGTGAACAAAAGAAATGGACAGAACGCAGACATGAGGATTGCTCTGTTCATCAGTACAGGAAGATTGATGAAAACATTTTGGATTCCCAGTTAAAGCGGATGTACTGGCGACCGTCCCCCGAGCTCGTGTGGGAGGACACTTAGACAATCTGTCCTCAGTGCTGCACGTGGTGTCTCTCTAATTGTGGTTAAGCAGCCGGACAGGTCTCCGGTGAGTTTAACAGGTCAGACCTTCAGCAGGTAAATACCTCATTCAGCCGGAGGGGTTCCAGCAGGTCACAGGGGTGTAGTTTGTGGAGCAGTGAGGCACACTGGGAAAAATATCTTATGGTGTTTATTATTATTTTTAGTAGCGTGTATATAATAATAAATGTATATTTTTAGTAATCTTTTTTAAACCCAAGATTGCTTTACCAGTTGCGAAAAACAAAACAAAAAATGTACATTGATCAGACAAGTTAACCCAGAACATAAAGATAACATGAATGGTGGCGTCTTAAACTCCTAAAAGATGAAGTGAGATAACAGGGTTTTTCTGTATTTAGAAATGTGTATTTCATTTTGAACAGACACAAAGAGGATATATAATTCATCCAAAGCTTTTTTTCTGCATTTAATGCTTGTGAACTAAATGTAATGACTGCCAACCCAGCTTAGAATTTAACTCCTTCAATTAAAACTAAGGATAATGTGGGATATAAATAAAATATCAGCTCTCTGTTTGACCTATCCTTGCAGGTACAGCGATTTATTTGATTGCATTTCCTACTTTGGACTGTGTTTATTAAAAGGTATAAAAATGATATTTACCTCATTGGGTGCTTTTCGGCCTCTGAACAACCAGGTTCAGCTCACCTGTCAAGGAAGGTCATTTTTTTTTGGATCAGACCTTTCTCTGCCTTTAAGACTGATATCTAAATGTTCTCGGTTCTGATTGGCCACATGTTGGTATTGGAACGCTCCCTATAACTTCCGCAAAGCTGTGGCAAAGCTAAACTGTTGTACAGCTGGATTTCCTGCATGTGAATATATAGGTTAAAGAAAGAAAGTACATTTTTTCACAGGTGGGATGAACTGAATGGTAACAATAATAACTAGGTTGCAGAAAAGGATTTTGAGAAATGGAGCCCTTAAATCTGATTGAAAGGATAGAAAGTTAAATATTTGATCAATCCCCCTGTTTGTTTGAAAAGTCCTGAAATCCCTTTTTCCTCCTCCATCCAGCATTTCCTGCTGAAATAAATCCAGACTGAGTAGGTTACCTGGCATTAAAAAAATCAACAGTTCTGTCCTGTTTATTCTGTAAAATATAAAACACATGGGTTCGGAGGAAGATGAATATTCATCTATGCAGACGGGCTGCATCCCAAACCGCACACTTCTACACTTTACACACTACATCACTTTGACAGTGAAGAGTTTTATTTTTCTGTTAAAAAAAAAAACTGATACTTTGTCAAATCATCCTGTTTTTATGCTTGTCTTTTAATTTTAAAACCATCAACTAATTGGTTAATGTGTGGCGGGGGGACTGATTCATCGAATTTTATTTATTTTTATTTATTTATTTATTTATTTTTAATTTTTTTTTTTACATTTTATATATATATATATATTTTTTTTAAATCACTGATTGTCCTGCCCAATTGTTTTTCTTGTTTATTGGGTTTTGGAGTCATGCAGTTTTACAACATTGCAAATATAGACCTATTACTTGGTTTTATTAGTGCAAAGACACAACTTCAGAAAGAAAATACAGTGAAACCCAGTAAGAAATCAATACAATACTGAGGGAAAGGTAAATAAAATATAAGATGATTTATACGCCGGTATTTCTTTAAGGGACTGAGAGTGTTTGGGAAAGGTTGTTAGTCATTTTAATTTAGTGTTGAGGTGGAGTTCAGAGGAGCAAAAAGTGGGATATTGGCCCTTTAAGTTTTTGTCTGTGTCTTGAAAGTGACCTTTGGCTCATGTTTGTCCATGACGGACCCAGTTCCTCATACCTCACCGAGAGCAGGTGGACGGGTTGCTTCCGTGTCACCTGAGGAAGAATCACGAGGCGTGTTTCCGTCCACCTGTGTGAAAGAAAGCAGGAAGACATTCCTCGAGTCACGTCGAGGATGAATGTGTGGTGGTTGCCTGTCAGTACCGTGAGCTGCACTCATGTCCCTTTGAGAGTCAGTGCTCCTCCCCGGAGAGGCGGGACAGGGCGTGACCGGGCGTCGGGCAGCGGGCATGAGGCGGCGCGAGAGAATGAGCCAGTGCTGTGTCTTTCCTGGCAGAACAAGCTTGTCTTCTGCCTTCTGCAGAGCCACACCTCACCTGCCTCTCTCTCTCTCTCTCTCTCTCTCTCTCTCTCTCTTCCTCTGCCTCGCTTCTCTGTCTCTCTCTGCCTCGTTTCTCTTCTGTCTTCCCTCTGCTCGCTTTCGTCTCTCTCCCTCTACAATTTTGCCCTTTCTCCTCCTCTCTCTCTGTTCTGTTCAGATCAAAGCATCTCCCCTGAGCCCCCCTGAATACAGAACACCACCCGTAGGGTTTAAGGTGGAAATGCTGGGTTTAAACTACACTGCAGTCTTTAAGGTGGAACTGAAGAGCTGGTTGCAGTATTTTAGATGGAACAGTCCATTTTAGGCTAACCGCAAATATTTTAAGGTGGAATATCAATATCTAGCCTGGCCTCAGAGTTGTATATAAGGTGGTACATAAAAATCTAAACTACAGTTTTTGAGGTGGAACATCGTTATTTAAGAAGGTAGCAGTATTTAAGGTGGCCTATCATTATATCTGATTTCACTGCAGTGTTTAAGGTGGAGCATCCGTATTCAGCTGTTGGCTTGTGTCTCTTGCATTAAGAAGATAATTGGGTTTATATTTGGCAGCGTTGTTATAAACTTTGTTTTGGTAGTCCTCATTCCTCTTTAGGGTTCTCAAACTATTAAGGCCACCAGGAAGCTTTTAAAATGATTTCTCTTTAAGACTACTGCATTTACATTTAGCAACGCCTAGCTAGAGTGACTTCCATGTCTCAATTACAGGGACAGTCCCCTGAGCAACTCAGGGTTATGGTCTTGCTCAGGGACCCAGGTGGTGATGCCAGAGGTGGGATTTGAACCTGGGACCTCTTGAGCCACAGGTCCATAGGTAAGCATCCTACCTCTGGACCACCACCACCCAATGCAAATCTAAAATATAAATATTTTAAAAAGCCTCAAATAATTTATCTCAACTATTCTTATAATTCATGAAAGCCTGAATTTGGAGCCATATTTAAGGACTCAATCTTGAATGCATGTCTTTTTTTATTTATTAAACCATCAGCTAATTGATTCATAAAAAAATAAGATAAGTTAATTGCAGCCCTGTTATATATGATTATTACTTGATTACTCAGGACATGGATTACATTTTTCTTTCTTTTTGAGTCTGCAGTGATTTTGTTTGGTATATTGACAATATTAATAAACTTTTAGTTCCAAATTTCACTTTAGCTCTTTAAAATCTCGTGCTCATCCAGTGAGTGTTAGATTATCTCCCTAAACTTGTTTACTGCCTTTTCCTCCTCCTGTCACCACAAACCAACCTCTGTATGATTTCATCTCCAGCTTAATAGATGTCTTAATGCTCTGAGTGGGCCCAATTAGGGTTTGTAGGTGAGGAGAGCTGTTTAGACCTGCTGCATTCCTGTATTCCAGCGCTTGGCAAAGGCTTTTGCACACTTGTTTCCAGTCTTCCACACCACCAGGTCATTCCCAAGTTGCCCAAAGTGTAGCAGGACTAAAACATAAATTATTATCGAGATTATTATTATTATTATTATTATTATAAAAATAAGAAGAAGAATATTAAGTTCACGGTTTGCAATTTAAATCCTCACCTAACATATTGAGTATTAACAATTGTAGGAGTTTAATAATAAAATATAATACCAGGCTTGTAAGATGGTTCACTGAGACATTTATTAATTAAGGGTCCACAAAAAAAGGCGTAGGGCTACAGCCAAAGGAAAAAAAGTTGCCATGTTAATTTCTGGTTTGAAATGAAATGGAGTTAAATTGTTCTGCCTTACACCTGCCGGTCTACTTGTATCCCTCAGGAAGGTTTTGATTGGTTTCTTTTTTTGTCATCTTCCTCTGTTTGTACAGGCTTGAACCTCTGAACTCTCCGGTTTGTTTAGTGTCGCTACCGCAATGCACAAAACGATAGCAGGTTAGACTGAATGAAAATATAGTTGGTTAAAGTTAGTTTCACTTTAAATGCTTTAAACACAAATTGTCAGGAAAATACACAGAATACACATAGTTTAGTGCATTAACTCACCTGAGCGTTTCCCGCTTCTCCCGCAAAACAGCCAATCAGGATCCCTTTACTTTGTGTGACAGCTTCAATCTACCTGGTTTTACACCATCAACAGGACTTGATAGAAACAGTGTGGAGGGAAAACAAACCGTGAGGAAGCTGTTGATGAAGGCCTGCTCACCAGTTTAGCTTTTAAGGTGGTATCAGAGCAGTGACGTGTGTAAAATGAAAGTGAAAACCGTTCACGACCCAGAGCGGGAATCCGACTGAGCCACCACCTTAAACACAACCACCAGTTAGAGACAGTCAGGCGCTCCATCTGCTTCATGTGCAAACACAGTCGTCGGTCCACAATAGAAAGGACTTACCATCAGAACATGAATCCAAAGAGAACCAGAGTAGAACCCACACTTGTTGTTAGCTCAGTTAATTAAACTTGCTTTCTTAAGTTTTACTTGAGGTGAGATGCCCTGTTTGGAATGAAACCTGAAGTTAGCGAATATTTTAACTCCTGGCAATACAAGACGAGCTCGAGAAAGAATATCGTGACTCCTTCATCAACACTAACAATGAATCTCATCCTGTCGGCCAAATCTGAAATGGAAATGTTAAAGAGACCGTCCTCCTTTGCTGACCGTCGATGTTCCTCCTCTCTGTAGAGTCTGTGTTCGGCAGTGGTGCAGGTGTATACAGCAGAGAGACGCTCGTCCTGGACGAAAAGATGCTGCGGTGTGGCCTGTGTGGTGAAGGACAAATTCCTTTGGAGATCTTACTTTATAAGAGTGTTCGACATCAAGGTGAGGGACTCCTCGCTTTCAGAGTTTGAGCACTTATTCACTAACCCAGGTCAGAGTAATTTCGTATGCACTTGTTAAGGGCCCCATTTGACAAACTAGGTTGTCATGGTTACGTATTCATTATTAGATTAGTAGTTGATTAGTAGGGCTGGTCGATACAGCAAAAATATATTATCTCGATGTCAAGAACGTAAAGAAAGTCATATATTTCATCAGGAAACCTCGGTTCACTTAAGCAGCACAACTAATTTAGCTCTTTGCAATGAAAAGTTAGCGTTTTAATTACTGATGATACCACGAAATGCTCAAAGAAGAATATTGAGTGATTAAAGGTCCATGTCATGTGATCAGGATGACCAGCAGAATAAGCTTTTGTCAAATAAAATCACTTTCTTATTTAACCTATATTCTAAAATAAGTATAAAGAAAAGCAGACACATTTGCTACATTTTAAGATGTTTTGATTCCTTATCACAGTATTTCTCTCTATAACACTGATATTGCAGAGTCTTTGATGTAATCCAACTCAAGTAAAAGGATTCCACCCTTACAGATACTTGTGTTCCTTCAGGTGTTTTTTTTTTTTCCGTCACATTGTGCACATGTAACTGTTTGTTTTTAATAGAAGTCAGATTGCAAATCGTAAAATATCACAATGCTAGAATCTCTAGCCTCTAAATCAGGCCTCTTTTGTTTGTTTGTTTTTTTAAACAGAACTATATGGTCATAGCCATTAATTGAAGAGTTTCCCAAAAGGCCTTTGTTTAGTTATTGATCTATATCAAAAATAAATAGATTTTAGAGAATCGAGACTGTGTTGGTGTGGACGTGTCCAGAGGAGAAACGAGGATTATATTAGTAGGAGATGGAGAAGATGGAGCTTCCAGGAAAGAGGAGAAGAGGAAGACCAAAGAGGAGGTTTATGGACGTGATGAGAGAGGACATGCAGGGGGTCAGTTTGAAGGGGGAAGATGCAGAGGAGGAAATGGAGGCGGTTGATTGATCCGCTGTGGTGACCCCTAAACGGGAGCAGCCGAAAGATAATGATGAGAGAGATATACTGTTTTAATAAATTGTGTTCTTTTGTGGTTACATTGTTAAAAATTCTGTTGAACCTGTTTACTGCAGGATGCTTCGTTAAGTCTTTACTTTTTTTTTTTTCATTACATATTTTACTCCTTATTGTTTGATCTTATTCCAATGTGCAAACTTTGTCTGAGTTGGAGCAGAAAATGTTGATAAAGATTAAACAGTTTATACTCACAAAAGAAAGTCCGGTCTGAAGCAAATATAAAAAGGTGAGCCCAACGCTTAGCACACATTAGTTCTGTATTTCAAATCTTAACTCCTAAAAAGAGAATATGGGTCACAGCAGATGCAAAGAGAACCATGAACTATATTTATCCTGCAGTGTCGTGACGCAGGGCCAGGTTATCGGGCTCTGCAGAGGGCTTTCATTTCACAGCAGTCTGGGCAGGAGCCTTCCACATGCAGGCCTTTCATCAGTCATGACTATACATTTGACAGAATTGAAGAACCTCTTCTTTAATGGATGAAACTACCCAGCCTGTTCTTTTGCTGAAAATGCTTCAGATGCTCAGATGATTTCCTGGTTTATTCTTGGTTGTTGTTTGTGTAACAACTCCCTTGTTTTGCTTGCTTTGGCAGGAATAAAACTGGGACAGGAATTCTACACACAGACTTCAAGAATCAAGAACCCCTTGAGCGATTTCCATGACGTGTTCGCTGGAGATGAGTTCCTCGCTCTGGGTGGTGCTGTGTGTCCTCGAATTAGATCATAAAGCAGGATTAAACTACAACCCAGCTGCGAAATGCAGAGTTAATGCATGTAAACAGGAAACAGTCAACAGAAACCCAACTCTGAAACTAGAAAATCAGAGGAAAAAGGAATCCCCTTTAATTATTATTCTATTTATTTATTTATTTATTTATTTAGGCATGTCTCCTTTTTCTCTCCTGAACTTTGATGAGTAAGGTGTATTTTTCTGACACAAAATAAAACTTAATAAAATAAAGGAGCCACAGATAAAGCAGTGCTTGGAGCTGATGTACACTCAGGCTGATCTGCCAGTCGCAGCAGGTCTTCTGGATCAAGAGTTCAGAAAATTACTTTGATCCTCTCACTAAACGCAGGTATTTCTTCACCTCCACCTTAATGTAGCTTTATATTGTTAACTTTTGTAAACTATTGTAAAACTGATTTTGATCATATGTCATATGATCCTACAGGAACTTTCTGCCGTACTGGCTGAACAGGCGGCTAACGGTTAGCCAATAGAAACGGCCTGTTTGATTCTAAATGGATAGAAATGGAGGTGCTGAAAAGAATGAGTATCATAAAAAAGTATCATAAGTGGAAACATAATGAAATAGAAGGACACATTGGGGAAAAGCTGCTTTAATTGGTCACTTGTGTGTTCCTAAAATTTCTATGAAAATCACTGATTAGATTTTTTGGCCATGGACCCCAGTTCCCAAACCTGCTGTGTTTTGTAATGTCAGCACCTCTCTGTAAACAGAATGTTTGAGCTGAAAGAGCTGATTTCTGTTTGAAGAAATATTGACTTTGTGAGTAATATATTTTAACACAGACGTGTCAGATTGGGCCTGACTTGCTAGCGAGAAGAAGGCCAGACGCTTCAGAGAGGCAGCCAGCAACCTGATAGGAAACGACAGAGGAAACTGGGCCACCCTTAACCTTGTCTGCCTTCCTGTCCTCTATAACCAAGCAGTTTCTGTTCTCTCCAATCGTATTGAAGTCCCAGCTGAGTTCGTAGCACTTTTGCTGCGTGTGTAAAGAATTAAGAGGTAAATATATCTGTATTAAGTGAAATGTCAAAGTTAAAGGATTTTAATACTGCCAGAAACACGCTTGAGCGAGCATTAATCTCACGCTCATATTTGCCAGCATTTCACTTCTGTCGAAGTCACTTTTAGTGCTTGGTCGGACGTTAGCTAACCCATTAAACCTCGCTAATGATTTATCAAGCAGAAAGCGCAAAGTGAGATTCCACCCACTTTTCAAAATGTCCGCCTCCAGAAACATCATCCAGAGAGGGTCTGGTAGAAATGACTTCTTACATGGGTGGCAATAACGGACCCACTAGGCTAAGTGGTGTTTCTAAGGAATGGTGATGGGGAATTAGATTGAAACTAAACCTTCCATAAAAGGGGATTATTTGACCACAGCGCGTGTTTAATGTGTCCCCAGACCAGAAAGAGACGCTGCGCTGGTTCCATTCGGTCAAAATGTGAAGTTTCTGTAGAATTTCACAGCAGAGCCTCTCTAAGTCTAGACCAGCTAATAAGGCAGGAAATGTAAAAAAAAAAAATGAATTCTTTGTGAATTGTTGTCCACTGTATGCACACAAAAACAGCTAATCCCTTCTTCTACTGGGGCTGGAAAGTGACCTCCAAATTCTTTTCTCTCCCTTCTTGAAGTCTTTGCAACCGTCAGTCTAATATGAGCGTTCGTTTCTGATTAACTTTCCTCTTGAAGCGACAGCTTTAACCGCTTCCTCAGCTTGCCCTCAGCTATGCCTCCTGACTCAGGCTGTCCCAGCTGGGAAAGACCCGAACCGTCCGCTCCTAAGGCCTCTTTGTGCTTCCTCTTGACTTTGTGCACGCTCACACGCCAATGATGTTTCGACTGTAATCACTGCCTCTTCACTTCCTCTTTGCTGACACAGTTTCTTCCAAATAATAACGGATTTCTTAATTTTGTCTTCCAGAAAAAGGCGCGATTCAACGAATGGTAGGTTCCATTTCAACTCTTGATGCAAAGCTAGTATACAAATAATTGTTAACCTCCCTCAGAAAGTGTGTTCTCTCTTTTTCTCTGAAGTGCTGCTGTTAATCCACATCCTTTTTCCACCATGTGTAGCCCATATGATTGAGACCCCCAGCAGCTTCCATCTCAGTCACTCTCTCGTAATTAAGCCCCTCCTGTAGCTGCTGGGCTCACTCTGCTTCCTTCTTTTCCGCTGCGTTTTTAACGAGCCTCCCTCAACGACTGTTTCCCCTCTGGGGGCGGAGGTTCACTGTTGTTCCCATAGATCCTTTCAGTGTTAAAAATGCATTGGCTTCCTTCATCAAAAACAAAGTCTGACTTTTATTCAGATATATTAAATGTCTTTCAGAAGTCTTGCTCAAATCTGGGACACAGGATTTTAGGAATTATTCTGAAATTGGGATTTTAAGATTCACCAGAATCAGGATGCCTTTTTTTAAGTAGCAACAACTGAAATAGAGGTGGAACCCACAGCTTCTAAAGCCACACAGAGGTACACCAAGAAGGACGCCTAAAGTTCTGTGTAAAAGTCCACCTGATTATGCTGCGAAAACAAGATTTTTACCAGTGATTTATGTGGTGGAATGTGTTTCACAAAAGTCCTGAAGGTAGCTCTCATTTGGGGAGGATTGAAGCAAGAGGGTCTTCAGTCTCCATGTGAAGACAGTGAGTGTCTCAGCAGTTCTGATGTTTGTGAAAAGTTGGTTCCTCCACTGAGGAGCTGAAAACCCAGTTTGTGGTTTTGAGGAGCGGGAGGCTCGGTTCAGGCTGAGCTCAGGCTAAGAGGACAGACCTTAGTTTAATCAGTGCTGCTGGATCAGGAGGGGATTCTGCTGATATTCATTTCTGAGCGTTCCTGGGGACAGTGTGGTTTGATTGCAGACAGACTTTGGAGGATGAGGTTCCTCCTGGTGAGAGATGCTGATACTGAATTAGTGCTTTGCCTGGATTAAAAAAGGTCAAATTTAAATAAAAAATAAAAACCCCCTGTTGCTGATCAGCGTAAACCACACGGACGACAGTGTGGAGCGTGGACGCCGCTGATCCCTCCTGATGGTGCACGCTGTTCATGCCGGATTTGGTCTGGAAGAGCATTCGTGTCTCTGACCATAAATATTAGCCCCCGGGTTAATCGCTGTAAGAGGTTTTTCTCTCTCATCTGTTAAAATTAAACACTTCACCATCTACTGATTCTGGGCTCTAATTTAAGGGTGGAACGGGGGAGGATTTGGACACTGTGTGGACTCTCTTCCGTTTTTAAAGTGGTTCTGTGTGAGGTCTGATATCCAGGACGAGCCGTTTGAGATGAACGCTATCGTTTAAGATTGGGGCAACATTGTCTGACCGTTTTATTTAGCTTACTCCCGCAAATGCAGCAGTGAGTTTATTTGACTCCTTTAATAGCTTATAATTCCATCCTTGTCCAATTAGTCGCTGTAAAGCTCGGCCTCAAAACAGTCCAGGTTTATTTCCAGAGCATATTCTAAATCAGAAGTTCAACCAAAGCACTGCACAGAGCATAAAATAGCTCAATAAGAGCTCTTCAGAATCTTACAAACTGCTACAGACAATTAGTTATGCACACCCGAAAGAAACGGAGAACAAAAATACATTTAGTCTGTATCAGGCTTAAAAATAATGATTACCCTCAGGATCTGCTGTTGAGAATGGCATGGCTCCAGCGGCAGGCTGCTAGCTGCATGATCGGAGGAACGGGGGTTCGAACCCCTTCCCAATAGGTTGTTCTGAGGTGCCCTTGAGCAAGGTACCGCTCCCATCACTGCTCTCGGCTAATAGCTGCCTACTGCTGCACGGGTTTGGAGTGTGCATGGCAAAAATGCAGAGGTCCACCTTCCTTGCCAGGTTCATGTAAAGGTGCCGCACCAAGAATGACAAGGGTAGTCACTTTCACTTTCACTTTTCACTTTCACTTTATGTAATCCATAAAATTGGATGAATAAAGTTAACTATAACCTCAAGTAACATTTGCTCCACCTATAAAAGTTAATTAGTGTATTTTATTGTTCTAGAACAATAGAGCACTAAAAGAGGACTAGAACTTGTGTCGCTTGTTGTTAGTGGGCCTCATTTCAGAATCTACAAAGTGCCCAAAATAAATGCTTCCTCCTCCCAATTTAATACAGTTAAAGGACTTCTGCTTCTAGCACTGAACCCCTGACTGGACCTCCCTACATAGTGCACTAAAACACTGGCCCCCTGCTCTACATAGGGCACTAAAACACTGGCCCCCTGCTCCCTACATAGGGCACTAAAACACTGGCCCCTGCCTCTCTCTTACATAGGGTACTAAAACACTGGCCCCCTGCTCCCTACATAGGGCACTAAAACACTGGTCCCCTGCTCCCTACATAGTGCACTAAAACACTGGCCCCCTGCTCCCTACATAGTGCACTAAAACACTGACTCCCTTCTCCCTACATAGCACTAATACACTGACCCTCTATTCTCCTACATAGTGCACTCAAAACACTGGACTCCTCTTCTCCTACATAGTGCACTAATACACTGACCTCTCCCATTCCTCCTACATAGTGCACTCAAAACACTGACTCCTGCTCCCTACATAGTGCACTAAAAACACTCTGTTCTCTACATAGTGCACTAAGTACACTCACTCCCTGCTCCCTATATAGTGCACTGAAATACTCACTCCCTGCTCCCTATATAGTGCACTGAAATACTCACTCCCTGCTCCCTATATAGTGCACTGAAACACACTCGCTGCCCCTACATAGTGCACAAAAAACACCCCCTTCTCTACATAGTGCACTAAAACACTGCCCCCCCCCCCCCATTCTCCCTACATAGTGCAGTAAAACACTGCTCCCTGCTCCCTACAGCACTCCTCCTCCGCAAAACACGGCCCCCTCTGTTCCCTGCCATAGTGCACTCAAAATGCTGACTCCTGCTCCCTACATAGTGCACCAAAATGCTGACTCCTGCTCCCTACATAGTGCACCAAAATGCTGACTCCTGCTCCCTACATAGTGCACCAAAATGCTGACTCCTGCTCCCCTGGGCATATAGTGCACTAATACACTGACTCCCTGCTCCCTACATAGTGCACTAAAACACTTACCCCCATTCTCCCTACATAGTGCACTAAAACACTGCCCCCCCATTCTCTCCCTACAGTGTGCAGTGCAAAACACTGGCCCCCTTGCTCCCTACATAGTGCACCTTCCAAAACACTGGGCCCCCTGCTCCTCTACATAGTGCACTAAAACACTGACTGTTCTCACATAGTGCACTCAATACACTGACTCCCCTGCTCCTCACATAGTGCATTAATACACTCTGACTCTCCTGCCCTTACATAGTGCACTCAAAACACTGGGACTCCCTGCTCCTGGCATGCACCAATACACTGACCTCTGCCCTACATAGTGCACCAAAACACTCCTACCCCATTCTCCTACTATACAGTGCACCAAAACACTGCCCCCATTCTCCCTACATAGTACACTCCAAAACACTGGCCCCTGCTCCCACATAGTGCACTCAAACACTGGGCCCTGCTCCTACATAGCACTCAAAACACTGACTCTGCTCCCTACATAGTGCATTCAAAACACTGACTCCCTGTTCTCACAGTGCACCAAAACACTGGCCCCTGCTCCCTACATAGTACCAAAACACTGACTCCCCTGCTCCCTACATAGTGCACTAAAACACTGGCCCCCTGCTCCCTACATAGTGCACTAAAACACTGACTCCCTGCTCCCTACATAGTGCACCAATACAATGACTCCTGCTCCCCACATAGTGCACCAAAACACTTACCCCCATTCTCCCTACATAGTGCACTAAAAAACTGCCCCCCATTCTCCCTACATAGTGCACTAAAACACTGGCCCCCTGCTCCTTACATAGTGCACTAAAAAACTGCCCCCCTCATTCTCCTTACATAGTGCACTAAAACACTGGCCCCCTGCTCCCAACATAGTGCACTAAAACACTGACTCCCTGCTCCCACACAGTGCACCAATACAATGACTCCTGTGCTCCCTGGGCATAGTACCAATACACTGACCTGCCCCCATTCTCCCTAAGGTGCACTAAACACTGACCCCATTCTCTCCTACATAGTGTACTGGTGGCCTGGACTCCCATTCTCCTACATAGTGCACTAAAACACTGACCCCCATTCTCCCTAAATAGTGCACTAAAACACTGGTCCCCTGCCTCCCTACATAGTGCACTAAAACACTAACCCCCTGCTCCCTACATAGTGCACTAAAACACTGACTCCCTGCTCCTTACATAGTGCACTAAAATATTTTCCTTTATGGCTCTATGAGCATTTTCACCATTTTTAAACCTTTTAGCTTAGCCTGTTTGTTTTAGCCCAAAACATTTTCTGAATGAGGCACTGATGATAATCGGAACAGATCCATTTACAAATCAGTCCAAAGGTACAAGAACAGCCTGTTTAATTCTTAAGGATAAAGAGAGGCCGATAAATCGTCATGAAGGAATTAAAAGGCATTTCTTTTGAAAATTAAACCCACTGAGAAAAATGAGAAAAATGTAAAATACGGGCCCTTTTAAAAGAAATGTATCCAAACCAACATGTGAATAATCCGATTAAAACTTTAAATGAAAGGGGGGAAAAAACAGAAAATAAAAAAAAATACAGCCTCTACTGTTTTACTTATTTAAGTTTCTGCTGCTAAAAATGGGCAATTAAGATCTTATAGACCGTAAAGCACTTTCTAACTAAACATAATTCATTCAAAATAAATATATAAAATTAAATCTGCCCATATTATTTATCACTGTTGAGCCCGTTTAATCAGTATTAACTTTAAAATCCTCAATTCGGAAAGGAAAGTTTGATTTTAGAATTTAAAAAATGAATTATTTTTCAGCTGCATATATAGCATCACGATTAAAGGAATGTGTGTTCATCTTACGGTGCATCTCTTTTAATTGAGGGTTTGTTTTGACATGACAATCATTGTAAACAATTTTATTCCAAAAAGCTGAAAATGAATAATTATTACTAATTAAGTTCAGTAAACCTCTGCAGTTTTGGGAACTTATTCTGAAGTAGACAGTTGTGTAAATCTGTCTCTAAATAGTAAATAGTGGAGTGTGAATATTTTACTCTGGTGTTTTCTGAATTCTCTGCTGTCTAGACGAGACGGTTTCCTCACTGATTAAAGAATCTCAGATTTGTGGCAGATTAGGACGGGCTTGAACGCTTACGTAAAAACTGAGAGGCCTCTCGTAATTTGCTGGGATTAAGGGGGATGGGACCTCAGCTGGGTGGCGGCCTCCAGCTGTTGGAGAGGCGGAGCCAAGCGGCAGAGCTAAAGTGAGTCGGTGAGGTCCGCTCGCAGCGTCGGAGCGCTGGGCTCCACCGAGAGCCGTAGAGATGATGTTCTGCACCACCTTCCTCTCTGCTCCGTCCGACGAGCTGCTGGATGGAGGGTCAGACCTGGGCGGCTGCCTGACCCTCCTGCACTGCCTGGTCCTCCCACAGGATGAGCTGTGCGCTCCCCTCGCCGAGCCCGCCGCCCGCTTGTCCCTGAGCCCCAGCGAGCGCTCCTGCGGGGTGATGGGGAAAGTCCTGCTGAATGCCAGCTTGGGGGCCGTGGACGTCGGCGGGCCTGGCAGCACTCTAGACTCACTGCCCCGCGTTCCCGGCCCTCCAGAGCAGAAGGGCGATGGTAGGTCGTCCCGCAAGCTGCTGTTTCCGTGCTTCGATGGACCTTTCAGTTGTCAGTCAGATGGAACCGTATTCGAGCTTTAGAGTCTGAGTTAATGCTGCAGAAGTCAAGCTGTACTGCCTGTAGTATTTAGACGGTGCCTAAATACTTTAATTCTGTAGTTTTGCTGTAGTTACTGAGGTTTAGTCCTGGCTTTAATGTTGCTGTTTCTCCAGAACGTTCATCCGGAGATCAAATTCTGGGGTCTCTGATGTTTGTTGTGTTCCTGTTTACAGGACCAACACTACCCATGGCGACGGTGGACATCAAGAACCCCGAGATCAACAACGTCCGTTACAACAACACTCAAATCAACAGCCTTAACTTCAGAAAAGACAAGAGCAAGATCAAAGGCAAGAAGAAGAAAATATCCAAGGCTGAAATCGGCACACCTAGCAATTTCCGGTGAGCGTCTCATTGTTGGGTCGATACACTTCCACTTTTTGAGTATGCAAAAGTTTGGGCACATGTTTTGATGTTTAGGAAAGTACACACTCCTTCTCTAAATCCACAAAGGTTTCTCGACTGTGTTTAACAACATAGAGAGAATTTTTTTTTTTTTTTCCTTCAAATATGTTACCTTATAAGCCAATTTTTACTTTTTTTTTTTTTTTACATATTTATATCATTTTAATGGTTCTTAAACTTCCTGTGCAAAAGTTTGAGGTTAAAAACCTGAATATTTTGGCAACAAGTATGAACTCTGTAAAACACTAACATTACTAAACACTAATATAAAAAAAAAAGTTCTATACAGTCCGTGTTGATTAAATGTGTTCTCTTCAGTGAATCCCAGTTCAATTAGTGGTTCCTGATCAGTGCCTGCTTTGGTGAATCGATGCTTCTTGAAGTTCTATCAGGAGCTGCAGATGAAGGAGAAGTTTACTGTGTGACGGAGCTTCTGGGAGAAATCTAGAACTGCACAAACCATATCTGTCTAACAAATGGAACATCATCTAAACATCTGTTTAAATATGTTAGAGCCATCATCTGATCCGCTTATCCTAACCAATGCGACAGGAGCCTAAATGGACCACAGAACACTTTCGATTTCAGTAGAAAATGTCAAAAAAGTATGATTGTAGGGCTAGTTATGAAAGGTGGTTCTTCAGACGATGGTTGAAGACAGAAGGGATTCAGCAGTTCTGACCACAAGAGGAAGTTTGTTCCAGCACCAGGGAGTCAGGACAAGTCTCAGAGCAGGTCTTCGTCTTCTTTTGTGGAGCCGCTGTTTAGGACAAGTAGCATTTGATGTTCTAAGGGAACGAGAACAGATGCATTGCTTTGTGACGCCATCAGGGTGGTGAAAACTTTGCCTTGAAAGTGAGTTTTAAGGACCTGAATCTGCAGCCACAGGAAGCCATTGCAGGTGCTGTCGTCGTCTTTCGGCTGTTTCCGTCTAGGATTCACCACAGCAGATCATTCGTTTCCATTTCTTCCTGTCTTCTGCATGTTCCTCACTCAAACTGACCATCTTCATGTCCTTTCTCACCACTTCCATAAACCTCCTCTTTGTCCTTCATCTTTTCACTTTCCTGGCAGCTCCATCTGCATTATCTTCCTCCCAATATCCTTGTATCTCCTCTTAAAACAACCAAACCAACACAACTTTGCTTCTCTAACTTTGTCTCCAAAACATCTAACCTGATCTGTCCCTCTAATATACTCATTTCTAATCCTGTCCATCCTCGTCACACCCAACGAACATCTCAGCATCTTTAACTCTGACACCTCCAGCTCCGCCTCCTGCCTTTTCATCAGTGCCACCGTCTCACCACTGTCCTGTAAAGCTTACCTTTCACTCTCGCTGGTCCCTGTCTGTCACAAATCACTCCAGCCACTCTGCTCCATCTCCAAAATCCATCTCCGTTTCACCTGTCGTTTGCTTGGACTGTGGAAAGAAACTGGAGTTCCCAGTGGAGACAGGGAGAACATGTCAACTCCACACTGAAAGAACCCAGCTTGGGTAAAGAACCCACAACCTTCTCACTGGAAAGAGACAGAGCTGAACACTGCACCACCTTTCCACATACTTTTTTTATTAAGTATGTTTATTTCCTATAAAATCTGTTACATTTGAATGTAATTCAGGATAACATATCGTCATAAAGTCCACGTGTTACTTTTATTCTTGGCTCCATTTTTCAGATCAATTTTTGTTTCTTCATAGCAACGATTTTGGGTAGCTCCGCCCAATAAAAGGTTCATGTGCTGCTGCGGGTTATTTTTAGATCAGCCTTTTGACCAGGGGTGTTGACACATTTGCATACGACTATATTCATTTTTTTTGTCCACGAGTGATTCTTGGCTGATGTGTCCTGGATGATGCCTATGGTTTTAATAATCTGATTTATTATTCCTAATCCCTAAAGTCCTCCCTGTGTAATCTGCAGCATGTGCTTCAGGAACGGGGTTGAAAACTCTTCTACTTGATGTTTGATGACCAGATATGACCTTAATCTCAGCCTAAATCTGGGTTTGTTTTTTTTGTTTTTTTTTCGTTTTTTTTCTTCCCTTTTCAGGCACGTTGGGCACGTAGGCTGGGATCCCAACACAGGATTTGATGTGAGTATTTCCACCGTCACCGATGTCCTTAATGCAGAGCGGAGCTCAAACGTCCTGCACCATCTGCGAGACGCCTGCTGCACTTTTGTTTTACCCGGAGAGCTTTCGTGCACAAATCATCTCCAATATTATACAATGAGATTTGAAGAAGAAAAAAAAACGACCGACCAACATAATCCAAAAAAAGAGTTCTCCTCTGAAAGATGGGATCATTTTTAGTTCATGAGAACTTTGCTTACGTCAGATCTGTGTGCGGATGAATTTTTATGGTTTTTACTACTCTGAGTAGGAGATTATTTCAAGGAGATTTAGTTCATTTTTACAGTGCGAGATTTCAGTGCCCGGATTAGTGCCGGGGATGAACACGGAAGAATAACGTTCTCAGAGTTATTTATGTATTCATTTTTTATATTATTTTACAGCACGTTCAAATTATTATGCAAATTGTATTTAAGTGTCATACAGATGAACTATTTTGGTTTTTCATTTAAACTCATGGATGATATTGTGTCTACTGAAGAAGGACGTCCCACATTATTAAGCAGACCACCATTTACAAGCAATATGGCAAAGAAAAAGGATCACTGCTGCCCAAAAGCATGAAATAGTTTGAATGCCTTGGACGAGGTATCAGAACCACAGATGTTTCAGGAGAACTGAAGCGTGATCAGAGCACACAAGGTTTCAGCAGATAAAGGCACAATGAGAAGGGTTCTGCCAGACAAACGCATCGGATTAAGAGAGCAGCTGCTAAACATACCCGTTACAAAGCAGCAAACAGGTATTTGAAGCTGCTGGTGCCTCTGGAGTCCCGTGAACGTCAAGGTGTCGGACCTCCAGAGGCTTCAGTTACGCATAAACCTTCTATTAACCAACGCTCACAGGCAGAAATGGCTGCAGTGGTCCAGAACTACAGGAAGACTCATTTTCAAACAGTCGAGTTCACTGATGAGTGCCGTGCTACCCTGGATCGTCCAGATGGATGGAGCGGTGGACGGTTGGTGGACGGCCACCGTGTCCCAACAAGGCTGCAACGTCAGCAAGGAGGTGGTGGAGTCGTGTTTTGGGCAGTAATCATGTAGAGAGAGCTGCTCGACCCCATTAAGGTCCCTGAAGGTGTGAAAATGACCTCTGAAAAGGATTTGGAGTTTCTGACTGACCACGTTCTTCCATGGTGCAAAAAGAAGAACCGGGCTTTCCATAACAAAATCATCTTCATGCATGACAACTCACAGTTGCTGAGACGGCAAGGAACACCTCTGCATCACTGGCTGCTATCGGCAGAAAAGGAGAGGAACTCTTGGTGTGGCCCCCATCCTCCCCTGACCTCACTCCTACTGAGAACCTTTGGAGCTCCCTCAAGCAGAAGATCTATGAGGGTGGGAGGCAGTTCACATCCATACAGCAGCTCTGGAAGGCTGTTCTGACATCCTGCCAAGAAATTCAGCTGAAACTCTCCAAAAACTCAAGTTCAGTGGATGCTAGAACTGTGAAGCTGCTATCAGATAAGGGTCTGATGCTAAACTGGAACTTGACCTGTTCAGATGTTTCTGATTGAAATAGCATTTGATTTCAGTAAATAAGACCTCCTAATGCCGCAGATTCAACCAGTGACCATTTCAGTTCTTTACAACCTAGAACATGAACCTAGAAACTCTGTTGTGCGTAATCATTTGGAGCAGTGTCTTTGAAGTTTTTTTATTTTTGAAAAACGCTGTTATCATTGGGAGGTTTGTTCAGTAACGTTCGAATTCTACTCTAATGGTTGACGACTCCAAAACGATGCTGACTGTCATTGCATCGACTATTTAGGAAAATCGGAGAGAAGATCATTTACAGAATCATTTGGAACGCGGTGTATTAGGGCTGCACAATATGTATAAAATAGTATTACCGCCACATACAGCACATTTAAATGTTTTAAATGGCCTGGATTATCACTTTAACGGGTTTAACATAGTATCAAAATATTAGTTTCATTTTGCACGTGTATCATTTCCACCATCCGTACAGTTACCCGCTGATACTGATTCCAGTTCTATTGTGCACCTTCAGTAAATGTTTCTCAATAAACACATCGCATGTTATTTCTTTTACACTGTTGCATTAAAAAGCTGCCGTGGAGATATTTTAGCCAGACTATAAAGCGTTTGTGACAAGTTGTGAGCCGTTGTGATGGTACTTTGTTATTTGAGAGGGCGTTAGAGGTGAACAGTACATCATTTCATTTTAAATTCTCATTCAATCTTTCTAATTGGGAGGGTTCACTAATGAAATCATCTAAAATCATCATGTGAATCATTTTTGTATCTCAATATTGGCCTTTTCCGAAAGTGTTTTTTAGTAGATGTGACAGTTGCGTGATGCATCGCTGCTTTCTGTCTGTATCCTGTGGCCCTTCGTTCTTTTGAAGCCGTTTGTTCTTCATTTTCTCAGCTTAACAACCTGGACCCCGAGCTGAAGAACCTCTTTGACATGTGTGGCATTTCCGAAGCTCAGCTCAAGGATAAGGAGACGTCGAAGGTCATTTACGACTTCATTGAGAAGAAAGGAGGAGTGGAGGCTGTGAAGGATGAGCTCCGGAGACAAGGTGAGAACCCTCTTCAGATTGAGAGTCTGTGCCTGAACATCTCAGAAGCATTCAGGTGTATTCAGGACAGGTG
The DNA here is from genome assembly GCA_017165825.1 of Hepsetus odoe. NCBI lineage: Eukaryota > Metazoa > Chordata > Actinopteri > Characiformes > Hepsetidae > Hepsetus > Hepsetus odoe. The sequence continues at coordinate 17,565,741 of CM029392.1, read as the reverse complement.
ATATTTTGAAAGATCTTTTGTAGGTTTCTGGAATATGCAGTGTAAGTCTAGTATCCTTTTATCAGCATGACTTCATTATTGTTTTTCTTTTCATTTTACACAGAAAGATGACATTTTTCTTAAATTGTCACTTAAACCTGTTTGAGCTTCTAATGCAGGCATTATTATAAACGTTATTTTTCCATGATGCTGTAGAGGCATCACACAAGCTCAGTGCCCCTGAAGCCTTAAACTTCACACATCTTTTTTCCTTCTGCTAATGCATTTGCCTAGTTTGTCTCTTCAGCCTCTCTGTGCGAGTTTTAGGCTGAATCTCGCCCTGAATGCTGCCCATCACTGTGATTTCGTCATCGATGGTAGTCTGTCTTTTAAAGCAGCACCTTCAGCAAACTAAACCACAGCGCTGAGGGTAAATTGTACGATTAGAAAACTAACAAAAGCAGCAAGTTCATCTCCAGGCGTATATCTGTGACACTGCTTTATGAATAATGAAAAATCTTACTTTTAAAAGATAAACAGTATTTAGGAAGTGCTGATTAAAGGATACTAGACTTTACTCCATGTTCCTTTTAGATTTTAAAACAAGAGAGTTTAGCCAAAACACAAAGACCTACAATATTTTCCTGATTAATTAAAGCGACACACATCATGAAGAGCTCTGTGCGTTTTGGTTGTAGGCTGTAGAAATGCTACTAAACATGGTGGAGAATAATTTCAGTGTCTAATAAACTGCATGCAGGTATTGAGCAGGTATTCAACAATAATGCACAGAACAGCAAACTTTTATTTTTGCCCTGCTCCTGCGCTCCTCCTGTCTTCCAGCGCTGGTCTGCTCAATATACATGGATTCGGTTGTTTCGCTTGCAGTTTTGCTAAAACTAGGAGATTATGGATTTGTGAATCCAGTAAAAGTTATTGCCTGCCATCACTGGGGCAAAACTTTTGAAAGCAAAAGTAGGGTTTTCTGCTGCTTTGGTAAAATGGGCTCCTACCTTGGTTTAAAGAATAAAAATCATTATTTGATATCTGTAGTTTGATCTTTTTTATCACAGTGAACTTGATGTGAAGGTTTCAGTGCCTATGAAATAATAATCAAGTTAATAAGAAGTAAAATAAAACTGACACTTTGTTGTTTTTCCAGCCCCTCCTCCTCCTCCTCCCTCCAGAGGTGGCCCACCTCCCCCGCCTCCTCATACCTCAGGGCCCCCTCCACCACCTCCTTCTCGTGGAAGAGGAGCACCACCCCCACCACCTCCGTCCAGAGCTCCTTCGGCCGCACCTCCTCCTCCCCCTCCTTCCAGGCCCGGAATGGGAGCGCCACCGCCGCCACCACCGAACAGGGGCCACCTGCCAGCCCCTCCACCACCCGCACCACCTCCTCCGCCTGCTCCTGCGTCCTCTGGAGGTGGGGCACCACCTCCTCCCCCTCCTCCACCCCCACCTCCAGGACCAGCTCCACCTGTTCCTCCTCCCCTCCCAGCTATGGATTCAGGGGACAGCCTTTCTTCATTGGGAGGCAAGTCCGCTCTTCTCGAGCAGATCCGAGAAGGGACCGCTTTGAAGAAAGTGGACCAAGGGAACAAAGCACCGGTGAGCGGCGGTGGACGAGACGCACTCTTGGACCAAATACGACAAGGCATCCAGCTCAAAACCGTGAGTCCATCTTTCATCCAGAACCGCCTCCTTCACTGCTTATAGACATCAATATTAGTAACATGTTTAAAGGGCAGCTCCAGTGAGTTCTCTAGAGTAGGCTGGGTGTGAAAGGATTCACAGTTCTTACCAGAGGTTATGAACAGGACCAGACATCCCAAATCTTTACATTTTCTGTCCCCCAGTGAGGCTCCATGTGTCTCTGAGTGTCTCTGTAGGACAGTGATGATGGTAAAATAGTCCATCTGAACTAAATCTCTGTTCTTCGTGTCCCTCCACCATGAACGGGTTCAGTTTTAGTCCAGGATCTTCTCCAAACTAAAACAACGTCTCAGACACCAGACAGCGTCTCCACCACCAGTTCATTTACATTTACGCCATTTATCAGACACTCTTATCCAGAGCGACTTCCGTGTCCTGATTACAGGGACAGTCCCCCTGGAGACACTCAGGGTTAAGGGTGTTGCTCAGGAACCCAGTGGTGGTAGTGCTAAAGGTGGGATTCGAGCCTTTGGCTTCTTGATCCATAGATCCGTAGGCCAGTACCCCACCACTAGACCACCACCACCCAGTTCAAATCTATGAGGGACATTCGGATGTCCAGTTACATTCACCAACACTGCCAGCAGTTCTAAAACTGAATCAGCTAAGTCGTGCAGACCTTAAAAAAAGATTTTTCTTTTTTCAGGTGTCGGAGGGCTCGGACCCACCCCCGCCCTCTCCTGCCCCCTCAGCAGGAATCGTGGGAGCTTTAATGGAGGTGATGCAGAAGAGGAGCAAAGCAATTCACTCTTCAGGTGAACAACAGTCACTTCTCCACTGTGAGGCTCTGACTCACGGCTGCTCTTCTCAACAGATTGTCTTATAATGACCCTTAATCAGTGCTTCAGTTCACTTACAGTAAATAGTGATGACGTGATAAAGTAGTCCGATTTGCATTAATCCATGGATACCCGTAAAGTCTTCAGGCATCAAACTCTTCTCAAAATAACAACCTAATTTGTTATTGTAAATTCAAAATTGTAAATTCAAAATTTCCAAATTGTAAGGCTGCGGTTTAATTATATTCTACATTCTCTGATTGACTAGTTCAAATAAAAAGTTTAGGGTTGGGATGGAAAACATATATTTTTTATATATATATATATGAGTTTAATTAGAGGGCCAGCGCTGGCCTAGTGTTTAGGGACGTGGCCTCATGATCAGAAGATTGTGGGTTCAATTCCCAGACCATTAGGTTGCCCGGAGGTACCCTTGAGCAAGGTATCGTCCCCATCACTGCTCCCCGGGTGCTTTCCATAGCTGCCCCCAGCTGCACGTGTGTGTATGGATGAAATTCAGAGGTTGAATTTTGTTGTGTTGTGCTGCGTTTCACAATGACAAGAATAGTCTCTTTTTCTTTTTTTAATTAAACTTAATCTAATAAGTGCTTGGGAAACTGGCAGCCTGGCATTTTACCTTCAGTCTCGGGTCTTAAATTAGGCCTGGGCGGAGTTTCTTTAAATCACCCAGCCCTTGGAGGTGGATGGTTCTCAGGTGGTGTTGTAGAACATAACTTTTATGTTTTTTGATGATTACAGATAAAAAGTAACTCCGTTTGAATGAAAAGAGATGATTTAATTCTCTGAGCTGCTGAGATTTCTGACTGTAGCTGTGACGGGGATTTTCATTCAAATGGAGAAAGAGCTTTGTACAGAGATAAAGAGCAGAAATAATCAGATTATGCTCGAGACTTTAGAAACTCTGTTGCTATCTCTGAATGAGTCCATCTTTCCTTCCACGCGTGGCCTGATGTTCTGGATGTTCTGATGTTTCTCTTTGAGTAAGAGCCCTTCCTACTCTGGATTTTGTCCAACGTTACACGGGTTTTGCTGCTGTTGGTGAAATTCCAAGTGTCCTTGGTTTATAGTTTTCATTGCTGCCATTTATTTATTTATAAGTAGGGTTGTTTTTTTTTTTTTTTTGTTTGCTTGTTTTTAAAGTCTTATTTCTATTTTATTTTTAATTATTAAGTCAATGAGAATAAGTTGGAAATGCTGCCTGGTTTCATGTTAAATGAAGAGCTCAGAAAACGGCGAACATAGAGCGAGAGAGGTAGACTCATGCGCCCCCTGGGTGCAGGTATTACAGTCCACTGTACGTATGTGTGTGGAACAGCTTACACACAGCGGACTAATTTACTGTTCACTGTAACAGGAATTAAATTTTTCTAGAAGACTATTAGAAATAGATTTCTGTAAAATTGTTTGGGGAGCTCATCGGGGGATTTGGGGAAACCTCCTGACGTCCTGGGTGACTTTAGGGTTAACATTGTGTCCTCTCTTCACAGACGAAGACGAGGATGATGAGGAAATGGAGGACTTTGAGGAAGATGATGAATGGGATGACTAAGGACACACACTTCCCCCGTTCAGACACTACAGTAGTCTCTGTCTCTGAATCTCACTCCCACTATAATGTAAATGTTCAGCTGATTTGCTGTATATTTTTGTTGCCTTTAAAGCTTTTTTATTAATCTGTGCAATACCTCATTTCACCGTCTTGTTTCTCCGTAAAGATCTTTTTTCTCTTGTACACTCGTGCAATTTAACGTCAGTCTTTCTGCTTTCTGTTTTTCCTCCCCGTCGCTCTGCGGACTGTCGAGAAATATGAGAGCACTACTTTTCATACCTTACTCTTCTGTACCTGACATTTTCTAATCCAGATCTTAGTTTAGCGCCGTTATTTTCGTAAAGAATCAGCTTTTTTTTTTTTTTGGGTGAGCGAGTGTAAATTGACTCAGAGTTTATGTCGGTTATATTTTTGCACAAAGAGACTAAGAGAGCAATATTAGCAAAAAAAAAAAAAAAATGCTACCGTGCTTTAAATTCACTACATCAGACACTACAGCCTCGCCCTGGTGGTCTTTCTGATTCCTGATATTCCGCAGCAGTCCGTTTTATTCCCGGATGGTTTATTTAACTCGTTCGTCTACACGGGAGGACATTTTTACAGTCCGTTCGTCCATCCTGCTAATGAAAGTGTTGACGCTTTACTAACCTCTGATGGAGACGCCCGTCACGAGTCTAACGCTGCAGGGTGACCGCACGAGACGAAACTCGGACCGTCTGTTTAGAAACCTGCTGTTTTTATTAATTCAATCTTCTAACGCTTTCTGCTGGGGATCTGCATCCGCGCAGCACGGCTTTGGGAATAAGGTTGAAACGAGATTTATTAAAACTGTACACTTCAATAAATGTTATTTCCAGAATATGTGCCGTGGTTGCGTTTCTCTCGTCCGATTCCAAATCCGACGGGTGTTAACGAACACGATTTGAAAAAAAGATTAACAGATGAATTCAAATCCCAGTTTGATGAGTGAGATTTTAAATAATGCTGTTCGTTGTTATCCAACAGCGACTAATCGGAGAAGGTAAAATGTATTAAAGCTTGGCTGAATTAAATTTTTTTTTTTTTTTAATATATATTTTCCTAAATTCAGTCATTTTGAAGGTGTTTAGGGATGGAAAGCTCGTTTGTAAACATGGAATAACAGAATATTTGCACCCAGTTGATCTAAGTAATGTGACCTCGCGTGAAAAGGTGGAAGCCCATTTAAAAATCACTTTAACACCGACCTTAATCGGGTTCTCCTGTCGGGGGGGGGGGCGCTCAGTCAGAGCATCTCCAACAAGGCAGGTCATGTGGACTGTTGGTGCTATTCAGTTTTCGGAATTGACCAAAAGCGCTTCAAGGAAGGAGAACCGAGGAGCCAGCGACAAACATCAGCCTGTCTGTTCCCACAGAAGAATCTACTGAAAATGTTCTGGTTCTGATGGAAAGGTGTCCATATGGTCCTGGCCACCTCCAAACACTCCTACAATATCATCAGAGCTGGATCATGAAGGCATGGAAGAAGGTTGTCTGGTTCTGATGAATCCTGTTCTCTCTTTGATCATGTGGAGGGCAGGTGTGTGTCCTTACCTGGAAAGAGACACCAGGATGCACTATGGGAGGCAGTGTGACGCTCTGGACAATGATCTGCTGGGAAACCTTTGGTCCTGCATTCATGTGGACATTACTTCCATTCCTTAAACATTACTGCAGACCAAGTTCCCCCTTTATGGTGACCGTGTCCTCTTTCTGAAGGACAACACTCCCTCACACTATAACCACTGATCAGGAACCGACTGAGGAACAAAGAGTTGTTCCTCCATCCTGCAGCTGTGGGACAAACTAGTCCCATCCATGGACTCATGTCCCATCTTACAGGACTTAAAGGATCTGGAAGAACAGCTCACCTTCAGAGGGAGCGTGGAGTCCAGACGGGTCAGAAATGTTTAATGTTCTGGCTGGTTGGTGTTTGGTGAGAGAATTTAATTAAATAAAATATTTAAAAGTAAACTTTTATCTCTAATAAAATCTTCACTTCCCCAAAAAGTTTTAAGACTTTTAGCTGAACCCTGGTTTCATCTTTCCTGCTGAGAAGAATGATGGAATTACATTTTGAAATGAGGACGTTTGTTATTGTTTTTATTTTTTGGGGGTAAAGTTTTATTTTATTATCATTGTTCTGTAACCTGCTTGTATCCGAGGGAGTTGATGGACAGACTGGACACCAAATTAGTTCGCTTGCTTTATTTCGCTCAGTTTTCTTTGACCTTCATTCAATTTGTTGCAATATTTTAACGCTGGGAAGAAGTTACAGCTTTTCAGGACACTCTTAATCATGGATTTTGAAAGTTCCCCTTTTTGGCCGTCCCTGTGACCTTGATCGGCAGAGAGGCGAGATGCTTGTCCTCAGATTTTAGGAGAGCAGTGGGCCTCGCTGAGGCAGTTCCTGCTAAAAACATTTCCCCCGTTCGCTCGGACAGCTGCGAAGTGGATTTAGGTCCGGGGAAGGTTTCCGAGGCGCACAGACACTCCGGATCAGGATCCGAGGTGTGTAGAACTAATGCGCTCCCAGTTTGGCTCCAGTCATTAATCACTTCACCCTTTTTTAAAGTGCCGACTCAAAGTCCCAAACTCTGAACTACACAATGAAACATTTCCATCAGAAACAAGAACAACAAGACATTTATTTTCTCCACATCAAAGCAAATATTTATAAAAACATCAGAGAAAACAACAGGAATATAAATTCATCTAAAAACTTACATATTTAATGTAAAGACAGGAGCATCACATTCTCTGAGCAGGACTGTTGATATCCAGCCGTTCCCATTACGGATTACACTGCAAAACTGACCCTGGCAACCAAAAACACCTTTACAAGGTAACATACTGTTTTTATTGGAGTGCTGTGATGTTATTCACCTCAATTTGAAACATTTTTTACTTTTAAATGGCCCATGTCCTTTTTTACTCTTTTTCCAGTGAGGTCCAGTTATCAAAGATGTGTTTTCCCTCTCCCCCATCCTCAGTAGAACTGCCCCCCCCCCCCTCTTTCTCTCTCTCTCTCTCGCTCTCTCTCACTCTCTCTCTCTCTCGCTCTCTCTGTCTGTCTCTCTCACTCTGTCTCTCTCTCTCTGGCTGTGTAGGGCGGTCCTCCCTCTCCCCCATCACTCAGTAGAACTGTCTCTCTCTCTGGGTGTGTAGTGTGGTCCTCCCTCTCCCCCATAAATGGAGTAAATAAACAGGTCTATGTAAATGTGTGGAGGTGTCTGTAGAGGGTGTTTATTTTCTGGCAGGTTTAGGATGTGTCTTCTTGCCTAGACGTCACGTTTGGCTGTTTTTTGTGTCCTTTATTCATGGACGTCGTCACACCAAGAGACGGGTGGAGACGAGTTAGACTCCCTGTCTCTCTTGGGAGAACCGGAAGCTCTTGTTCCCGTCGTCAAAATGAACAGGCTGCGGCAGTGGAGATGGACACGGCTGTGGAAAAGATCTGGAACTGCAAACTGGCCTTCCTTCACCGAAGCAGCTGTTCTGGCTCCATTACCGAAGACGGTGAGGAACCTCCACCTGTTAAACAGACAGCCTTACAGTGAAAGTGAAAGTGACCATCAGTCATTGTGAACACAGTGAACCACAACCAAACACACACACCGTCCAGCAGAGGGCAGACATATCCAGCACTCGGGAAGCAGTGATGAGGACGGTACCTTGATCAAGGGAACCTCGGGGTAAACCTATTGGTCTGGGATTCAAACCCACCAACCTCAGAACCTTGGGTCAAGACCCTAAACACTAGAAGCAATGGCCCATATGAGGTTCCAGCAGCTCAAAATATACTGCAATAGCTCGGTGCAGGACAAACCTGATGTCCAAGAATGTCCAAAAATAAGAAGGATTCATGTAACATTTAAGTAAAAACCTCAAAATCAGAACTTGAACAAAGCGGGTGATTTTCTGGCACAAGTAGGTTGATCATGCAACAAAACAGAAAGCCAACAACCAAGACGCCACCAGAATGGCCACCAGAATGAGACAAGTAGCTCTGGGAACTTCAGACGGACGTCCAAATGATCAAGGAACGGCAAGAGGCTGTGCTGTTTGAGTAAATTAGGAAGTGTCCCTTCTCTTGCTGGCTCTGTCCAGGTGCCACCCCTCACATAAACCATGTGGACTATCTCCAGCAGATGAGACAAGGAAGAGGACAACTCTGGGCAATGTCCAGACCTGATTCTCTGCACATTTTAAAAACGGTGGTCCTTTACATAAACGTCCATTCCTTTCTGTTTCCCTTTAGACACTTTGTTTGTTTGTTTACCTTTTTATTTGCTGAGTTTATTGGTTCTTCTGGTTTAGAACATTTCATTGATCTTTTGACCCTGTTTTAACCTGAACTGGACTGTTTGTGAAACTGGGAGTCGGTTTGTGTCTGAAAGTGGCCGGTGTGGGGGGTCGGTGAAGGGCAGGGTGTTTATGCTGCTGGGAGACACTTGTCTTATCGGGACGGGGCAGAATGAGGTCTATTTATAGGGGCTTAAAGTGGGAGGCATCTGTGGGGTCAGGATCCTGTCCGCTGAGGGCAGCGCTGATTTTTCCATCACAGTTTAACTGAACTTTACCATTCGCTCCTGCCACGTTCCAGCACATCATTAGAACCTGTCCTGCTGCAATGGATACTGCAGGACGCTTGTCCGCCCTGGGGACGCCCTTGCAGGACAAGTGCAAGTGCAAAAACCTGAACGGGACGCTGGGGGAACCTGCAGGGACGCATGACTACTTTTCGCAAACCTCTTAGTTTATCCAAATTTTCAGTTCTCTGTTTTTAGGAGAACAGATTTGTTCATTTGACTGGTTCAGTGTTCTGATGTTCCTACATCAGTCCCACAGTCGGAAATATCAGCGGCGTTTAAGATGCTTTTTCCTGTTGTGACCTCTTTCTCAACCTCAGCGGTTCAAAGACGAATGAAACAATGCGTGAAAATATTCACTCTCGAAACAATGACTCGATTTTACCAAATGCTCTCAAAATCTCAATCGCAAAATATTGACTTCAAATCATTAACTTTCTCAAAATGCTGACTTTTAAGAACTTTGAATGATCTTCCTTAAAAAATTGTTTTTTTTTTCTTTTTAAGTGATGTGTTTTCTCAGAAAGTAAAACTTTCAAAATTCAGTCCCAAAATGGATGAATTTTCTCAAAGAAAAACACTCTATCTCCAAATATTGACTAAAAATTCTGAAAACTGACAAGTTTTCTTATAATGTTTCTTCATTAAAATGTTTTTCAGAATGTTTTCTAAAATGTTTCCCAAAAAATAATGACTAACTGACCTAAAATAAAAATTTAAATATTGACCTATTTTCAAAAATAGCTTCTTAAAATCATAAAATCCCCGTAAGTCTGTGTGTAAATACTGCCTATTTTTATTTATTTTTGCTGATCTCAGAAATCGTGTGTGTGTGTGTTATTCACCCGTCTGAGGGATCTGATGCTGCTTCCCCGAATGGAGGCCATAAGTTCATCATGAGCCGAGCGCTGTGGCGTGGACGGCCTGGAGTTCTCTCGGTCAGCGATGGGCCTCAGTGCGTTCTTCAGCTCCTTCAGGACGCTCTCGGTCTCCTTGGGCCGTTTTTTACTCTTCCTGGGTTTGGACTTGCCTTGAGTCTGCTGCTGCTTCTTGGCCTCTTGGAGCCTGATCACCTCTGCGATGTTCCTGGTGGGAGCCGCCTTCTCATGAGCACTTTTTTGGGCTTTGGGTGGAGGAGGTGGAGGAGGGGGAGGAGGAGGAGGTGGTGGGGGTGGAGGTGGAGGTGCAAGAACAGGAGGAACGCTCTTTTTCACTAGATCATTGCGCGGCAGCTTTGGAGAAGACCACGGTGAACTCTGTGGAGAACCACAGGGGGAGGAGGTTGGAGTGCTCCTCTGCAAGGCGCTGGTGCGAGGGTTGATGGGAGTGGCAGCACCACCTTGCAGCTGCCGTAACTCCTGCATTCTCTTCTGCCTCTGCCTGTCCTGGTTGCGGGTGAGGATGCTGGTCATGCTCATCCGAGGGCCCGGCAGGTCAAACTGGTAGCCGAGCTTGAGCAGCGTGTGGTTCTCCTTCAGCAACTTCACCATCTCCATCTCCACCTGGCCTCCCAGGATGTGCCGCTGGTTGTGGAAGCGCAGCTCTGTTAACGTGCTGTTGCGGGTCAGGGCTTGCACCAATGCCAGGATCCCTCTCCCAGTGATGAAGTTGGACTCCACGTTGAGATTGGTGATGTGACTGTTCTCCCTCAGCATTTTGGCGACGGCGAAGGCCACCTGGTCGTCTGCATGTGTGTTGGCCAGGCTGAAGATCCGAACGTGTGTGTTGGACCGCAGAGCTTCAGCAAAATGGATCAGGGTTTCTTGGGAGATGTTGTCGATGTTGTTGAGGTTGACCTCAGTTGTGTCAGAGTCATCACTGAGGATCTTCTCCAAGGCATCATCCACCACTGTGGGGTTTCCAGACATCTGGTTGGACTCCTGGACTCTGAAACTTGAGTCCATTGGAGAAATTTTCCTTGGAGGTTCTTCCATCATCTGGTTTGAGTGACCATTATGCAAGTCTGGAGCACATTTGTCAAGGATAGTCTTTTTGGAATTTTCCTCTATCCTCTGCTCCTCCTGCTCCTCCTCCACTTCCTCCTCCTCTTCCTCCTCCACTTCCTCCTCCGCTTCATCTTCATCTTCCTCTTCCTGAGTAACAGGGTTCTCTAGTTCACTTTCCTCTGCATCTTCACTTTCATGGTCTCTACTTCCACTCTTTTCTTTCTCCTCATCCTCATCTTTCTCCTCCTCTGATCCTTCGCTGTTGCTCTCTGTCTCACATTCTTCTTTTCCATTGTTCTCTCCATCCTGGAAAGAGAAATAAGTTAAATAAGAGGTTTGGGTAGGACAACTTCTGTTCAGGAATACTTAGCTAACGATTAAACAATCAGAGCAGGTTTGGTGAAAACCTTCCCCTCAGGACCGTCCCCAGTGTTTGTGAAAGGAACCGGACGTCTGAATGTCCCTCAAAGACATGAACTGGTGGTGGAGATGCTGTCTGATGTCTGAGATGTTTTAGTTTGAAGAAGATTCTGGACTAAAACTGAACCCGTTCATTAGTTCAGATGGACTCTTTTACATTTGAAAGAAAGAAAAAACATTTGAAAGTGACTATTCCTGTCATTGCGAGGTCACAGCACAGTGAACCTCAAGGAAACTGGACCTCTGCATTTAACCCATGCACACAAACACCGTGCAGCAGTGGGCAGCTATGAAAGCACCCAGGGAGCAGTGACGGGGACGGTACCTTGCTCAAGGGTACCTCAGGGCAACCTACTGGTAAGGGGTTTGAACCCACAATCTTCCGATCCTGTGGCCAACTCCCTAAACACTAGACCACCGCTGCCCCTCGTCACCATCATCACAGTCCCACAGAGACACTCAGAGATACGTGGAGCTACACTGGGGGACAGAAAATGCACAGATTTGGGACGTCCAATCCCATTCACCACCACTGGAGAGAAATCTGAATCACCAAACCCACTCTGGTTGTCCCAATTATGAATGGAAAGGTTCCTTACAGAACCCAGCCCATCACAGTTGGTTTTTATTGAGCTACTAACCTGGGGGCTTGAGGACCCCATCCTCTCATTTTCAAGAAGCTTGCGGGTCTCGTTCTCCCAGTATTTTAGCAGAGACTCTCGGCTGAAAGTGCCTGTGGGCGTTTTAGGTGTCTGGTTCCTCTGTCTCAGTCCAATGGGGACGTTATCGTCTGGGTCAATGTCTGCCAGCTCCTTCTCAAGCTCCTGGAGCTCCTCAGGAGTCAACGAGGCCAGTAGCTCATCCTCATCCACCTCCTCGTATTTGCTGAGCTCCCGCCGGTAGCCAAAGGTGCTCATGGCTTCCTTGGGGTTGGAAGGAAAGTTCTGAAGATCTGGCACTGTGAGGGAGCAGGGCTGGTGGTGTTGTCAGTCTGTTGTCGTCAACACCAGAGAGCAGATGGACGAGCCTTTAAGAGCAGGATCAGAGAGGCGTGGAACAAAGCACTGCTCCATGACACCGTTACTTTTTTGGGAGGTGGGAGTCAACCAGATCCAGAGCCTCAAAAAGAATGTGAGCTCATCCGATGGCTGAGGCCTGTCAGCAGATCCTGCAGCATTGTTCATGTCCAAAATAAACCCAGTGAGAAAAGGCCTTCAGAATATTCACAGCGGTACGACATGGAGTCTGAAGAGAGTAACTGCCTTCACTGCATGAAGAGGTACAGCAGTGCGCAGATGTCTCAATTCCCTAATTTCTTCACATTTCTCTCCAAGACTTTCTTGTATTTTTTAATGAGGAACGGTTCTCCAGATCTTCCTGAAGGGTCATGTTTTTGTCTCTGTACCTGAGCAGTTTGATAGTTTTGTGTTGGTTAATCCACACAGTGATCTACGTCTGAACCTTCAAGCAGAACAAAGCGTCTAACTAAAGACATGAAGCAGTGATGCCGAACACTGAGTGATCTAGAACCTTGTATCTTTAGGTACTTTGCAGCCTGTAGCATTAAAACATTTGTTCCCATTTCTTTCTTTCTCAATGTGAAGATCAGGCAGTCTGACAGAAAATATTTTTGCACCCATGAGGTCTTTAGACCTTTGCACAGAGTTGTCACATCTCGCATCATAAATAGATACATTATGTAACAAGCCACTTCTAAACGAAAATTAACTTGCTGGACTCAAATCATGGTGCTGCACAGAAAAAGACAAAGAAACATTTTATAACAATTGTGTGTGTGTGTACTAAGAAGTGAAAGGAAGAGAAGAAATTATGGAAAACGGTTCAGAATTAAAGGTTGAACAGACTGTGGAGGAGAGTTTTGGGGTTCTGAAGGTCCTGCCTCCACGGTTGGAAGCCCAATGCAGGGGGGCAGCAGAGGGTCAGCAGGGGGCACTGGAAGTGCTATTTTAGCTTCATTACATCTGAAAATAAAATGCCTTGCAAATAATGTCTGTGCCAATTGGATGGCACACCTGTTCAATGTGGAAGCAGCAATGAAACAACATCGGGTGATGCATTTTGCTGGGTTTGATTTCCTGACACATGTGGACGGGACACGTCTGGCTGGAGATGAAGCTCTGACCAGCTGTTGATTGGCTCAATTCCACCAGCATGTTCGTCAGGGTCAGTGGTTCTGGTGAAGGACTGGTCAGATAAGCTCTGATCAGGCAGTGGGAGGCATGAGCAGAACATACCGTCCACTTGGCATTCTGTTGGTCTGAAAATGTCTCCAGAAGTGCTGGACGGTCCCAGACTGGGCCACCAGAGGCTCTGGATCGTCAACTGCTCATAAACTTTGAGCTCTAGCCAATATTGTTGTGAATCCTAGGATAAGGCTTCAGGAAGAAGCTGCTTCACTCGTTCAGCACTGGTTTTAAAACCAGTCAATCAAGATTTAAGTGTGAAATGCTCTGTTTATACTGATAACGATTCACAGGAGTTGTGAGTGGAACCAGACGACTGCCCGTACTAATAGTGATGCACTAAAATTTTGCCAAATTGCAAAAAAGCTCTTTGCATTAAAGCAATTTATTGTCAATAAAATGATTACAATTATTTTGTGGAGAAAGAAAATGTAAATGATTACAGTATGTGGCATGAAATCAAACAACCTAAACCGTGTGAGCGGTTGTTGATTCCAGTGTATTGAACTCCTCTATATTCCTGATCTGCACATTTCTTGGTGATTTTAAAAGTCGTGGCTGTAGGTGGAAGGTTGGACTTTCGTTTGAGCTTCTGTAGCTTTTCTGTGATCGAGTGGGACGTTGTGTTTCTCATGGAAACCTGTAATCGAGAAGGTACTGGGAGTCGAATCCACTGTTAATAATAGTTTATTTGTGTGGCAATGAGAGACAGAATAATTCAGCATAAGAAACAAATGTTAAATCAGTGTAAATGAATCAAAAAATACGTTTTAAAAAGAAGGGTTACAGAAATGAGGTGCAATTTTGTGCAACTATAAAAGCAGAACTGATCTCCATGATGAGCTGGTTCCAGCAGGGGGCAGCACAAATGTTAAATGCAATTTCACCCTCTTAGACTGGGCGGAGCAGCGGTGGTCTAATGTTCAGGGAGTTGCCCCAGGATCAGAAGACTAGTAGGTTGCCCTGAGGTACCCTTGAGCAAGGTACCGTCCCCGTCACTGCTCCACGGTTGCTTTCAATGGCTGTCCCCTGCTGCACAGTGTGTGTGTGGGTAAAATGCAGAGGTGTAATTTTGTTGTGGTTTACTCTGTGCTGTGTTTCACCATGACGAGAATATTCACTTTCACTTTCCTGCTGATCTAAGGGGCCCAGCAGGCTGATATTCGTTATTTCAGAGATTTAAGACCAAAACCAGTAAGAAACATAAACAATGAGTAGAGTTTTTGTCGTGTATCTGATCAGACCTTCAGGAAGTTTCTCCAGATCCTGCTTTGACACAATTTTACCCCTTATCTCGAGATCCCAGATTTAGCTACAGCTCTATGTTCACTAGAGCTAATATCATCTCACCAACATTACTCAAAGATTTTTGCCTGGATGCTCTTTATCGAGCCCTTCAGTCTCGCCAATATTTTCAGATGTGGCACAAAAAACGTTGCTCTTTTTTTGGCACTTCTGAATAATTTCTTCAAAACTATCAGTTCTACATTCCTGATGTGTGAAAGACTGTCAGTGGGTTTTAAAAGGCCCATTTCCTGCATTTCACTTCCATTTCCATTGAGTTTAGGAACTAATCTACACCATTTCCAGTTGCGGTCGAACCCTTAAACAGGGTGTTATTATTGTGCCTTTAAGACTGGTGTTGATTGGCTTTTCATTTTCATTCAAAAAGTATTCCAGACAGAAAGTCCGAAATAAATGAGCTGGTTTTCGATGTCACAAAAAACAGCAGGCGGGGTAGAACATTTGGAGTTCCATATGACCTTTAAGCTTCCATGAAACACAAAAAATATATCATACTGTAGATAAAAACAACCAAAAAAAAGAAAAATCTCACAGTCTACTGTCCCTACCATTCAGTCATTCTCCCATACATGTCATACTCCTTGTAGATCAGGTAGTTCCTCAAGGTTGGGGGGAAAGGAACCTCGCTCATGAATTGCGTGTTGTTGAGTCTCCTCAGGGTCATCCTCCTCCTGATGAGCAGCCTGCACTGATGCTGCAGGGAGCGTGGGTTCTCTGAGACGGAAAAGACACTCATTACTTGTTTATCCAGCCCTGGAAAAGGGAAACAAACGAGTGCTTACTGAGGATGTCACAGATCTCAGGCCACTCCTTGTGCCTCTCCAGGATGTTCTGAAGCTTGGAGCAGATGTGCACATGCCTCACATAGTCCAGTAGAGTCCGCACCACTCGGCCCACCAGGTGCGTCAGCCAGGACACGCTGATGAAGTCGCAGAACTTACAGACAAAGAAAAGGACACATCATCATGTGTGCTGGAGGACCAAGAACCTGGGGGGGTGTCTCAACAAGACTTACCGTCACTTTGTTGGAATGAGTGGACTCTTCGCTGTCCAGAAAGTACCTCTGCTCCCACACAAAGGTTGGCGCAGTGTGGACATCGTGCTCGCACTGGAAGCAGCTCTCTGCATGGTAACCGTTGTTGAGGAGCAGGCGCATCATCATCTCATCCTGTAGGCAGTACTGCAGCGCCGTGGGGAAGCAAGAATTGCAGATCACTTTGAAGAAGCAGTTGACGTCTGCCCCGTGGGCCAGCAGCAGTCGCACCAGCTCATACTGGCTTGCCCTGACGGCCACCAGGAGGCAACGCAGGGGGTCCAGGTCAGGCTTGGCTCCAGCATCCAGGAGTATCTTGGCACAGGTGATGTCGCCGTTGGACACGGTGAAATACAGCGGGGTCTTCCTCATGTCGCCGTAGTTGTCAGAGATGTGGCTGCCCAGGAGGGAGTTGACATCAAATCCCTTCTCCATGAGCAGCTCCAAGCAGATGGCTTGTCCTCCGTCTGCAGCAGAGTGCATCGGGCTCATCCCGGACAGACGGATGGCCCTCTTGGTGGTGATGGGGATGAGGGTTCTCAGGGCCCTATTAATGTAAAGAGGTCTCTTAGGGTCTTTTACTTTCAAACCAGTTTCCACCAGTTTGTCTCTGATGATTTGATCAGATCCAAGTGTGAACACACACTTTAGTGAAAGAGACTCAACCATACTCTCACCTTATGGTCAGTGCCTAAAACAGGCTTCAGTTTAAACAGAACCTACAAACATCCGGAAGAGGTTCTGCTTCATGTTACTGAGAACAGCTTCATTAAAGGTCGCATTTCGGCCCTTTGTTTACAGTTTTAGATCCTATTTCTCCCAGATTTTTTCTTATTGCATGACATATACATGAGTGAGAATATATAGCCAGAACTTCAATCTCTAACCTCCCTTGTGGATGGAGGATCACAGTGAACACCACTGATAAAGCTCAGGTAGATGGAGCTCATAAAGTGGCATTCAAAATACACCCAAACACTTGGGATCAGATCACTCAAGACGCTCGTTAATGTCAGCTGTGAACCTTTTTAACTGTCAAGCATGTATCATGATGTACTATTGTGGAGGTTACTGCTCATGAGCCCCCCCTGAGCACCTCCAGAGAAGGTTTGAGTGTTTTCAGCAGGTCTCTGAGAAGCATCAGACTTTTACTTTATGCCAGGTGTGAACAGGGCTTGAACTACTCTGAGATCCTGGTGTCATGGCAGATGTGACTGGACCTGATCTGTCCTGTCTGTAGTGTATTTGAGGGATGTGGGGAAGGTACTGGGTGCTGTAGGCTCACAGATAGTGTCCCTCATATGCCGCACGGTGAATGGGCAGTTGAGAGGCTAGACTGGCCACGTTAGGACTTGCACCATGGTTGAGCAGCAGGTGAATGCAGTCCAGGTTTCCAGAGCCTGTTGCATCATACAACACTGTGTCTCCATTGGTGGCCTGTGCAGAAACGTCGCCTCCTGGTGGCGAGAGCATGACGACAAAATCAGCTTACGTTAAAATGTTCACAGCATATCTTTCCATTCCCCTTGTTCTAGTGGAATATCTGGAACAGTTTAGACCAGAACATTCACCCACCACCTTCAGTGGCCAATCTGATTTCTGCAGTAGGTTTCTGGACATGTGCCCTTCATAATCTACAGCTGTTGTCAACTCATCTCACATTCTTCTGCAGTGTCCTCTGTCCTGCCAGACCTTTATTTACACTGACCGTGTAAAGAAACAACCCA
Source organism: Hepsetus odoe (assembly GCA_017165825.1). Lineage (NCBI taxonomy): Eukaryota > Metazoa > Chordata > Actinopteri > Characiformes > Hepsetidae > Hepsetus > Hepsetus odoe. Next base: position 17,548,452 of record CM029392.1, on the reverse strand, counting down.
AAAGAACTTCAAAAGAACGGAAACAGCAAGAGAAATCCGATTGTCCGTCTGAACTCCTAAATCTTCTCCTCTGGGAATAGTTCTGACGCCTGCATTTCTCACCATGTTTTTCTATCAACCTGAACTAAATTGAGTTTTTCCTAAAATCTCTGACATTAGTATATGCAGCTCAGTCTCACCATGTTCAATAAGGATTTCCAAAATATCAGCATGGCCGAATTCTGCGGCGATGCCCAGCGGCGTCACGCCGTGTCCGTCTTGGGCCGTGACCTTCCCGCCGTGCCTGAGGAGCAGCATCAGGACGTCGGTGCAACCCACCTTGGCAGCCTCGTGAGTGGCCGTCCACTTCTTCAGACAAACCTGCTCTACGAACGCACCACCCAGGATCAGCGCCAGCACCATGTCATAGGAGCTCATCCTGACCGCTGTAGGAGAAAGACAGCAGTGTCCATTAAACAGAGAGTGGGGGACAGTGGGGTCAGTCTACCTGAGCAGACCTCGACTGACAGGTTGGGAAAACTCTTGGAATGGAGCTGTTTACACACATGGATTAATAAGTGGATTTTCTTATCCTGCTGGTGCATGAAGACATGATCAGAATTGGGAAGATATGGTAGGGAGAAGTCATTACTGTCAGATGGAAGGTCATGATGGGACGGGATGACTTGTTCGCTTATTGCGACACAAATGGGTGATGGAGCTCTGCTGCATGTTAGGACCGTCTGTGCTGTTGTGGAGGTTTACCCAGCAGGAGGGGGGACTCGTTCTTGCTGTTGGTGTTGTGTGGAGAAGCCCCGTGCCGCAGCAGCATCCTCACAATCTGCACATGTCCAGCCTGGACAGCCAGAGTCAACGCCGTCTCGCCCTCTCCTGTGACCTCCTCCATACTCAACTCATGGGATGCTGACAAAACAAGGAAGGAGGTTAATCTGAGAACCCTGAGCACCATTTGGTCTGATAAAGAACATCAACAGTAACCCACCATTACCACCGATACTGACATTTAAAGAGCAGAAAAGTCACCCACTGACCCCAGATCAGATGAGACACATTTCAAATTCAGCCCTGTTTAGAGCTGGAGCTACGAGACGAACACTAGAAATCAAAATTCACCCAGATCTTTTCAGCCTTCAGACTGCTCTCCACTCCCTCAACTCCCAGTTCTTCATAAAGGTGGAGAAGCTATTCTTTAAGGTGGAGCAGATCTTCATGAAGGTGGATCAGATTTGTGGATGTGGTTTAGGACACAGCAGGACTTTGTCTCTACAAACATCAACTAAAAAAAAGTTTTGGGTGACTAGCCCGTTCTGGACCTAGGTGTGTGCGTGTGGACTCAGAGAATGGCTGGATGGACCAAACGTTAGAATGCTTTATCACAAATATGTAATACAACACAACACTTGCTCACTAGAGTCTCTCCATCTGCTCATTTTAATGCAATAATACAATTTGTGTTTATTAATATGCGTCATGACCCTTAGCAGGACAGGAGCCACTCTGAAACTGTGATTGTGGTCTCGCTCACCCAGAAGAACGGCATCAAGAAGCTCTGCGTTTGGCTGGACGGAGGCTCTGTGTAAGGGCAGCCATCCCCTGCTGTCCACCTCTTTAAAGGCACTGCGGTGCTGATGCAGCGACCGCACAGTGGACACATCACCTGGAGGACATCACAACCAGACTGCTCATCTCACATTTACAGAAGAAACACTCTGGACTTCAGTGTATCCCATACAATAAATAGGAATGACATCACTGACTGACTCAAAGTGGTTGTTAATTAAAATGGACATCACGGACATGAGCTGGTGGTGGAGACGCTGTCTGGTGTCTGAGACGTTGTTTTAGTTTGGAGAAGATTCTGGACTAAAACTGAACCCGTTCATGGTGGAGGGACACAAAGAACAGAGATTTAGTTCAGATGGACTATTTTACCATCATCACTGAAGGAAATCACACGCTCAGTTCGAGCTCCTAAATGGGCCATTTCCACTGGCTCGCAGGGGCTTCTTCAACCAGTGGTTCCCATGGTTTCCATTCTGCCATCTTTCTGGACAAGGCAAGCTCAGACTCCGCCTGCGTTGGATCATCAAGGCACATTTTACAACAGAAATCCCACTTTAATCTGAGTTTAGTAATATTACTGTGCTCATTTGATACTTCCAATAAGGCAAATACTGTTGATGTAAAAGAGTAACTCCTGATATTCCAGCATAATTAACTGGGTAAGATGGAAACAAAGTCATTCAGGGATGGTCTGGTGGTAGTAAGAATCCCCAGTGTGTGTGAATGGATCCGGACATCTGAATGTCCCTCACGGACATGAGCTGGAGGTGGAGACGCTGTCTGGTGTCTGAGCCGTTGTTTTAGTCTGGAGAAGATTCTGGACTAAAACTGAACCCGTTCATGGTGGAGGGACACAAGAACAATTGGTTCAGATGGACTATTTCCATCATCACCGTCCCACAGAGACACGTGGAGCTTCACGGTTGGACATCACCACTGGATAGAAATTGGAACCATTTCGCATGAAAACTAATAACAGTGGCAGTGGTGGTCTAGTGTTTAGGGGCCAGGCCCCAGGATCGAAAGGTTGTGGGTTCGAATCCCAAATAGTAGGTTGCCCTGAGGTTCCCTTGATTAAGGTACTGTCCCCATGACTGCTCCCCAGGTGCTGAATATATCTGCCCCCTTCTGGATGGTGTATGGTTAAATACAGAGGATGTATTTCACTGTGGTTCCACGTTAACTAGTCCCAAAACAAAAAGGTGTCTATTTTACCATCATCAACGTAAATATAGTCACTATAGAACAAAACCTGAAATCTAAAACACACATGGTTCTTAGAGAACAAGTAAAATAAAGTTTTATCTGAATCTTTTGGTCTGGCTGTCAGTAAATTCTCTGCATGCCTGTTTACATCTTTCCACTTTTGTTTAAGTGATGTTTAAAAGAGGAAACGGAATGACGTCTGGTTCCGTTCACACCCACTGTGAAGAAATCGGAACCATTTCACACATGAGATTCCTCTTTTAAATGCAGCACAAACGCCGAGAGGACCGAAGGCCGTACCTTTCTCGACAGCAGCTAAAATCTTCATGTTCTCTTCGCTTGCTCTTCCCGCTGAGTTGAACAGAGAAACAGTTTTCAGTTATCAGGTTTCAGAGTCATCAGGTTTACCTGCCTTGAAAACAGGAGAGATCAATCACTCCCTTACAGGCTGAAGCAGCTGCCTCCTGAAGACTGACCTGCAGGGCAAACTCGAGGAGCTCTTTCTCCTCCATCTCCTCGGGGTCGATGTTAGCCTTCTCCCCTCGAACAAACAAATAAACAAAGTGAACAAGAATGTAAACACTGTCAGCTCTCAAGGTCTCTATAATGAGCCGTCTGGTGCTGAGCGTGTGTGTGTGTGTGTGTGTGTGTGTGTTTAGTATCAGGAGAGTGCTGTGGTTTATATTTAGACTTGACCCCTTTACACCAGACTAGAAAGAATGCAGGTCACACTGTGTGTGTTTGTAAGTTTAAGGGTTGCGTACCAATAAACAAAAACGCATGCACGAGATAAACATGTATAAAAACAGAGGAAAATAAAAGTTGTTGGATGTCTTTATTGCATTAAATTTTCTGGAGATCAGTTTGGGATTTCACAAAAGTGTGTGTGTGTGTGTGTGTGTGTGTGTGTGTTTTCGTTCGTTCCTTCCAGTGGTTGGGAGGTTAGCCCAGGACCTGAAGGTGGTAAGGATCCAAATCAGACAGTAGGTTGCCATAATGTGTCCTCGAGCAAGGTACTGTCCTCATCACTGCCCCCTGTTGCGATGTGTGTGCGTGGGTAAAATGCAGAGGAAGCCTGATTTACAATGACAATTAGTCACTTTCATTTCACGCAGCGTTGGCCTAGTGGTTAGGGGTTTGGCCCCGGATCAGAAGATTGTGGGTTCGATTCCCAGCACAGTAGGTTGCCCTGAGGTACTTAGCCAGGCAAGGTACGTCCCCATCGCACTGCTCCCGGGCGCTTTCAATAGCTGCCCACTGCTGCACGGGTTTGATTGTGCATGGGTTAAATGCAGAGGTCTAATTTCGTTGTGGTTCATGTGTGCTGTGCCGTGACCTCGCAATGACGAGGGTTGTCACTTTCACTTTTCACTTTTTTCACTTTCACGTTCACACTTTTGACTATTTGTGTGTGAAGAGCAGGCGCAGTTCCGCGCTCAGCCGCTGGGGGCGGAAAAGGCGCAGTTCTCAGCCACCGCTGAGGCCAGGAAAAGGCGCAGTTCCACGCTCAGCCGCTGGGGGCGGAAGAGCGCAGTTGCACGCTCAGCCGCTGGGGGCGGAAGAGGCGCAGTTCCACGCTCAGCCGCTGGGGGCGGAAGAGGCGCAGTTCCACGCTCAGCCGCTGGGGGCGGAAGAGGCGCAGTTCCACGCACAGCCGCTGGGGGCGGAAGAGGCGCAGTTCCACGCACAGCCGCTGGGGGCGGAAGAGGCGCTGCTGAAGGAGCAGCGCGGGAGAGGAACAAACATGGCGGGTGTTGTGAAGAAGGTACGTTTGGAGGTCATTTATTCATTTATTTCTGTTTTTCTGACATGAAATCGTTGTTTTACACTCTTTATTTCTCATATGATTCTATATTTCCTGTCTCGCCTCTTGGAGTCGAGTGTCTGACTGGCGTTTTGCGCGTAAAATAGGCGAACTACATAAAAACAGTCCAAATATTCCAGACTTTTTTTTCTTCGAAGGCCATTAAACTCATCCCTCTCGGGTTCTGTAGAGCTTTGAAGGAGCAAACCTTGTCCCCTGTGCGAGTCTCATGTCTGAAGATGTTGTAAGACAGTCCTGTTCTGACCAACTGCACTTTAAAGGGCCCGTGTCCCCCTGCACGCTGAACTGTTTGTGATGTCACAGAAACCAGCTCAATTTGCATACTCGCGGTCCTGTGCAAAGTCTCCGTTCTGCTCAGTCTATTCTGACAGGACTGGAAGAAGAGTTCTCCAGGCTTGGCATGCTGGGTGTTCTCTGTGGAGATCCCACACTGGGACAGCGGTGTTCTAGTGGTGAGGGAGTTGGTGCCGGATCAGAAGGTTGTAGGTTTGATTCCTCAACAGTAAGAGTTGCCCTGATGTACCCTTGAGCAAGGTATCATCCCTGTCCCATCACTGCTCCCAGGTGCTTTCTAGCCCCTGCTGCAGAATGTGTGTGTGGGTGAAACGCAGAGGTTGAGTTTTGTTGTGCTGTGCTGCGTTGCAGTGATGAGGGTAGTCACTTTCACTTTTTCCCCTGCTTCTGAACCTGCTCAGGTACAGAGGCTGTACTGAGCATGAGAAACAAAAACACTGTCCTTCTGGAGAGCTGTCCCTAAACAAGACTTTAAAACAGACCCCACCCAAATGCTTCCTCTGCATTTTACCACACCGTGCAGCAAGCTATTGAAAGTGCCCTGGGAGCAGTGATGGGGACGGCACCCTGCTGAAGGGTATCTCAGGACAACCTACTGATCTGGAATTTGAACCTGCGACCTTCTGATCCTGGGGCCTCGTTCCTAAACTACTAGGACACCGCTGCTCTGAACTCCGAGCTCGTCTCGGCTGATTTGGGCTGGTGGTAAATTGTGGAAATCACAGTTGTTGCTTTTATGGATTTATTTTCCAAGCTCTTCCTTTTTTAGTGTTTGTATTCTTTTCCGAGTCTCGATCCACATTTTAAGGGAAAAGCACATTAATTGTTGGTTCTTTTCAGACCACAGGCTAGGTGGGACTGGCTGTTTCACAAAACCCTAACCAGGTAAGCATGTAAACAACGTTAATGTCTGAATGAATAAATGTAATGATGAATAAGGCTGCAACTAATTGGTTATAACTCATTATTAAGAGATGCCAATTAATTTACTAATTGATTAGTTGGTTACATCAGTTATACTGCTGAGCCTGTTTTTCCCCCTCAAGCGTCTCAGGATTCTCTACACCAAGATTTTGGGTTCCCTCCAGAGCATGCCGCAGGACGCTGCCTACAGGAAGTACACTGAGCAGCTGATCACTGATCGTTTCGACCACGTCAAAGCGGTAAAAACACCTCTGAACACGAACGACTGAGACTTAATGAGCCACGTTTTCTTTTCCGGAAATCTTAGTTAAAACATTTCTAAGCTTGTATTCACTTAAGAGACGCATCTGCTCCACGGTCCTGCAGAATGACTGCTGTTTGGTCGTCTGCTCTTAAACGTGCCTTATTTCCAAAACAGTCTAAAACACTCTTTATAACATCATGCGGAATGGGCGGGGCTAAACTGCTGTACACTGAAGAGGTGGATGGATGTCGGCGTGTTGGTTTTCAGGACTTTATGAGGCTAAATTTACACATGCAGCGAAATGGAAAGGGGTGATTTTTTTTTTTTGACACTTTCAGGGTTTAAATTGTGCTTCCGGCTTTAGTTACAAACCAGCCCATCCTGTGTTTCCAAAATTGTGAATATTTTCACACAAATGTGGCTTCAGCTTAGTGTTAGGGTGTGTTTTCTTACCATTTTCCCTCCTGTGAAGGAGCCTGATGTAGAGAAGCTGGAAAAGAAGCTCAACTGTGGCCAGATCGAGGAGGTCATCGCACAAGTGAGTGGAGAACCGACAGGCTTTTAAAAAAACAACTCATATTTAAAGGGGGTTCCATTGACTTTCTTAAGATCCCTGAAAAATTCTGTAGATGCAAACAGTCAATCAGAGGTGAATTTCTCTCCAGTGCTGGTGAACGGAACCGGACGTCCCAAATCTGTGTATTTCTGTCCCCCAGTGAAGCTCCCGTGTCTCTGAGTGTGTCTCTGAGTGTGTCTGAGAGTGTCTCTGAGTGTCTCTGTGGGACGGTGATGATGGTAAAATAGTCCATCTGAACTAAATCTCTGTTCTTCGTGTCCCTCCACCATGAACGGGTTCAGTTTTAGTCCAGAATCTTCTCCAGACTAAAACACCGTCTCAGACACAAGACAGCGCCTCCACCACCAGCTCATGTCTGTGAGGGACATTCAGATGTCCGGATCCATTCACACACACTGGGGATTCTTACTACCACCAGACCATCCCTGAATGACTTTGTTTCCATCTTACCCAGTTAATTATGCTGGAATATCAGGAGTTACTCTTTTACATCAACAGTATTTGCCTTATTGGAAGTATCAAATGAGCACAGTAATATTACTAAACTCAGATTAAAGTGGGATTTCTGTTGTAAAATGTGCCTTGATGATCCAACGCAGGCGGAGTCTGAGCTTGCCTTGTCCAGAAAGATGGCAGAATGGAAACCATGGGAACCACTGGTTGAAGAAGCCCCTGCGAGCCAGTGGAAATGGCCCATTTAGGAGCTCGAACTGAGCGTGTGATTTCCTTCAGTGTGCTGTTGATTTAAGTTGTATTTATAATTAAAGAGGAAGAATAAAGCTTGTACATATGAACACCTTGTAGTCTGAATAATTGTTTTAGTTTCTTGTGTGGAAGAAGGATTATAGTCCATCTCTTCTATAACAAATCTGAATTCTATTTAATGTACTGAGAGTGTAAAGTAAAAAGTAGAGGAACGTACTGAGAGTGTAAAGTAAAAGTACAGGAATGTTCTGAGAGTATAAAGTAAAAGTACAGGAATGTACTGAGAGTGTAAAGTAAAAGTACAGGAGTGTACTGAGAGTGTAAAGTGAGACGTGTCTCCTCTGAAGGACGTCTGGAGCGTCTGTGCTGAAAGTGAACTGAATCTCACTCCATATTAATAGAATTAAAGACTTTTAAAGCCTCGAACTTCAACTCCAATAAAAACAATCTACTGAAAATAATCAACATGAACTTCACCGCTTCACTTTCATCACCGTCTCTACTAGTTCTCCATCACGGACACACACTCCACACACCCTGAACTCCACCGTCCACTCTCCCTGTCCTCTCTCTCACTCTCCTTCACTCTGTCCTGCACCGATGGACACTCAGAGGGACGTCCTTTCTGTGTGTTTGTGTCCATTTAGTCTGAGACGGGTCTGAATGATGGGAAGGTGATGAGTTCATTTGTTTGCAGAATTTGGAAGTCTGTATCAGTGTGCAAAAATGTCCTTTTGGAATAAACATTTTATTCCAAAGCAGTGCTTTAAAGTAACCTCCTCCTCCTCCTCCTTCTTCTTCTTCTTCTTTCACTTAGCATGATTTCTCAGATGGCCTGATTCAGGGTGATTTAAGATTAAAGATGCTTTATGTCTCACAGGCCTACAAGCAACCAGCAGTGAAATCTGAAATCTCAGTGGTCTAATTAAAAATACCCTTATTATAAAATGTTTTTCCTTTTTTCAGTGGGGTTTACAGAGCCACTCAGTACTTCACAATGCAAATACAGATTTGTTATTTTGTTGTTTCAGCATTAAAAAGACAAGAAAACAACAACAAAGCAACAAACAATCAATAATTGGAAAAGAAATAAAGTAAAATAGAGTAAAATAATGAAGATTCTTCTTGTTGTTGTTGATGTTAATGAAACTTTTACAGAAGCGTGACTTTGGGCTTGAGCTGAGAAATCCTGCAAAGAAAATAAAAACAATAATAATAATCAGATAACGTTATTGATAGATTATATTGATAATCTGCTCCAGGCGGAACTATTCAGCCCGTCCTTGTTTCCGCACGGAGCGCTTTGCTCGTCTGGCCGAGCTGTGCAACATCGCATCATGTCCTCTGTTTTTCTGTTTCGAGGCTAATTTTTTTTTAATAAAAATAAATATATATTTTTTATTTCTTTCTGCTTGGTTAAAAAACGTGGCGTGTTTTCCTCTGGGAATATAAACCAAAAGAGTGGCCGTTTAAGGTGGACCCGGAGGCAGGCGGTTCTCACGATGCTAAGCTAGGCTACAAGCTGCCCGGCGACCAAAATAACAGCTTTTAAAATCAGAATAATCATCTTCAACAGCACCATCGAGATACAGGTATTTTAACACGTCATGCAAACACTTTACACCATTTATTAGGGTCGGATTTTTTTTCCCCAGTTCCCACCTTTGGCTTCGAACTCCCCGTTCCACCTTAAATGGTGCAGCAGTTGTAACTGAGGATGTGAATCTGAACGTGTTACAGGGAGATGAGAGGTTTTGGAACATTTTAGGCCCGATTATCCCTTCATGTTGTTAACTAGCGCTGTATTTGTTTGTATATTTGGTAGTTTGGGTTGGAGATGCTTTCTGAGAGGCCACAGCGTTAATCTGTAGATGAGATTTCTCCTTTGTTTACACCAGAGAAGCTCTTTGTGTTTATCACTGGAAGAATTATTAGAGCTCATCTGAGGCCGAGCTGGGGCAGCGGTGCTCTAGTGGTTAAGGAGCCACAGGATCAGAAGACTGTGGGCTCAAACCCCTCTCCAGAAGGTTGCCCTGAGGTACCCTTGAGCAAGGTACCGTGCCCGTCCCTGCTCCCCGGGCGCTTTCATAGCTGCCCCCTGCTGCACAGTGTGTGTGTGGGTAAAATGCAGAGGTGTAATTTTGTTGTGGTTCACTCTGCTGTGCTGTGACCTCGCAATGACAAGAATAGTCACTTTCAAGTCAAGTCAAGTCAAGTAGGATTTTATTGTCATTTCAGCCATATACACAGTACACAGTGAAACGAAATAACGTTCCTCCAGGACCCTGGTGCTACACACAAGACAAGACACAACACAAGACACAAGACAACATAAGACACAACACGGGGCAACAAGTGCAGACAAGACAGACAAGACAGACAACAACAGACGGCACGACAGACAGTACATTCATCCGTGGAAGGCTGCAGTGTTGTGGAACAAAGCAGCCCAGGCACATTATGGTGTAGCAGTGTGGTGGAGCGGTGTTACTGTAAAACTTAAAGTTACTTAAAGTGCAAGAGTGCAACACGAGATAAATAAATAATACAGAATGAAAAGTGGAGGAAGTGGTGGGTGAAGTGGTGGGTTTAAGAGTTTTGTATTATTGGTGGGTTTTTAAGAGTCCTTTCACCTTCAGTCTGCCATTGTTGACATCGGCTGTCAGTAGACGTCTCCATCTGTCCTGTTAATTTTGTCCATTTTGAGAATGAAAACTGTTTTAAGTTTTCCGATCTCCACGTCCGGTCTGATCCTGAGAAACCTCTCGGCCTAAAAATGATCAGACGAGCAACAATGATATTAACCATCATCTTCTTCTTTTTCTTTCTGCTGCTCCCGTTAGGTGTCTCCACAGCTGATCATCCATCTCCATGTCTTCCTGTCCTCTGCATCTTCCTCTTTCACACAGTCCCCCTCATGGCCTCTCTCACCACATCCATAATCCTCCTCTTCCTCCTTCCTCTTCTCCTCTTTCCTGGCAGCTCCATCTTCATCATCCTGCTCCTGATACACTCCTCGTCTCTCCTCTGGACACGTCCAAACCAGCGCAGTCTTGCTTCTCTCACTTTGTCTCCAAACCATCCAAACTGAGTTGTCCTTCTAATAAACTTATTCCTGATCCTGTCCATCCTCGTCTCTCCGGACACAAATCTCAAAACTGCGACACCTCCAGCACAGCATGTCTTTTCATCACCGTCTACAATGCGTATAACATAGCTGGTCTCACTACCATCTCCAATCTGTATAACACAGCTGATCTCACTACCGTCTCCAGCCCGTATAACACAGCTGGTCTCACTATCGTCTCCAACCCGTACAGCATAGCTGGTCTCACTACCGTCCTGTAATCCTTCCCTTTCACTCTCGATGAATGACTGAAGACGACTTTATAGTGACCTGCATTGATCAATAAACAAATATAAATTTGATCAATTCATGTTTAAGTGGAGTTGTCCTGTCGGTCAGAAGCTTCACTTCGCTGTGGTCAGTGTTCTCGAAACCCTGTCGGTGCTCATGCTCCACTCAAAGTCCTTCAGCACTGATCACCTTCACCTGCAGCCTAATCCTCACCTGAGAGGCGAGGAAACATTCAGGAACTAATTAAATATTACTAGTATAGCTAACAAAGTCATTTTGTGTCCCTCCACCATGAACGGGTTCAGTTTTGCTCCAGAATCTTCTCCAAACTAAAACAACGTCTCAGACATCAGACAGCGTCTCCACCACCAGCTCATGTCTGTGAGGGACGTTCAGATGTTCGGTTCTGACTTTATTGGGAACAGGAACGTTTGACCTTCTGGACTGTTCACGTTTTGGGAAAATTTCCTTCAACGTTGTTAAACAGTTGCTTGATTTCACTGCAGGTAATAAATCTTGAGCACCCGGAGATGAAGACGTTCTCCGTCTCACACAAGACGGTGTTTGTGGTGGACCACTGTCCGTACATGGCCGAATCCAGCAGGCAGCTGATCGAGTGCGACATGTTGACCAAGAGTCGCTCTCAGGGGGTCATCCCTTTAGCTCCGGTCTCCAAATCTCTCTGGACGTGTGCGGTGGAGTGCTCCATGGAGTACTGCCGAATCCTCTACGACATCTACCCTTCCAAGAAGCTCGTAAGACGTTTGAGACTCTCTGTGACTGCAGCTTTGGTCATCTGTGAGCGGCGCTTTATTCCACCTGTTTTCTCTTCCAGGTGAATTATATCGTCAGCGATTCTGAGTTTCACATCCTGAACGGCTGGAGGCAGGACGAGCAGAGCGTCCAGGAGGTACACACCGCAGCCAGCAGCACTCCGGCGACCGTGCAGGTTTACCGGTCCTTGTTTACAGAATAACGGAGCGAAATTGTGTTGAAATTGGGTCAAAATAACTGATTGACAGCTGTTTTACATTTCTTCTACTTTATCTTTTTTGACCCTTTTTACAATTTCTTCTGTCGAATCCTGGAAAAATACCAGCATCACATTATTTTGATACCACTACCGGATTTAAAGAGCTTTTTATTTGAGGAGTGAACATGTATTTACTCAGAAAAATACTAAAATGAACGAACACAAACAGATCTTTACAGCAACTGGGACTGTTCTTTTATGATGGCAAACAAAGGATTTTCATTGTAAATAAGGGGATGAATAATTTTGGACAGCAAAAGCCTAGTTATGTGCTGCAATGTCTTTCAGTTCGTTAAAGGGCCACTTCATCACTTTTTTGGATTAAGTAGTGTAAACACAAACTGAACAATAATAATAATAGTAATAATTCTTAAACACAATAATAGTAGAATAAGGAGTTTAATTTATTATTCTTACTCAGCCTGCGGCCGTTGAGTCCCATGTTTCAGGATGCAGTTTGTGCAGCCAATCAGAGAAGAGGTCATTTGCATATACAGCGCTGTAAAGAAATGAATTAGTTTGATTAGTGAAAGACCAGAATGAACAGACGGTATAAAAAGTGGCGCAGTCTAGTCGAGCAGGTGTGTGGACGGCAGGTGGAGTGTCCCTTCGGGTCAGATTTGATGTCTTATGTCCCGGGACTGTCACGTTTTTGTCTCCTCAGCTGATGGCAGCGCTGGCAGCCGTAGGTCCGCCGAACCCGCGCGAGGATCCGGAATGCTGCAGCATTTTGCACGGACTGGTGGCGGCGGTGGAGTCGCTCTGCAAGATCACGGAGTACCAGCACGAGGCCCGCACCACCCTCATGGACATGGCTGAGAGAGTGGCCAACAGGGGGCGCGTCATCTGTCTCACTAATGCCAAAAGGTGACGGAACCAGACACACTGTAGGCTTTCAAGTGTGAACATTTCTGAGATTTGGGGAATGCACGTTTACAAGGGTTGATGACAAGGGTTGTCACTTTTTTTACTGGATCGTTTCAGAAGCTCATCCACTTTCAGACGAGTCTTTATTTCTGTCTCCAACAGCGACACGCACGTGCGGATGCTGGAGGACTGCGTGCTAGAAACTATTCTGGAACAGAACAAGCTGGCTGCTGGATCTGACCGGTGGGTTTCGGTTTACAGCGCTCTGCAAAAGTCTCGAGAGCCTCATTTTTTCGAGACTTTTTCACGGTGCTGTAGTTGACCCAAAACGCTGGGAGTTAAGTGGAATTGCTCAGTGGAGTTAATTGGACATGTGAAGACCTGGAAGTGTGTTGTGTTTACGTTGTGCAGGTTGATGCCCATCCAGCAGTGTGAGCTGGTTCTGGTCCATATATACCCCCAGGGAGACGACACGCTGGTTTCTGACCGGCCGAAGAAGGAGGTGAGTTTGGGTTCGTGCAGGACCGAGTAGCGGGTTTTCATCACGTTAGGTGTGGTGGGGTTAATCAAGGGACAAGGTCCCAGGATCAGAAGATCACGGGTTTGAATCCCAAACCAGTAGGTTGCCCTGAGGATCCTTTGATCAAGGTACCATCCCCATCACTGCTCCCCGGGTGCTAGATATGTCTGCCCCCTGCTGGACGGAGTGTATGTGTGTTAAATACAGAGGATGTGTTTGGTTATCTCAATATCAAAGCCAGTCTTCATTACCACCACCGTTATTCTTCAGCACAGCCTCGACTCTCTCTCAGCTCAACTCTGAGTCGTCTTCAGGAACACGTCCTTCTTGAAGGACGTCCCAAAGCTCCTCTTTTGATGTCTTTTGTTCTCCATTCTCTGTGGAGATGATCCCACACTGCTTCTGAAACGGTTCAGGTACAGAAACTGGACTGAAAATGAGAGACAACAACACTGTCCTTCAGGAAGATCTGGAGAACTGCTCAGGTACAGAGACTGGACTGAACATGAGAGATAACAACACTGTCCTTCAGGAAGATCTGGAGAACTGCTCAGGTACAGAAGGTCTGCTAGTAGGTCTGAAAGGGAAGGATGAAGAAAGGAGAGGCTGTGAATATTGTCTAGACGGCCGGTTGAGGATGAGGTTTGTGTCCGTATTAATGCAGTTTTAGGTTTAACCGTTGAGGAAACCCCTTGTTGAAGCTTTCTTCTTTTTCTGTGTCTTGGTCTGAAAATAACCGCTTTCCCTGCTCACCTGTCGGTCTGCCTGTCTGTCAGATCTCGTCCGTCCTGAGCAGCGAGGTCCACAGCGTCCGGGCCGGGAGACACCTGGCTTCCAAACTCAACATCCTGGTGCAGCAGCACTTCGACCTGGCGTCCACCACCATCACCAACATACCCATGAAGGTGAGCTCTCTCCGCCGCTGCCCGGCTGGATCTGTCCCCCAACTCCCCCCGTGCTCTCCTCTCCTTTACGTCACTCGAATTTCACTCGTTTTTTTTCCCTCCGTCTGTTTTTGGGTTTTGTTTTGTTCTATTCCTGGTGACGATCTCACTCAGTTGTGACCTTTCAGTAAAAGGTGAATGTAGTTCATGCATGAAGATTTTTTATTTTTTTTTGGTCAATGTCTGTAAAATCACAAGCTTTCACTCTTTCTCTTTTCTGAATCGGGGCACCAAGGTGTGGAGGAAAAATACAGCATTTCAAAAATGTTTTATTGAATGTTTATTTTCAGACTTGCTCATTTTCCCAGTTTTATTCAAATTAAATCCCTCAGTTTGGAGAATATCAAATAAAATTACAGCGTTTGGGATTTAAAAATTTCACTCTTTCAAACTGTGATTTGAATATGCAATCATTTTAAAATTAAAATAGTTCCAAATGAAATGTTCCACACTGGTTATAGCCGTGATATCGAGATGGGTCATTTGTAGTATTCTAAGTTTTTTGGTACGTGGTTTGAGTTTCAGATTTGGACCAGCTTTAGACACTAAAGGACAAAAGTCGCCCACATCTACGCTGCTTTAGGCTCAGTTATAACTGACAGGAAGTCCTACTGAGTCCTAAACCACACCCACAAGTCTGATCCACCTTCGTGAAGGTCTGAGAGGGTGGAGAGGAGCTGAAGAGAGAAATAATCCAGTTATATTTATATTCTTCTTCCTCAGTAGCAGCTTGAGCACAAACCTCAACAGCAAATCATTGAGAAGAGAGTTTTACAGAACATTAGAAGATTAGAACATGCAGTGTGCTTCACAGAAAGGTTTCATTAAAATAAACAATAATAAAATATGTGCTTTAAAAATTAAATGGTATCAATAACAACAACAATAATAATTAATATTATTATAACTTTAATTAATATTATAGGATGGACACAAATAATAATAATAATAATAATATTAAAATTAAACCTACAGTCCTACTAGAGTCAGGCCAAGAGAATGTACTTTATTGAGGAAAAAAAAATAAAGTAAGCCATTAAAAATAAAATAAAACATCATCTGATATTAATAATAATTAACAAGAATAATAAATAATAATTTTACTAACACCTGGGAGAAGAAAAATGTAGTTCAGTGCGAAAAAATATCAAGTTTGCACTAAAAATAATGATAATACTAATAATAAGGATGATACTACTACTAATAATAATACTACTAATAATGTTGTACAAATAAGCATTCCGCATAAATTAAGCAATCAAAAATAAAAAGGTAAAAGATTTTGGATTTTTAAATGTTTATTATTAAATTGTGAATTATTTTGTGTCAGTATTGCGGTTTTTACGTTCTGAAAAGTGGCCCGTTTGATGGCCCACAGTGGAGGTTATTCCTGTAGTTTAGGTGGAACCAGTCCGTTATGAAGAGCCTTTGTCTTCTTTCTGTACACTTTCTTTTTTCTGTGTGTCCTCCGATTCTGCCTGCCCGTCGTTCTGTTGTGTATTTTCGTGGATTTTCTCACGGCTGCTGTTTTGATGGTGTATTTTCTGTTTTGCTAGCCTACATTAAATGTCTGTGAGCAGGTCAGTACGACACTATTTCCAGAGTTCATTTCAGTCTCGCGGGACGTGTGCCTTCACCCATCATCCAGCTCACACTAATCCTCCACCTGCATCAAAAACAGACTTTCCTTCAAACAGTGTCAACTTGAGGGGGCGCCAGCATTTCTGCACAGCTCGGCCGTGTTCCACTGCAGACGCCTTAAACCTCAGATCTTTGTCAGAATCCCATTTTAGTGTCAACTGATGTCCAATCAGAGAAACCAGCCATCGGTTAAACTGGTTAGGAGGACATTTAACGAAGAAAAAAAACTTTACAGTTTCTTTTGGATCATTTATTAATTTTTTTTAAATTTCTTTATCATTTTTGGGGAAAACTGCAAGGTTTTAGTTCAGGAGCGGATCAACTTCAACACACTCTGTGCTTATTTTCTTATTTACTTTAATATTCTGCATCTGTGACCTTTATTCAGCAAATGGGGCAAAAGTTCAGATTTTCTGTTCCACCTTAAATGGGGTCAGCTGCACGATTTAAGGTGGAGCTGAGTAACTAATGTGCCAGCCTGGCCTAAAGTGAGTAAAAATCAGACAGAGAGCTTGTTTTGGATTAAACAAGAATTTAAATTTTCCCTCATTAGGGGTTTTGTCTTGAGCGCCCCCTGGAGGCAGCCACACGGATCTGCGGTGAAAAACTCAGGAATAAACAAAGTGTCTCGCTCCTGAAATGAAGGTCCATTTAAGTGCTGTTTTTCACGGAGTTCAGATCGTTTTATTTCTGCGTGTCTCTGAAATGAGTCCCTTTGTGTGAGTCTCCTTATTTAACCCTCCTCGAACTGTGAGCCGACAACTTCTTCCTTTTCACCCTGAAGGAGGAGAAGTAAAGACCGAAAGCTTTAAATTCACCAGAAACTTTTCATAAGAGCACGTTTAGAAAATACAGCAGACGGGGAACTTTCTCGTCCTTATTTTATTGATTAGGTGTCTTCTGATCAACTGATCCAATCTGAAGGCGGTTTAGACGGTTACTTTACTGAATTTGATGCTGAATAAATCCAACTGGTTCATTTATTCACCTCTGAACTGAAAAATTCCCTGCTGTCCTCTGAACAGATGTTTCCAGATGTTCATGCTTTCGGCTGAACTGTAACAGGGACCAGGTTTCTCTGTGGCTCCACAACTTTGGAAATATCTACAGTTCTGTGCAAAAGTTTGGTGTGAAAAAAACGCTGTAAACAGAACGCTTTCAGAAATGGAAGTGTTGATCATTTATTTTCATCAATCAACAAAATGCAGTGAATGAACAAAAGAGAATCTAAATCAGATCAATATTTGGTGTGACCACCCTTCACCTTCAAAACAGCATCAGTTCTTCTAGGTACACTGTCACACGGTTTCTGAAGGAACTCGGCCGGTAGGTCGTTCCAAACATCTTGGAGAACTGAGCACAGATCTTCTGTGGATGTAGCTCCTCACATCCTTCTGTCTCTTCATGTGATCCAGACACACTGGATGATGTGGAGATCAGGGCTCTGTGGGGCCAGAAGAACTGATGCTGCTCTGAAGGTAAAAGGTAGAAACACCAGATATTGATCTGATTTAGATTTTTCTTTTGCTCCACACTTTGCATTTTATAAATTGATCAAAATAAACAATCATTATTGATATTTCTGAAAGCGTTCTGTTTACAGCATTTTTCCACACCTGCCTAAAACTTCTGCACAGTACTTTATATATATTTCTTCGTGCTGGTCCCAGTATCGTATAAATGGGGAGGGTTATGTCAGGAAGGCCATCCGGTGTAAAACTTTGCCAAATCAATATTCGGACAACGAAACAGAATTCCATACCGGATCGGTCGAGGCCCGGGTAACAACGACCACCACCAGTGCTGTTAGATTACAGGGTGCTGGTGGACACTGGACTACTGTTGGACAAAGGAGGAGAAGAAGAAGAGGATGAAGGCATGTCCAGAGGGAGGAGGACAGTGGAAGTGAGGGAGGAACTTTGGATGTTGGCAGCGTGACTGGTGAAAGTAGAGAGTCTGGTGATAAAATGCTGAAATGTTCGTTGGGTGTGACGAGGATGGACAGGATTAAGAATGAGTATATTAGAGGGACAGATCAGGTGGGACAGTTTGGAGACAAAGTGAGAGAAGTGAGACTGTTGCTTTGGACATGTCCAGAGGAGAGATGAGGAGGTATTAGGTGACGGGTGTTGAGGATGGAGCTGCCAGGAAAGAGGAGAAGAGTTTATGGATGTGGTGAGGGAGGACATGCAGGGGGACCGTGTGAAAGAGGAAGATGCAGAGGACAGGAAGAAATGGAGACGGTTGATCCACCGTGGAGACACCTAACGGGAGCAGCAGAAAGAAGAAGAACGTAATTTATACTATTATAATATAATTAGAATTATAAATATAATTTATATATAATCAGTCTTTTTTTATTTTTAAGTTTTATCAATTTCATCAGCACTTCTCATTTACTAGTTCTTTATTTATTTTTATTTTATTTATCTTTTAAACACGCTGTAGGAATAAAGATGAATAAAGATGATTGGACCGAAGATGATGGATTAGTGTGACGCTGGATGAAAAAGAAAGCACGTCCTGCTTACCTCAACCCTCCCCTACGAGTAGATCATCGTCCCTAGAGATGCTCGTGTCTTGCAGTGCTGTGTGGAGTTGTAGTCTGTTCTCTGTCTCCGTCTCCACCTCTGTCTCTCACCCTCCTGTCCTTGCTAAAGGTCACGTGAGGTCTGTCCCAGTGCCAAGCAGCCTTCGTTAGACAGAAGGACAGATTTCAGCCCCCTGAACTGAACACACTTTCCCTGTGGATTGATGGTGTGAGGAGCTTGCTGGTGTCCCCTGGGACTTTGTCTCTTCACTCCAGTGTGTTCTATGTGTTTCTCACAGTGTCCACCTTTCCCTTCTCTCTCTCCCTGCTTCTGACCAAACAAAAGATGTAGCGGAATCTGTTTGCCTCGCCTTATAGGCGCTGGTTTCCCAACAACACCGTGTCCTGCACCGCAGTCTTTCCCACGTTTGGTGGAAACGAGTGACTCTGATCGTTTTGCTGTTTTTGACTCTTTTAATGTCTCTGATCGATGCTTTTGGGAAATTCAGCCCAGATCCTCGACCAAGCGGCCGCCCCGGCGCGGTTTTATTCACGTGTCTGTTCTCTGTCAAAATGAAGGAGGAGCAACATGCCAACACATCCGCCAACTACGACGTGGAGCTCCTGCACCATCGAGACGCCCACATGGAGTTTATCAAGAGTGGTATGTGCTGCCGTTCCGTCTTTCTGCCTTTATTTACTCCATTTCAGCAAAAGTCCACCAAGGCAAGTTTATTCCAACAGCTCCTTTCATACACTGCGCTCCTTCACAAACAAGCAAATACAAAATAGAAAGCTTTTAGAAAATCAAAGAGATGATTAAAATATAATAAAAGTAAAGGATTTATAAAGAAATCTAAGAACATGACATGATTTAAAATAGAAGTGCAGTTTGAGGATTAGAGCAAAAACATGAATTTAGAAGTTGGGAGGAACTGGAGTGTTTGATGCTGGAGCTTCTCTGATCCTCTCGGTCAACTGTTCAGACTGATCTGGGATCAGATTCCTCCGCGTTTAGGACTGATTCTAGATCAGCTCCTGAAAACACACCCTGTTGTGTGAAAAGTCTGGAGTTTAGTTGATGTTTGTGGAGACAGTAAGTCCTACTGTCTCATAAACCACACCCACAAGTCTGATCCACCTTCATGAAGATCTGGAGAAGGTCTGAATGGATGGAGAGACGTTTTGGGTGAGTTAACAACCTCGCAGCTCCAGTTTTAAACTAAAATGTTCATCACTTTGTCTTCAGGTGATCTACACATGGCGGGAAGCACCAGCAGGGACAGTGGCCTAAAGGAGACCATCACGCTGAAATGGTGCACACCACGCACCAACAGTGTAGGTGGGTACCAGGAACTCTGGGAACTGTGGTTCTCTGGCTGTTTGAGTTTTATTGAGTCTTTACTGACGTGAGTGTTGTGTTTCAGAGTTACATTACTGTACAGGAGCCTATCGGATCTCTCCTGTGGACGTGAACAGCAGACCATCCTCCTGTCTCACAAACTTCCTGTTAAATGGTTCGTTTCTGTTCATTACTTATCAGTTTTCTCAGCAAAAAAGTGTTCAACCCCTTCAGAAAAGTAAAAGCTTCATTTCGCTCTTCCACCTGAGTCTGCCATCTAGTGGCACGTTGCAGCCATTACAGGTGTGCCTGTGCTTCGGGCTGGATGGTGTCCATTAAGATGGTTAAACTGGATAAACAGACGCTTAAAAGGCAAAAATGCACATTTAAGAGTGAAATATGTTCATTTTCAGTGTTAAGCAAGTTGATTAAAAATTATTTTTTGTTTTTTTTTTGCCTTTTTTTCTGGTCAACTTTATTTATATAGCGCTTTTTACAACTATTGTCACAAAGCAGCTTTACAGAATCCGTTAAGTGTTTGTTTCTCAACACAACAGGCCAAAACCACGTGATCGGATGTTGCTAATAATTTGTAATAAAGCAGCGGAGCTCTGAGTGGTGGGAGTGGTGGGGAGTGTGGGGAGTGTGGGGAGTGTGGGGAGTGTGGGAGTGTGGGAGTGTGGGAGTGTGGGAGTGTGGGAGTGTAGGGAGTGTAGGGAGTGTAGGGAGTGTAGGGAGTGTGGTGCATTGCTCTGAGCACTTATCGAGGGCTAACAATTAAGTAAGATTGAAGATTTAAAGTCAGGACCATTTAAGTGCATCTCTAATTATTAGAGAATAATTATTTTGTCTTTTGCACATCTCGAAGAGTCCGAGGACCAGGACTTGAGAAAATGAACCTTTAGGTAAAATTATGTGAAACTGTAAACAGAAACTTGATTTCTTCTCTTTGATTTCAGGACGTTCTGTACTCCTAGAGCAGCCCCGAAAGTCAGGGTCAAAGGTCATCAGTCACATGCTTAGCTGCCACGGGGGCGAGATTTTTCTTCACATGCTCAACAGCACCAGGTCCACGCTGGAGGACCCGCCTTCCATTAGCGAGGGCTGCGGAGGGCGCGTTACAGATTACCGCATCACGGTAAGCCCCGCCCCCTGATGGAGAGAAGGCTTCCATCAGACTTGACCAGTCATTTTTAGTTCTTATTCAAGTTGAATAATCAGCTTTAAGCTCTAGGGTTTTGGTTAAAAACAGCACACGAAAAATGGACCAATCAGGATGTTTTTCTCTTTGGTATCCAGAGAGATGCAGCTGAGCGAGCTCTCCTATTGGTCAGGGCTCCAGGAGCTGGACTGAAATTCTCACATGTTCAATTACCCACCAGTTTGATCATGAAGTGAATCAGCCAATCAAGCTCAGATTTACTCTGTGTGGATAGGGATGAGGGGAGGGGAGTGGAGGTTCTAGATACATCACAGGTTATTTAAAGCTGCAACAGGTTAAAGCTGTCACCAGGTTCTAGATACATCACTGTTGGTAACTTTCACTTCTTAAACCAAGACGTCAGGTTGTAATTAGTCTTGGAGACGTTAGTGACTAGAGCTGCAACCCGGTTTCATTTGGATCTAGATGTGTTCCGGACTCCTGTTTCTGCACAGGGTTCAGTCTAGTTCTGGATGCATCAGAAACTAGAACTTTGGCCCAGTTTCAGTCGGTTCCATATACATCACTGACTGTGACATTGTTTCAGTCAGTGCTAGATATGTTGCTGGCTACACAACTGTTTCTGTACAGGTTACTGTCTGTTCTAGATACAGACAGTCACCGTCTGTAAATCTATAGTATAAACAGGTTTCTGTCAGTTCTAAAGGTCACTGCATAGAACGGTGAAGAGATTTTTGTCAGTCCTAGATATTTCCCTGACTATGGAGCCATACTGTAAGAAGTCCTCATCTTTTCTAGATACATCTGAACATAGAGCCATAGTGTGAGCAGGTGTCAGTCAGTTCTAGATAAGTCAGGTGTTAGAACTGGAGAATGGCTGAAAGTGGCTGTAAAACTGAAGCTCTATCGTGTTAACGTCTGTTATTGGGGCCTGTGTTGAATCTAGAACAGACGAAAACCTCTTGAGCAATGCCCTGTGTTTTGACACTCACGGTCCCGGACTGAAGGCCTGGTTCTAATAGTCACTGGGGGAATGGAACCGCACTGTTTAAGCACAATTTTTTGGTGGTGGAGTGAAAGCATTTATCCAGCCGAGTCTGCTGTCTGTCTCTTCAGGACTTTGGGGAGTTCATGAGGGAGAACCGTCTCACTCCGTTTCCAGACATGCCTGCAGACGCTGCAGGAAGAGCGCCGTTCGAACGAGCCAAAGCCCAGCTGGAGCGCCACACCCGATACTGGCCCATGATCATCTCCCAAACCACCATCTTCAACATGCAGGCAGTGAGGAACCTGGCCTTTTACTTCTCCTACATTTTCACTCCTCTTTCCTTCAAACCGCTGTATTGCATTGCGCAAATCCGCTTTCTGGCCATTTGGGTTCTCTAAGCTCAATTTTGTCACCTGGGGATCAACAGACGTTTCCTACAAATGAGAAATGTTCCAGGAACATCCACACCATGTGCTTATTTTCGCACTTTTATTAGACTTTTATTTTCCGAGTTTCAGTTCTGTTCAGACACGTCTGCACGATTGAAGGTGGAACTAAATTTTGTAAAGTGAATTAAAGCCCTGTGAACAGAGGGGGTGCTGGTGTAAAAGTAAGGGCAGGTGATGAGAAAATGCTGGAGCTGTTCTGAAGGATCGTTTGGACCTGGACTGGGCTGTTAGGTCACATGTGACCTCAGAATCAAGCATCCAATCGGCTCCTCGCTGCCCATCGCCCGCTTTGGCCTGGGAACACAAACGGTGCTGTGAAGGTGTTTGCTTGTGTGTCTTATTCTGCGTCTCTGTCCCAGGTGGTGCCCTTAGCCAACCTGATAGTTAAAGATACGATGACGGAGGACGACCTCCTGACGTGTCAGAAGACCGTGTACAATCTAGTGGACATGGAAAGGAAAAACGACCCTCTGCCCATCTCCACGGTGGGCTCTAGGGGCAAAGGACCTAAAAGGTGAGGAAGTCAGTTTTCTAACCTTTGAAATCTTTCGTCCTGCTTTAAAACCCTGCAGCAGTCGGTCCTGACCCAACATGTTTGGACCGTAGGGACGAGCAGTACCGAATCATGTGGAACGAGCTGGAGACTCTGGTGAAGACTCACGTTGCTACCAGCGAGAGACACCAGCAAGTCCTGGAGTGCATAGTGGCCTGCCGCAGCAAACCTCCCGAAGAGGAGGAGAGGAAGAAACGAGGGAGGAAAAGGGAGGACAAGGAGGACAAAACGGAGAAGAACGGTAAAGAGCCGGAGGAGAAGGCTTGGAATCAGGATTCAGAAAGGTTAGAAAACTTCATTGTGGCTTTCACATCTTCAAATAACACACAGGATTCAGAAACGAAACTAAGAAAGCAGGTTTTAGTGCTGTTTTTAATCTTTCTATCCTTGTTGTCCCTCCTTAAGACTGAAGGGGGCGATAGAGAGAGAGAAGGAGGACCAGACTGAGTCAGAGGTCATCAAAGATTCTCCCGACTCTCCGGAACCGTTCAATAAGAAACCTCGACTCGCCACCGAGGACCTGCTGTCCCTGGAGAAATCTAAAGGTGTTTGTTTCATTATTTCATGTTTTACAAGATCATTACAACAGCGGCATCGAACTTCAGGCTTCTCTCTTTTAATGGGCCCACATCCTCGTCTTGTCTTGTCCTTTTTTTTTGTCCACATACGTCCTTTGTGTGGTTTCTGTCAATCAGCCACAACAATAAAACCCTCAGAGGTGCCACTTTGGGCCTGGGAGCATCAGAACTGGACCATGGAGTGATGGAAGAAGGTGGACTGGTTCTGATGGATCACGTTCTTGTTTCCGTCACGTGGACGGACGAGTGTCTGTGTGTCCTTACCTGGAGAAGAGGTGGCACCAGGATGGGCTATGGCAGGGGTGTTGAGCTCCTTTTCCTTGAGGGCCACACAATCTTTATGGGGCTGCGGTGACCTAGTGTTTAGGGAGTCGGCCACAGGATCGGAAGATTGTGGGTTCAAACCCAGTAGGTTGCCCTGAGATACCCTTGAGCACGGTACCGTCCCTTTCAATGCTCCCCGGGCGCTTTCATAGCTGCCCCCTGGTGCACAGTGTGTGTTTGTACTCATGGGTTAAATGCAGAGATCCAGTTTCGTTGTGGTTCACTGTGTGCTGTGTTCTCACAATGACCATAGTCACTTTCGCTTTCATTTTTTTCCTTTTTTTTTTTTTTTTTTTTGTAAATGTAATCTTAACATTGTTAGATATTATTTTTTGATATTAATTATTCAGGTTACAAATATTGTTAAGCCTTGACATTATAACATAAATCCTTTTAATAATCCACATTACTCCATCAATCAGTCGAAACCTTTCAGTGAAATAAACATCAAACACAAGCTGTTTCATGAACTTTGCTCTTTACAGACGGCGATTGTTCTCCAGTGTGTTATTTTCTCATCTTTCATTCACTTCCTTCTGCATCAGTTTTTCTTTTTCTGGAGATTTTAGGATTGTTTGTATTCCTGAGCTCCACTGTAAGACTTTGAAAGCAGCAGAGACTCGAATGGAAGACCATCATAAGCAGATTTAACTCCTAAATGATGTGAAGGACTCGATCAGACCCTCCGATCTCGAGATGCTGGACGTTGACCTGCTGGGAAACCTCGGTCCTGCATCGGGACGTTACTCTGACACCTAAACTTCACCGCAGACCAAGTCGTGCTGACGTTGTCCCCTAATGTCAATGTCCTCTTTCAGCAGGGTGCTGTGGTTTTAATGTTGTGGCTGATCAGTGTATTCACCCCAAACCCTGCTGCCCCGCCCGCTTTCTTCCTCCGAACTGAACGGGCCGTCTCCGGACCCGCACTGGAAACGCTGATATGAAGAACGTGTCCTGCTCATGAGCTTTTTTAACATTTTTTTTTATGTCATGGTGATGCGTGTGGGTGTCTAATTCAATTTTTTCCTCAAACTGGTGCTACAGGACATCCAGTTAAAGAAGACGAAGAACCGGCGCTCTAACTGAAATTGTGTTCTTGTTTTTTTAGGCCCCGTCTCTTTACTCAGCCTGTGGACCAATAGAATTTCCCAGGTCAACTCCAGGAAACACCGGGAGTTTGCAGGAAGGATCAGTTCAGTCAGTAATAAAACAGAACTTTACCAACATCTGAAGGACGAGAACGGGTGAGTCCTCTTCGGGACCGGCACTTTCCCATCGTGTGTAATTAAGGACCACATTATTCATAAATATTGAAATGTCACTTGTTTTTCTGCAGCGCTTTCTATTAAAGCCTAAAAGGCTGCTGAGAATTCCAGACTCAACAAGTCCGTTCTAAACCGGCGGTTCCTGCAGTTTAGCGTCTTCATAAAATACATTTAGAAACTTTTTAACGCGTTCTGAACGAAAACGGATACATTTCCAGCTTCATAACCAACGCGTGCACTTTGATCTGTTTTTAAAAAATGACGTGAAAAGACCTCAAGAAGGCTAAAACGTAAAGTGACGTAACGAATTAAAAACGCCTTTTCAGGGGGCAGTCGAGCCGTGCAGAAGATCTAAATAAATAAAACATTCAAGATCTTTGTTTTGATCTGTTCGTGCGGGCGAAAAAGTTAGTTTGTGGATGAGAGTGATTTGAGCTCACTAAGCAGTCAAATCTCATTTCATCTTTTAATTTCAGATTTTTATTTAAAGTTCTAGATTTTTTTTTTTTTTTTTTTTTACGGCCCTGTTCCCAACATTCAAAGGCACGAAGGCGGTAAAACATCCTTCCCTGTTTTTATTCTCAGTAGCCGCTGCGTCAGAATCCCAAATAATAAAAGCACAAATCTAGTTACACCTAAACGGAATAACCAAGGGTGCTGGTGTTCTAGTGGTGGTACCTGTCTATGGACCTGTGGCTCAAGAGGTCCCAGGTTCGAATCCCCCCTCCAGCACTACCACCACTGGGTCCCTGAGACCCTGAACCCTGAGTGTCTCCAGGGGGGACTGTCCCTGTAATCAGGACATGGAGACACTCTGGATAAGAGCGTCTGATAAATGCTGTAAATGTAAATGTAAATAACCAGCCAAGCGCAAAAGAAAAAACCCCAAACCAGGAGAAAAGCAGTCCGTCAGAGCAGACGCTGAAGTTCAGCCTCTTCTGGAGCAGGAGCTCGTGTTGAGGAACTCGTACGCAGATTGTTCTGCGAATTTCAGAACCACGTTTCGATGTTTATCCTCCAGAATTTGCTCCGTTTGCAGTTTTATTTCTTTATTTTTAAACGAATCCGCCCTGCGCTCGATCTTCCATTTCTTTTGTTTTGCTTTTTTTCAGGATGGATGTACATGAGAACGGAAAGGCTACCAGATGATGCGAGACGCGTCCCCCTGTCTCGTAGGATTGCGGACGTGTGGACGTGGTGTTTGAGTGAGACGTGTCGGGACAGTGAGGCGTCCCGCTGTCGGAGGAGCTTCTTTTTTACTCAAGTTTGTATAAAGAAAATGAAAGACAATAAAAGGACGACAGAGTCAGAGAGTGTTTGGTTTTTCTCCCTTCGGTGTTTTCACTCGTTCACTGGGACGCCAGAGTTTAGAGTTTAGCGCTGTCCCCTCACAGGGAGACGGTCCTGGGTACTCCTCCCAGTCCGGGTCCTCCCCGTTTCCTGCGGGAGCTCCGGTTATTCCCACCGTCCACGTCTAGACGTGACCTTCCCCTACGGGAGACCGTGTGTCCTGCGATGAACCGGTGTCCTGTCCAGAGAGATTCGTGACCTTTAACCCTATCAGAAGATTATACAGGAATAGAGGTTCTTCACGGACCTGTGGTTCCGGCTCTAAAGCTGCTGCAGGAGGAGTGCAAGCACAGTGCTGATTAGAATAAAATGATCTTTTCTTTGTCGAGTAATTAATTTTGCATTTCAGTGTTTAGATCAAAACCTGAATTTTAACGATGCGCTCCTTGTTCCTGAGATTCTGCACTTTCCAAAAATCAGTGCAGCTTGGAGAAGAGCTGCTGCGTTATTAGAGAACCTTATATGTCTTTTTAAATCAGTCTCTCTAGAGAACAGTATTTCTAAATTAATTTTAATTCAGTTTTTAATTCAGTCTTTGTGAAACGGTTGTTTGTCTCTCTAGTGGTGTGATTGGAACCGGACGTCCCATATCTGTGTATTTTCTGTCCCCCAGTGAAGCTCCCCGTGTCTCTGAGTGTCTCTGTGGGACGGTGATGATGGTAAAATAGTCCATCTGAACTAAATCTCTGTTCTTTGTGTCCCTCCACCATGAACGGGTTCAGTTTTAGTCCAGAATCTCCAAACTAAAACACCGTCTCAGACACCAGACAGCGTCTCCACCACCAGCTCATGTCTGTGAGGGACGTTCAGGCGTCCGGTTCCACTGTGAGCATTTCACCTCAGTTCACCTCAACCGTTTAATGATGGAATTCCAGGAAAGAACGACAGGAAGGCCGTGCCTTGTTCTAAATGTTCTTTATGTTACAAGTAAACATTCGGAACGTATAAATAATTTCCATTTATTTCTCTGAAAGGAGGAAGTACCGTTTGTACGTTGACAGTTTTGGAAAATTTGTTTGAACAACGATCTGTTGTCCGCAGCGGGTTTGGTTCTGAGCCAAATGACGAGCTTCCTGTAATTCACGCTGTTCTGCGGAGAAAAGCCCGGTTCTGCGTTGATGCTGGACAGAACGAGCTACAGCGTCCTTTTCACACACCAGCGTCTCCGTCACGTCCCTGCGAAAGGTTGAACTTCAGGACATGCAACTAACTAAGAATAAAACTAGCTCGTGTCAGCCGGAAGAACATTTCAACAAGTGCAGCTTTTATTAAAAATAGTTCTTTGCTACGGATGTTGATATTTACACTTCTCTTTTTTGGAGTAAGGCATGCTCATCACTCGTGAAGGACCGCGTGCGATGGGTGAGACTAAAAACATGAACGAACGGGACGAGTGGGAGGACGCTTGTCTTTTAAATGCCCCATAAAAAATAAACTGGTGGTACAGATATTGCATATTTTTAAGAAATTCTGAATTTCTGCAACAAACAGCTTTTTTACTCAAAAACATTAAACACCCAATTATACAATTCAGCTCAACCAGAGAGAGAGGACAGTTACACTGAGTGATGGGGGAGAGGGAGGACCACCCTACACACCCAGAGAGAGAGAGGACAGTTCTACTGAGTGATGGGGGAGAGGGAGGACCACCCTACACACCCAGAGAGAGAGTCTGCTGAGTGATGGGAGGAGGACCACCTACACACCCAGAGAGAGAGGACGGGTTCTGCTGAGTGATGGGGAGAGGGAGGACCACCCTACCCAGAGAGAGGGGACAGTTCTGCTGGTGATGGGGGAGAGGAGGACCACCTACACACCCAGAGAGAGAGGACAGTTACAATGGTGATGGAAGGAGGACTGCCCTACACCCCAGAGAGAGAGAGGACAGTTACAATGAGTGATGGGGGAGAGGGAGGACACCCTACACACCCAGAGAGAGAGAGGACAGTTACAATGAGTGATGGGGGAGAGGGAGGACTGCCCTACACACCCAGAGAGAGAGAGGACAGTTACAATGAGTGATGGGGGAGAGGGAGGACCACCCTACACACCCAGAGAGAGAGAGGACAGTTACAATGAGTGATGGGGGAGAGGCACACTGCACATTTTAAAGCACAATTTCCATCCATTTATGGCACGTGTTATATATGCTTTATTTTTTAACCTGTAATATTTATTATAATATAATGCATTAGAATATATTTAAAATAAAATTTAATTGAATATATAATATTATATAAAACATATACATTTGTAGGAGAAGGCTGTATTTAGGGCGTGTCCTCAATTCTCAAGGATTCTTATTTTACTCTAGAACGTTTCATAAATCCAGGGTTGTGTTCTGCAGGACTTTACGTTCTAAAGTGTGTAGAACGTGGTCAGAGGTGCTTCAGAGTGTTTCTGTATCGGGTGTATGACGTCCAGCTCTCTGTTCAAAGTGCCTTTTTTACAACTAAACGAACAAAGCCCCCCTGAATTTATTCTAATGGACACTGTCACTAACGATCGTGTTAACTGTCCCGTTTCAACAGATACTTAAAACCAAATAATCCTCCTGACCCTCACAGCACCTCCAGCGTGGATCTGCACCAGCTCTCGCAGGACGACAGGTCACCAGTCCATCTCAGGACACTCACACAGACAAACACATTCTCACACATCATCTCCTGCAGGTCTGTGGACGCTGGGAGGACCGGAGCTCCTGGAGGAAACACACAGACATGGAAGAACATGTCCACTCCACACAGAGAGGACCCGGACCGTCCGACGTGGGAACTGAACCCAAGACCTTCTCGCTGTGAGGAGACAGCCCCACCCACTGCACCACCGTCCCACTCTATTCTGTTCAATTTCTATCTCTGTTTGTGAAATACAATGAATTTTGATTTTCATTGACTTTAGCAGGACGTCCCACAGCTCCCTCAGCGTTTTAGAATCACCTGCAGCTCAGCTCTTCGTGTCTTCATTCTTTATTCACAGCGGCTGATTATCTGAATCCTGGACAAGCAGAGCTTTAAAATACATTTTTACATTCAGATCTGCAAAGAAAGGGTTTTTGTATCGAAAACACTGATTCCAAACTTCAGAACGGTTTGCATAGTGTAATTTATCATTATTTAGTCTATGACAGTTTAAACTCAGCACTCTGCCTCAGTTTATACAGCCCTGTGCAAAAGTCTTCCCCCCCATTGCTCTCTGTTCTGTGTGAAAGTGAGATGGTAGCTCAGTGTAAACACATGTAACTCCAATCTAAACGCAAAGAGAGTTTCATTCTAACCAGCTTTAAAGTCAATATTCTCCACCACCACCGTTTTTCTTCTGCACAGCCTCAACTCTCTTAGACCAGCTCCTTTCTTTAAGTCAGGAACACTTCTCCAGGCTTCTTGAAGGACGTTCCAAAGCTCTTCTTTGGACGTCGGGTGCCTTCTGTTTTCTCCGTGGAGATGATCCCACACGGTCTCTGAAACTGTTCAGGTACAGAGACTGGACTGAACATGAGAGACAACAACACTGTCCTTCAGGAAGCCTGGACAGCTGTTCCTCAACAGTTCAGTAGAAATACAAGAAAGTCTCGATCTTTGGAAGCAAAATATGAAGAAATGAGGGACTCTAGACTTTTGTCTTCATGCCTCGGAGTGATGGAGAGTGATGTGATTGGCCATGAGCTCCTACATTCATGCAAACGTCTGTTTTAATGGCACATCAAAGTCCCGTACATTCATTAAGGATTCCAGACAATCGTCACCTCTGTTTAATCTGATTTAAAATCTGAAGAAATGAAGACGTTGATGAGAAGTTAGCTGATAACATTTCACTGCAACCTGAATTAGTGCGGAAGACTCAAAAATATACTCCTTTCTATCTCTAATATAAATTTGGTAAATAAAATAATTCCAACTTTATTAATCACCGTGTTAGTAAACAACACACTACTAATGAACGTTTACACGTTCAGGGGAGCAGATTAAATTAGCTGAAAACTTTCCTTTATCAGCCAAAACTTAAAAGGATCAAACATAACTTTGTGCACTTATTAATAAATGAATGATCTTTTACTGATTCGTTTGCAGCGTAATTGGCGTGTTCAGCAGTGTCCACAAGGGGGAGCTACTGGCACTCAGCTCACCTTTGTGAGCATCACTGAAAGGGAGGAAACCCACACCAGCAGGATCTCCAAACGCACACGTTTATAGCTGTTAAATCATTGCTCTGGTAAATCATGCGATTATGCAGATTAGATGCTGGATTAGTGATCTAAACTAGTTTGGCACTTTAAAGTAACTCGTGACCAAAGTTTTGAAGTTAAAGGGCGAGAGATCAGCTCATGGTGTTGCAGCAAATAATCAACCCATTCTCCTCACCGCGGTAAATGAAGTGTTAATAATTTTTGCCTTTAGTCATAACTTTCATGCAGCTAATCGCAGGTAAAACATCACTTATACACACAAAGCAATATCCTAACGTCAGCTACGCTACGGCAGGAAGGACCACGGTTCAGTTTTTCCCAAATTCCTGCGGAGTTACGAGGGTTTGATGCGAAACATTCTCAGTGGTGGTGAACAGAACCAGACGATCAGCACATTTATTATCATGCATTAAATTTGTTGCTAAAATCTCATTCTCACGTCTCCCTCTGAGACATGAACTGGTGGTGGAGACGCTGCCTGATGTCTGAGACGTTTTAGAGAAGATTTTGGAACCCGTTCATGGTGGAGGGACACAAAGAACATTGATTTAGTTCAGATGGGCTATTTTACCATCATCACCGTCCCACAGAGACACTCAGGGACAGGTGGAGCATCACTGGGGGGCAGAAAATACGCATTTTGGGACGTCCGGTTCCGTTCATCACCACTGAGAAGAGTCTCTCTGGATGACTTTGTTTACATCTTAACGATGCCTAAATTGTGGTGGGCAGGAAACGTGTCTAACGAAGCTGGAAGCAAATAAGCAGCTTAATTCCTGTCATTCCCACTGAGGACAGCAGGGACGACTCCATAGGTCCACAGAGGAGGACAGTGAAAACACATCCAGGCCTCTGGACTGCATGAAGACCAGATGGTGAAGCCACCAATAGACCAGCTGAACAGAAGAGAACTGAACCAGTCTCTCTAATCCCTGATCCTTTATCTGAACCGTCTGATTGTTTTTAGGCTAAAAACGACCCCTTATTGATTCCCGCCCCTCGTTTCGCATGAACCTGGTCTTTGAAGCACCGAGACAGTTGAGATAAATCAAAGTGTGGAGTGAAGTAGCAGCGATTGTATCGCCTCTGCAATTGCGGAGCATTTTTGGCCAATAAAGTTCACACCTTCCCAAAAGTTCTGATTATGATCCAGCCTTCATCTCAACAGAGCCGGAGTGAACCACGGTTCTGAAAGAACCTCTAAAGCTCAGCACGAGAACCAGCTGAGGTACAGAGACCGGCGCAGGACTCGGGTGCTGATGAACGGCAAACGCTGGAAAGTGTCTCGCAGGCAAAATCATGCAGTCCAGATGGGCAGGCTGGGTCCGGTTAACGGGCCCACCAGGGGGTTCTGTTCAGGAGATTCTGAGAGGACGTCCTCCATGGCAGGTGGTCGGTCAGTAAAGGTAGAGCTCGTCTCCTGTTCCTTCATCCTTTAACTCACTGACCCCCAGTCAATGCGGCTTATGGTCAATGGCTTGAAATGCAGATGCCCCCCCGGTGCTGGACGATCAGACGTAAATGCCCTCAGGGTTGAAGCTGGTGGTCAGCGGGTTCTGCAGGGACCGGAAGGTGTTGGGGAGCGAGTGGGCCGGTCCCAGGTGCTTCAGAGAGCTGGATGACTCTGGAGTCTCTGGTGGACAAGAGAGTACAGGTTTCAGGTGACTCGGGTTTCAGGGTTGGACTCTTAACTCTGCGCTGCATTTTGTGCTGAAAATAAGGTTCAATAAAATGTTTTTTTTTCAGATTATAATTAATATGTTTATTATTATTATTATTATTATTATTATTATTATTATTATTATTATTCCTTTATTTAATTGGGACGCTTGCAGATGGCACAAAGTGCAATCATTATAATAAAAATAATAAAAAATGTTTTTTTAAGTTTGAACATATTAAGAAACTAGATATACTACATATTTTAATACTAATATGTAAATGAGCTTTGTTTAGGTTGGCTTTCCAGTGATGTGCCTTATTCAAAAGGTCATCTGAGCCTATTAGATCAGCTCCCCAAAAACAGAATAAATGATTCATTAAATAAATTAAAATAAGCATTTCAGCACTTCAAAATGAGGAAAATGCAGTTTTTACATATGGGAATTTTAATACCGGGCCTGTTGTTCAGGGACTAGACCTCAGGTTCAGAAAGTCGTCGGTTGGAATCTCAGAACGGTAGGTTGCCCTGAAGTGCCCTTGATCAAGGTACCGTCCCTGACACTGCTCCCCGGGTGCTAGATATGTCTGCCCCCTGCTGGACGGTGTGTGTTAAATACAGAGGATGTGTTTAGTTGTGGTTCATGGTGTTCACAATGACTAATAGTCACTTTCACTTAAAAGTATTCAAAGTTTCTTTGATTTGGATTTGACAGCAGGTCAGAGGTCACCTGGGGTCAGAGGTCACCTGGGGTCATTTATAAAGACTGTTAAAAAGCTCTTTGTCCATGTTTGTCAATCCTGATGCAAAAAAAAAAAAAAAAGATGGAAGTGGAGCTTCATCAAGAGAGACGAAGATGGACAGGATTAGGGACGAGTATTTTAGAGGGACAGCTCAGGTTGGATGGTTTGGACGTGTCCAGAAGAGAGACAAGGAGTAGATCAGGAGACGGATGTTGAGGATTAAAAAATAAAACCCTGACAGTCCGTGCTCTGGAGTTAAACCCAGGGAGGGAATGTTGATCCAAACCAACCGGGCGAGTCTGAACGCGTCTCTTCTCACGAGTTTAACGAGACTTCGGTTGATGAGACAGAACGATTCACACATGGATTTTTCTCTTTTTCAAAAATAAAGTACCGCAGGAGACAGAACCGGTTCTTCATGGGTTCACTATTGACAGTTCTCTGCCTGTTCAGGATGAACGGCACACGGTACAAACTAAATGAGGTCCAACAGTACCAGGAAAGGTTCCGTTAAAAGTCAAAGAACCCTGTTTATGTTGTTAGTTGTTCTGGATATTAAGGTTCTCAGAATAACTGGGCTTCCCTAGCCTGTAATCTTAACTCAATATGTTTTAGATTTTTATATTCCCTGTTTGCTGCTGATCGTCCAGGAGAACATCAGAACTGGTTCTGCAGAGCTGTTAGACATCTGAGTGTGTGTGTGTGTGTGTGTGTGTGTGTGTGTGCGCACTTGCGTGTGAGTGAGCCTGTGTGTGTGTGTGTGTGTGTATGTATAAACCGTGTGTTTATGCCAGGTTGTCAGTCTGTGTGTGTGTGTGTGTGTGTGTGTGCGCACGCGTGCGTGCGTGCGTGCGTGCATGAGTGCACATGCGTGTGTGTGTGTGTATGCATGTGTGTGTACCTCTGCTAGTCTCCTCTTCAGCAGGTTCTGCTGGCAGAACCGTCACTTTGGTGCCAGTCTGCTGGATGAACTGCTGGAGATTGACCTGCCTGAGCTCCTTGGTTAACTGTTCCAGCTCCTGCTCTTTCTCCTGCATGAAGAAGACCAGGAACCTCATGATTAAAGCTCAGAAGACACAACATCAACACAGAAAAAAAAAAATCAAACATCTTCCTAAGAATCATCCGTCCTTCCTCTGAGCTGATAATCTGACTCTGAAGGACTCTGGACGAGTGAAGGACAAACACACAAACTGAACACAAGAAAAGGAGTAACTGATTATCTCCAGTCCACCTGACGTGTTTTTTGACTGTGGGACGAACCTGGAGGACACAGGGAAGACAACCCTGCTTACCCTTCACTGGTTTCCTGGTTACTTCACTAGCTGCTTAATTTAAATGTAAAATATCCATGTTTGCCTACAGAACCAAACATGTTCCTTCAGAACCAGCACTGAACTCTTGAGTCACTGTTTGGCCTCTAAGATCACCAAGCTTAGCCCGACTGGACCTCCCAGTTCAACATCAGAACCAAGCTCAGCCCGACTGGACCTCCCAGTTCAACATCAGAACCAAGCTCAGCCCGACTGGACCTCCCAGTTCAACATTAGAACCAAGCTCAGCCCGACTGGACCTCCCAGTTCCCTGAGCACCTGCAGCAGTAGTATTCAGTCTCAGCTCCTCAGTGGAGGAAGTTCTCCACCAAACCGAAAGAACTGCTGAGACCCTCACTGTCTTCAAACACACACACACACACACACACACACACACAACTACACTAACAACTCAAACATTGTGCAAGTCTTGATCCCCTCATTTCTTCATCTTTCTCTTCCAGATGTTCTTGTATGTTTATTGTATATTGTATTGTATGTATGTGTTGTTGAGGAACAGTTCTCCAGATCTTCCTGAAGGACAGTGTTGTTGTCTCTCATGTTCAGTCCAGTCTCTGTACCTGAGCAGTTTGATAGTTCTGTGTTGGTTAATCCACACAGTGATCTACATCTGAACCTTCATCAGAACAAAGCGTCTAACTAAAGACAGGAAGCAGTGAAGAACCAGGAGCAGATGATTCCAGATGATCAGGTGATTAGTTCACTGTTGATGCTGAACACTGAGTGGAACCCCTTTATCTAGAACCTTGTATCTTTAGGCACTTTGCAGCAGCACTAAAACATTAGTTCCTGCTTCTTTTCATTTAATCGACTCAATCTGACAAAGATCCGATAGTCTGACAGAAAAAAAGGATTTTTACACCAACAAGGAATTTCCCAGCAAAATATGAAGAAACGAGGGGCTCAAGACTTTCTTTATGGTGAATTTATGTCGCTTCACCTGTAGCCGGAGGCTCGACTGTCCAAGAGAAAGGTCCACTGCTCTGCAGCTGCTCTCCAGCCTGGCCGCCTGCTGTGCCTGCATCTCCAGCTCCGTCCTGACCTTCTTGATCCGCACCCGCAGCTCCTCCTCGTCCGCCTGCCTGGCCATCTGCAGCTCCTGCTGCAGCCGCTCGGCCTCCAGACAGGCCTCCATGCACTGGATCTGCGCAAGGTACTCGGCCAGCCGGGCCTCGCACTCCTGCACGTGGCTACGCAGCTCCTGCAGGCGCTCTCGGAGCTGTCGTTCGTTCTCCTGTTCTATCTGCAGCTCGTTCTCCCAGAACTCCTGCTCCTCCATCTCCGCCTCCATCCGCCGCACCTGCTGCTCCAGCTGCAGCAGCTCCTCCTCTTCCTCCTCAGTAAGGAGCTCCTCCCGCAGCTCCTGCTCGCAGCTCTGGAGCTGCTGCTCCAGCGAGCGCATCTTCTCCTTCTGCAGCTGCACCAGCTGGCCCAGCTCCTGCGCCCCGGGGCCTGGCGTGGCGCTGCGGGTCCGGCCCGGCTCCCGGCTCTTCCCGAAGATGTCCCTCAGACCCTTGCTGCTGCCGGCGAAGGTCAGGGACTTGCGCTTAGGCTCGCGGCGCTTCAGGGAGCGGTCCGGCACCGAGGAGCGGAGTTTGGCCAGAGGGGGCAGGCTCTGCCGGTACGGGCCGCGCTCGGGTCCGAGGGCAGAGGTTTCCGAGGTGGGTCGTTCGCACAGCGAGGGGCCGGTGCGCTGCAGCACCAGTTGCACATCGCTGGCATACTGACCCCACTTATTCAGAGATACCACCGGGTTCTCGTGGGGTGCTAGGTACCTCTCCGTCTCACGCCATTTCTCTATCAGGGTGTACCTCCCGGTGCGCCCTGCAAAAAGACAGGTCAGAGAAAGTGAAAGTGAGTATTTGGCATTGTGAATACACAGCACACAGTGAACCACAGCAAAAATTCTTTCTCTGCATTTTAGCAAAACACACCGTCCAGCAAGTTGCAGTCATACATGCAGCGCTCGTGGAGCATTGATGGGGACAGTATCTTGCTCAAGCGTACCACAGGGCAACCTACTGATTCGGGATTCAAACCCATGATCTTGTGATCCAGAGGCCCAGTCCTTAACCACTCGGCCACGAGTCTCCTTCTCTACATGTTTAGTGTAAGATTAAATAACTTGAGGAATAAAGAGTTTACATCCTAATTCATTCTTCGTCTGGGTTTCAGTGTCAGGTACTTTTTTGGTAAATTACAGTCCATTTACTAAATATTTTCCTGTTGATGAAATTGTATAATTACCACTGCTCTCATTCATAGTTGTGCATCACGTGACTGTAACAGCATCCTAAAGGGCACAAAGCAAAGCACTGCAGTTCAGGCGAGAAGATTTTCCCCTCTGTTCCAAAAAAACCTCCAGATATTCAGACCACAGATCAGCAGAAAAACAAGTGCTCCTCACCTACAGAGACTGGACTGAACATGAGAGACAACAACACTGTCCTTCAGGAAGATCTGGAGAACTGCTCAGGTACAGAGACTGGACTGAAAATGAGGAGAACTGTCCCTCGACATTAAACATACAAGAATGTCTGGTAGAGAAAGATGGAGGAATGAGGGATGGAATGAGGGGCTCTTTTGCACGGTGCTGTTTGTGGAGATCAGGCCTGTGGCATTTTACCCAAAGCAAAAGCCGAACACAAGACATCTGTGTCTTTTTTGACCTC
Organism: Hepsetus odoe; assembly: GCA_017165825.1. Classification (NCBI taxonomy): domain Eukaryota; kingdom Metazoa; phylum Chordata; class Actinopteri; order Characiformes; family Hepsetidae; genus Hepsetus; species Hepsetus odoe. The sequence goes on along the minus strand of CM029392.1, from coordinate 17,511,615 downwards.
CTGCAGCAGCGACGACCCCTTTTTGTCCTTCTGTTCTTTAGTCCATGTTATGACTCTTCATTCAGCAACAAGTGCTCTTTGTGAGGGTCTTTTCATGGAGCCAGTCTTTGGAACAGAGTGTGAAGTACAGTATTGTCTCCTGACATCTAACAACCCTGCTTTAAACCCAACAGCAGGAAGACGTAGTACTTACAGAGTTCACTTGTTCACAGCCGTCCGAGACAGAGCTCTCTTTACATCCCCGTATAAAAGTCTCGAATCCCTCATTTCTTCATATTCCGCTTCCAAAGATCCAGACGTTCCTGAATTTTTGTGTTTTGTTGGGGAACGGTTCTCCAGATCTTCCTGAAGGACAGTGTTGTTGTCTCTCATGTTCAGTCCAGTCTCTGTACCTGAGCAGTTCAAAGAAGAGCTTTGGGACGTCCTTCAAGAAGCCTGGAGAAGTGTTCCTGACTTAAAGAAAGGAGCTGGTCTAAGAGAGTTGAGGCTGTGCTGAAGAATAACGGTGGTGGTGGTGAAAATTGACTTTAAAGCTGGTTAGAATGAAACTCTCTTTGTGTTTAGACTGGAGTTACATGGTTTGTACACAAATCACTGAACTACTGTCTCACCTTCATACAGGACAGAGAGACAGGAGGGGGGTTTGCTCAGGACTGTATATTTTAAGGTAGACCTGGGAGTCACGATTGGATCCACCAGATCATTTTTAATCAAAAGACCTGCAGGAACACTCATGAACTGCAAAGTCCTTTCACAGTGGTACAGCGGGTTCAACTGTCCAGCGTCTCACCTATGGCCTGGGCCAGGGCGATCACGACCTCCTGACACGTGGTGACTTCAGTGACCCCGCAGACGATGCGCTGCACTCCGTCCACCCACACCTTCAGCTCCATGCCTCTCATCTGGGTGACGTCATTCTTCCTGTCCTCACAGATGTGTTACCATCTTCCACATCTCCTACCCTGAAGAAACAACAAACAAACAAAGGACAGGACGCTTTAATTCCAGCCCTCATTCGCAGTGACTGGAACGTGTCCACCTTCAACAGATCACCTACAGTTTCACAGCATCCGTGTTTGACGCCACGGCTGTATAATCTTTACTAATCCCAGATTAGGGCTGTACATCGTTTGTTAATTTTAATACGGCAACCTGCAATACAGGCTACAGTAGTACACACAAATGAGCCTCTAACCAATCAGAGATCTAGCAGAGTGATTTAGAATTATGCAGGCAAATTATTATTTACACTGCCTTTAAGATGGGCATATGCAAATCACTGTAGTTTGCATTGGTTTGGACGTGTCCAGAGGAGAGACGAGGAGTAGATCAGGAGAAGGATGTTGAAGATGGAGCTGCCAGGAAAGAGGAGAAGAGGAAGGACAGAGAGGAGGTTTATGGACGTGGTGAGAGAGGACATGCAGGTGGTCAGTTTGAGTGAGGAAGGCGCAGAGGACATGAAGAAATGAAGAGGAGAAGAAGAAGATATGCAAAGACTGTAGATCTAATATAGATACGGTACTGTGCAAAAGTTTTAGGCAGGTGTGAATAAACGCTGTAAACAGAGCGCTTTCAGAAATGGAAGTGTTCATCATTTATTTTCATCAATCAACAAAACGCAGTGAATGAACAAAAGAGAATCTAAATCAGATCAATATTTGGTGGGACCACCCTTTGCCTTCAAAACAGCATCAGTTCTTCTAGGTACACTCGCACATGGTTTTTGAAGGAACTCGGCCGGTAGTTTGTTCCAAACATCTTGGAGAACTGAGCACAGATCTTCTGTGGATGTAGCTTCCTCACATCCTTCTGTCTCTTCATGTGATCCAGACACACTGGATGATGTGGAGATCAGGGCTCTGTGGGGCCAGAAGAACTGATGCTGCTCTGAAGGTAAAAGGTAGAAACACCAGATATTGATCTGATTTAGATTTTTCTTTTGTTTGCTCACTTTGCATTTTATAAATTGATCAAAATAAACAATCATTATTGATATTTCTGAAAGCGTTCTTTCTTTACAGCATTTTTCACACCTGCCTAAAACTTTTGCACAGTACTGTGTATTGACTTTAAATTTGCTTTTGCAGCTCATCTGTGGACTGTAAGGATGCAGGAGTGAAACTTCTAAGCGTTTTACCTACTTCAAGCCCATCTGAGCCCATAAAAACTAGGATTTGGACCCTTATCCTACTTAAATTCATCAACGGTGTCACAATTGTAGCATGTTACAGTAAAATCGCAATACTGATATTCTGTCTGATATATCGTGCAGCTTGAACTCAAACAACACGTGTGAAAAAATGCGATAAAGTGAAAGCAGTTTGTGTAAATTACAAAATAATGCTGTTTTTAAAGATTTAAAAATCCCCCCATCTCATAGTGGTTTGATCCACTGTCCCACTGTAACCCTTAACCCCGGTCTCTCTGACTGACTGCCCTCCACTGAGGAGCTGCGGTTCCTTAAACCAGCAGATCAAACATGTTTCTGTAAAAACACACGATCGATTACATTTATAATCAGAGCGCCTTTAAAAGTTTGAGGCCACACCTCTTCTCTGTGGAAGCAGGAATCCAGTCCCATCCGGTTTTCCCGATTAAACAGCCGTTTGGTTTGTTCTGATCGCACGTGTTTATAGTTCATGATGGATTTTTACTCGTTTACAGCAGAACTGATATTTAAATATAATGAAGCTCTAGATCAGTCAACTTCTCTCCAGTTACTGTAAAAATCCTGCTCTATGATCTCTTATCTGATGTTCTGATGCTCATTCAGACAGCAGCTCAGGTCCATGACGCTCATTTGGTGCGAGTGGGCGGGGCTATAATGCTGTAGGCTCCAGAATGAGATATATATGTTAATGTTTTGTGACATCACAAAAGCATAACTTGAAAATGAGCTAGGTTTCCATAGGTGGACAAATTGGTTCAATATTAAATAAAAAATATATACAACAAAAAATATATCAAAACCTGGTAGTTCATTTAAGCCTAATTCCATTTAAAAAATGACAATACGGGCCCTTTAACGCATTAAAAGGCAGTGAGTAGCAGGAAAATCACAATGCTCATATTTTATTCATATTGTGCAGTCCTACAGCAGTTTTATACTTTTATCATCCTCAAATCTGGAGCCCCCTCCTCCCCTCCTCCCGCTAAAGAAGTGCTGTGTGGAAGTGGACCGGTTCTGGAGAGCTTTGGTGATGAGTTTGGGTTCTGCTGATGGAGGCAGGATGAGCACAGAGCTGTGATTAGTGACTCATTCTGAGGCAGAGGCTGCTTTAAAGACATGCAATTAAATGGATGCGTTTATTATTATTGTGGTTGTTGTTATTGCTATTATGATTATTATTAGTGTCAGACTGAACTGCCCCACGGAGAGGACGCTCTTATCCAGGTCATCAACAGAACTCACATCCAATTGTCTTTATTCCCGAAGTCAAAATAAAGCAGGTTTAGTTGAAAGTTGCAGGACGTCGTTCGTCCACACAAAGAAATGTGTGCAAATACTAAAGGACTATTAATACTGATTGTGAGAAATGATGCAAACAGCACCACAAATGCTGTTCTCCAGAGATAATACCTATAATTAATAACAACACTTACACTGAAGACAGAATTCATTACAGTTCTCGCTTCGCTTTTTTTGTTTTTATGTTTGTTTTTTGGTCAAATCAACGTAAGAATATTTGGGTGTGGAAATGAGACTAACATTCTTTAATCTTAAAAATATGAAATATAGGTCTCAGGGAAACCTACTGGTCTGGAACTTGAACCCATGACCTTCTGATTTGCAGGTCCTCCGTAGGGTGGCTAGAACCCATGACCTTCTGATTGCAGGTCCTCCACAAGGTGGCTAGAACCCATGACCTTCTGATTTGCAGGTCCTCTGTAGGGTGGCTAGAACCCATGGCCTTCTGATTGCAGGTCCTCCACAGGGTGGCTAGAACCCATGACCTTCTGATTTGCAGATCCTCCATAGGGTGGCTAGAACCCATGACCTTCTGATTTGCAGGTCCTCCAGAGTCTAGAACCCATGACCTTCTGATTGCAAGTCCTCCGCAGGGTGGCTAGAACCCATGATCTTCTGATTGCAAGTCCTCCGCAGGGTGGCTAGAACCCATGACCTTCTGATTTGCAGATCCTCTGTAGGGGTCTAGAACCCATGACCTTCTGATTGCACGTCCTCCGCAGGGTGGCTAGAACCCATGACCTTCTGATTGCATCAGACTGCATACATAATTCAATTAACTTAAACACTACCTTATTTAACTGTGCTTAATTATGTAATATTTTATATATGTACTAAATGTATATAATTGTATGAATTTAAATGTGATCCTTCATTACTATGTATGTCAATTATGTAATTAATGTGACTATGTATTATAATGTAACAATTACCTTTTATATTACATTCATTTATCTTTATTTATTTATGTAATTATTACCGTTCATCTCTGCATTTGTGTCGTTCATTTGACTTGGTGCTGAAGTGCAGAATTAGAATCACTGACTCGAGTTTAAGGATGGAAGTATGTGTAACTGCAGTGGAGGACAGCAGGGGAGGTGGTGTGGATTCTGTCTCCAGCAGCCTGTCCTGCCAGGACAGATGTTTGGGGTGAATGAAGGACAGATGTGTGAAAGTGTGAATTTTACTCAGGTGATTAAATGTGAAACTGATCGGATGCACCGAGATTCAGAATCCGCATCCAGCTGGAAGAGAGAGAGAAGAGAGAGACACAGACAGACAGAGACAGAGAGAGGCAGACAGACAGAGAGACAGGGAGACAGACAGAGAGAAAGACACAGACAGGCAGACAGACAGTCAGAGAGAGAGACACAGACAGACAGACGGTCAGAGAGAGACACAGACAGACAGACAGAGAGAGAGAGGGCACAGGAGCAGACAGAGAAGGGCTTACAGACAGGCAGAGGGCAGAGAGGGCAGACAGAGGCAGAGAAGACAGACAGAGAGAGGGACAGGCAGAGAGAGGGCAGACAGACAGACAGACAGAGAGAGAGAGAGAGCGGACAGACAGACAGAGGAACAGACAGACAGAGAGAGACAGAGAGAGAGGGACGGACAGAACTACCGGCTGCCCGTTTATGCGTGAGGTGAGTCGTGGATTTGATGGTGAGATGCAGCACGCGCCAACGAGGACACAGCGAGGAGACTGGCGTCCCGACTCAAGCGTCACCTTTTTGAAGACACTTCACCGCCGTGAACGCCCGAGAAACCCCATCAAAACCATCCACAAACTGGAATCCAGTCATTTTACTGAATTGTGTAACCTGATTAACCAACCCGGACCAGCTAATGAATCGGTCTGCTGAGTCTATATTTATATAGAATGAAATTCTCAAACACCTGTTCTGACATATTGCTTTATTACACAACTGCCTTATTTTATTACTGACTTGTATAGATGTGTGTGTTTGTAAAACCATGAGAACAATCCAAGTTGCTGCTATATATAATAATAATAATAATAATAATAATGATAATAAATATCGTTTCTATGGCATCACAAAAACATTCAAAATAGAGCTTTTGAATTAGAAAAATTCAAATTAGAATTTAGGACTGATTAGAACTGATTAGAGATCAGTGTTTTTATTTAGAGCTTTTCAAGAGCTTAAATAAAAACACTGAACTGTCACCGGAGCTTCAGGGCCTTTAGTCCCTCCATAAACTCCACCCAGTACTGCAGGTATATTTTTTTAAGGTGGACTGCGATAACCGCGATAATGAAATGATAAACAATAAATCGTGCCGCTCCAGGAAAAGCCGCACGTGGCTGTGCGAGTTAGGCCGATCTTTAGGGGTGTTTTTAAATTTGTCAGACGGTGCCTTCGTTCCACGACGTTACAGGTTTGGACTAAGACCAAACCCACACGGGACTCCTGTGGTGAGAATAAAGACGAGCTTTTCAGGTTTAAAACATTTCCTGATTGGATAAGAACACGTTCCAGAGTACGAGACGTTCCAGCATCAAAACCCTTCAGACAGCAACCCGGCGGCCCTAACGGATCTGTTCCAGTAATTCCAATTAAAATAATTACGCCTGATCAATACTGAAGCCCAGGATCCTCCCGAGGGACGGCAGGAAGGTCCACGTGTAAAGAGGAGGAACCGAGTGCCTTATTTTGGGAGGAAATGAAGAAAAATAGGATAAAAGTAACAGCACAGAAGGTCTGACCACATCCTGAACCTCCAACACTTTTAAAGGTCCTGAACTAAACAGACACAGTCGCCCCGGCAACCCGAACCAACCCCAAACCTGCCTGTCATTTAAACACACAGACAATTTTACAGCCCAGGCGTGTCCCGAGTCCAAATTCAGCTCCTTTAGCTCAGAAGTGCAGGGCTGGACACTAGAAATCAATAATAATAATACTACTACTAATAATAATAATAGTAATAATCATCTTCTTCTTTTGGCTGCTCCCGTTTAGCATCCACAGCGGATCAACTGTCTCCATTTCTTCCGGTCCTCTGCATCTTCCTTAACTAAACTAGCCGACCACCTCCATACTCTCTCACATCTGAAGCCTGTACTGGATGCTTCCTCTTAGTAATGATAATAATAACAATAATAATGTTAACACTGGAGCGATCCCTTCTTTATAAATATAAGTTTGTACCAGCTCAACCGTCCTCCAGCTCTTCATGAAGGTGGATCAGTCTTGTGGGTGCGGTTTAGGACACAGTAGGACTTACAGTCCTCTCAAACAACTAAACAGTTTTGAATCCGTCATTAATTGGAGGAATCTGATCTGGGATCAGTCCTGTTTCATAAGTGCTGAAGCAGCCAAACGGCTACTGAGAGCAGACTGGTTATAGATTGTGGTGAATTAGTCCTGACTGGTCAGAATTCTGGCTAGTGCTCTCCTATTGGTTGGTTTTTTGTCTAGTGAGGAATAATGGGTTAGATTTCTGTCTAGTGGGGGCTGACTGGTTGGTTTTCTATCTAGTGGGGGCTGATTTGGTTTTTCTATACAGTAGAAGCTGATTGGTTGGTTTTCTGTCTAGTGGAAGCTGATTGGTTGGTTTTCTGTCTAGTAGAAGCTGATTGGTTGGTTTTCTGTCTAGTGAGGCTGATTGGTTGGTTTTCTGTCTAGTAGAAGCTGATTGGTTGGTTTTCTGTCTAGTAGGAGCATAATTGGTTGGTTTTCTTGCTAGTGCATGCTGACTGGTTGGATTTCTGGCTGGTAGAGAGCTGATTGGTTTCTTTCCTGGCTGAGCTGTTTGCCTAAAATCTGAAATTCTCCTAAATCTATACATACCCGTTCAGTGAGGACTGACTCTGGGCGCCCACTAGTGTCCAATCAAGTTGTCTGACATTTAGTATTTTCCCTTTCTCTCTCTCACAAACTGCTCAGTCCATGTCCACAGGTATAGATAGGTAAAGGTATTCCACGCTCTCCACTGTGCTGTTCAGTGAGTCTCACTCTTGCTGCTCAAACATCTTTCTATCACGATTAATGTACTTACTGTTGGCCTGGGCAGCTTCAGCAGGGCAGAAATTATGCATTTAAAGTCACCTGAAGTCATGATGTCGTCCACATACTTTTGGCTACATAGTGTATTTCGTTGATGTGTTATGTTTATTATGAAGGGATCACTCCAATGTTGACTTTATAATAATAACAATAATAATAATAATAATTTCATATTTTATTATCATATTTTTATTATTTGGGGCCGGATAGGGTTTAAACACTGGCTGAACATTTCAGTTCTGTTGGGCTGGTAATGTATATGCTGGGGGTTCTGTTCGGTTCTGTTGGGCCTGACAGGGTAATGTAAATGCTGCTGGGGCTTCACTGTGTTCTGTTGGGCCTGACAGAGTCAAATTGTGCTAGAATTCTTTAAGGTTCACCATTGGACCTTAAAGAAGCGGTGCTGGAGTTCTGTTCAGTTCTGTTAGGCTGGACAAGGTCATGTAAATGCTGTTGGAGTACTGCTTGGTTCTTTTGGGCTGGACAGGGTTATGTAAGCGGTGCTGGAGCTCTGTTCGGTTCTGTTGGACCAGAGAGGGTTATGTAAGCAGTGCTGGAGGTCTATTTGGTTCTGCTGGGCCGGACAGGGTTGTGTAAGCGCTGTTAGAGTTCTGTTTGGTTCTCTTGGGCTAGAGAAGGTCATATAAATGCTGCTGGGGAGCAGGACAGTAGGGTCTTTGGTGACTCCTACAGCTGCAGACCTTTTAAAGGACCGGTTCTCTTCACTTAAGTCCAGACCTACTGCCCCAACACACACACACACACACACACACACACACACACACACACACACACACAGCCAACCTGGGCCTCTGGGGGGGGCACAGTCGCGTGAAGACCCCCCAAACTACTCTGTCTGCAGCAGCCAAGGTGAACACACGAACACACACACACGAACACACACACACACACACACACACACACACACACACACACACACACACACACAGACCATTCTGCCCCGCGACACTGCGACGCTACATGACCGTACCTGTGAGTGTGTGTGCGTGTGCGTGTGAGTCCAGCTCTGTGTTTGTTATTGTGTCCCGTGCAGAACTCACCGCGCACGCAGCTTCTCGCCCAAAATGCCCGGCGCGTGCCTACCGTTGGACTTGTCCGGCTTACGGCTCCGCGCGACTCCCCTTTCACAGCGCTCGCTCGCGCTCTCTCTCTCTCTCTCTCTCTCCCACTCACTCACTCACTCATTCACTCACACACACACACACACACACAGAGCAACGGAACTGGGACACCGCAAGGCATTGTGGACCGTTTTAAAGCAGCCCAACCCACTCCAGACCCAGACTATAAACCCCGGAGTACAGACCCCAGACTACAGACCCTGTAGTACAGACCCTGGAGTACAGACCCCAGACTTCAGACCCAGACTACAGACCCTGGAGTACAGACCCCAGACTTCAGACCCAGAGTACAGAGCCAGACTATAAACCCCGGAGTACAGACCCCGACTACAGAGCCCAGACTATAAACCCCGGAGTACCCAGACTACAGACCCAGACTATAAACCCCGGAGTACATACCCCAGACTATAAACCCCGGAGTACAGACCCCAACTACAGGGCCCAGACTATAAACCCCGGAGTACAGACCCCAGACTACAGACCCCAGACTCCAGACCCAGAGTACAGACCCAGACTATAAACCGCGGAGTACAGACCCCGACTACAGAGCCTGGAGTACAGAGTCCAGACCCAGAGTACAGACCCCAGACTCCAGACCCTGGAGTACAAACCCAGAAGTACAGACCCAGACTCAGACTACAGACTACAAACCCAGAGTACAGACCCCAGACCCCAGACTACAAACCCAGGGTACAGACCCCAGACTACAGACCCCAGAGCACAGACCCCAGACTACAAACCCAGAGTACAGACCCCAGACCCCAGACTACAGACTACAAACCCAGGGTACAGACCCCAGACTCCAGACTACAAACCCAGAGTACAAACCCAGAGTACAGACCCCAGACTCACAGACCCCAGACTACAAACCCAGAGTACAGACCCCAGACTCCAGACTACAGACCCCAGAGTACAGACTCCAGACCCAGACTATAAACCCCGGAGCACAGACCCCAGACTACAAACCCACAGTACAGACCCCAGACTCCAGACTACAGACCCCGGAGTACAGACTCAGACCAAGACTACAAACCCAGAGTACAGACCCCAGACTACAAACCCAGAGTACAGAACCCAGACTCCAGACCCAGACTATAAACCCGGAGTACAGACCCCAGACTATAAACCCCGGAGTACAGATCGAAGTACAAACGAAACCAGGCCGATTATAAACCGGTACAGGACCCCAGACTATGGCCGAGTACAGATCCCAGAAGTACAGAACCCAGACTCAGGCCAGGCCAAACCCGAGTACAGACCCGGAACTATAAACTTGGTGCAGATCCCAGTACAGACCAGACTCAGACCCAGACCCATGGCGGGTACAGACCCCAGACTATAAACTTGAATTGCAGATCCCCGTACAGACCCAGACTCCAGACCCAGATTATAAACCCGGAGTACAGACCCCAGACTATAAACCCCGGAGTACAGATCCCAGAGTACAGACCCCAGACTCCAGACCCAGACTATAAACCCGGAGTACAGACCCCAGACTCCAGACCCAGACTATAAACCCGGAGTACAGACCCCAGACTCCAGACCCAGACTATAAACCAGTACAGACCCAGACTCTCAAAACCCGGAGTACAGATCCCAGAGTACAGACCCCAGACTCCAGACCCAGACTATAAACCCGGAGTACAGACCCCAGACTATAAACCCCAGAGTACAGACCCCAGACTACAGACTACAAGCCCAGAGTACAGACCCTGGAGTACAGACTCCAGACCCAGACTACAGACCCAGAGTACAGACCCCAGACTATAAACCCCAGAGTACAGACCCCAGACTATAGACTACAAACACAGAGTACAGACCCTAGACTATAAACCCCAGAGTACAGACCCCAGACTATAAACCCCGGAGTACAGACCCCAGACTACAGACTACAAACACAGTGCAATTTGAGCTACAGACCCTGTGAGTACAGACTCCAGACCCAGACTACAGACCCCAGACTATAAACCCCGGAGTACAGAGCCCAGACTACAGACCCTGGAGTACAGACTCCAGAACCAGACTACAGACCCCAGACTATAAACCCTGGAGTACAGACCCCAGACTACAGACTATAAACCCTGGAGTACAGACCCCAGACTACAGACTACAGACCCAGAGTACAGACCCCAGACTACAGACCCAGACTACAGACCCCGGAGTACAGACCCAGACTACAGACCCCGGAGTACAGACTCCAGACCCCAAATTACAAATCCAGATTTCTCCCCACTGATGGTGAATGTAACTGGACATCCCAAATCTGTGTATTTTCTCTCCCCCAGTGAAGCTCCCCGTGTCTCTGAGTGTCTCTGAGTGTCTCTGTGTGTCTCTGTGTCCTACAGTCTCCCCATGTCTCTGTGTGTGTCTGTGTGCTCTCCTGAGTGTCTCTATTGTGTCTCTGAGTGAAATATCTGATATACTGTGTGTCTCTGAAGTGTCTCTGCTGTGTCTCTGTGTCTCATGAAATGTCTGCAGAGTGTCTCTGTGTGTCTCTGAGTGTCTCTGTGTGTCTCTGAGTATGCTCTGTGTGTCTCTGTGTGTCTCTAGGTGTCTCTGTGTGTCTCTGTGTGTCTCTGAGTGTCTCGTGTCTGTGTGTCTCTGAGTGTCTCTGTGGGGCGGTGATGATGGTAAATAGTCCATCTGAACTAAATCTCTGTTCTTCGTGTCCCTCCACCATGAGTGGGTTTCAGTTTAGTCCAGGATCTGCTCCAAACTAAAACACCGTCTCAGACACCAGACAGTTTCAGACTCCAATGATAAATATTTATATATATTTATCATTGAATAACTATTCATATTTTTTTCTAAATTCTTTTAATGCATGACTGGTAAATTTACTAGAGGTTTTTATTTATTTTTTATTTTTGCAGGTTGTAGTTCCATTGTGCCAAGCTGTTTCAAAATACCCAATGTTTTATTATCAATTTTATTTTTCAATGGGAAAATGTTTTGTTTGGCATTTTAATCATTTAAATTCTCATGTTTCATATATAAATTATATATATATACATTTATTTCACTTTTTAATGATGCTGTTGATGATGATGAAAGACCAGTCGCACAGATCTGATTAAATACAAGGAGCGATGCACTCCATCAGTGACTGAAACAAATAAAAGGCTGTTTTAGTAGTCAAAGAGTGAAAGAACAAATAAAGTGATGATGATGATGATGAGGGTGATGATGAGGGTGATGTTCATAATGAAGTGAAAGTGACCATTTGTCATTGTGGACAAACAGTGAAACACAACCAAACATCCTCTATATTTGACACACACCATCCAGCAGGGGGCAGACATATCCAGCACCCGGGGAGCAGTGACGGGACGGTACCTTGCTCCAAGGGGAATCTGGTATAATCTGCAATTATTTAATCCTGGGGTCTCATCCTGATCCAACAGCACATGCCCTAGTGATGATGATGATGATGATGGTGTTTATCCACCAGTAGGAATATTTGTTTTCTATAATAATGTTTGGAAAGCACTAGAATCATTTTTGAGTTCATTCTTCTTGCAGACAGTCGTAAATGTATTCTAGTCTAATTTATTCTAAGGGTAATGAGTTGGAACCAGAATAAAGTTAAGGGAGTGTGTGTGTGTGTGTGTGTGTGTGTAATAAGGACTTTAATTTTAAAAAGGGCCTTTTGTAATCCTGCCAAGCCCTCATTGCCTCATACACACTGTGACTGTATGTAAATTTGCTCCTTCTTGATCTGCAGAATGCTTCCTTTGTTTCTGCTCCGGAGCTCCAGGCGGGGGCTGTGGAGCTCCGTGTCCGACTGAAGTGCGCTCTGCTCCGGGGAGGAGCGGCGCTGAGCTCCGCCAGAACACGCAGGTACAGCCGCTCCGTGCGCCCTTCTCCGACACTGCCAGCTTTAGGGCTCCGTGAACCAACATTTCAAAGCCTTTCGCACAGAAAAGGGCTTTTTATTCGAATCGGTCCGTTCCACCTTAAATGGCGCCGCAGTTGCAGTAGCGCCGCTCCGCAGCGCGCTCTGCTTAAGGTGGAACGGAAGAATTAAGAACACAGGTCTTCATAAAGGAACTTCAGGTGCTTAGAAGTAACACTTCGTTCAGGATGTGGCTCAGGGTGTTTCCAGAGCTGACCGTGTGCGTGTTTAATCTCCAAACGAGTCTCTGTTTCAGGAGAAGAAGAGGGACATTCTCCTTCACAGGGACAGACATTTAAATATACATGGCAGCCTCACTCCAACACACCTGTACACTCCGGCTTACACCTGTACACTCCTTTTAACACACACCTGTACACACCTGTACACATCTGCATACACTGTAGACCTCCAACACACCTGTACACACTCCAACACACCTGTACACACTCCAACACACCTGTACACACCTGTACACACAACTGAACAGACACCTGTACACACTCCAACACACCTGTACACACTCCATCACACCTGTACACACCTGTACACACTCCAACACACCCTCTTTCTTGCACACTCCAACACACCTGAACACACACCTGAACACACTCCAACGCACCTGTACACACCCCAACACACCTGTACACACTCCAACACACCTGAACACTCCAACACACCTGAACACACCTGTACACACTCCAACACACCTGTACACACTCCAACACACCTGTACACACTCCAACACACCTGAACACACACCTGAACACACTGCAACACACCTGAACACACACCTCTACACACCTCCAGGCACCTTACACACCTGAACACCTCCAACACACACCTGAGCCACTCCAACCCCACACCTGAGCACACAGACACACTCCCAACACACCTGCTTTTCTTTTACACTCCAACCACCTCATTACACTCATTACACACAGACACACACCTGTACACATCCAACACACCTGAACACACTCCAACACACCTGAACACACCTCAACACACCTGTACACACACCTGTACACACACCAACAAACGTGAACACATTCCAACACCTGAACACACTCCAACGCACCTGAATACACCTGTACACACTCCATCACACCTGAACACACCTGTACACACTCCAACAAACGTGAACACACTCCAACACACCTGAACACACCTGTACCTCAACAAGCGTGAACACACTCCAACACACCTGAACACACCTGTACACTCCAACAAACGTGAACACACTCCAACACACCTGAATACACCTGTACACACTCCAACACACCTGAATACACCTGTACACACTCCAGCACACCTGAACACACCTGTACACACACCTGAATACACCTAAACACACTCCAATGGTATTAGACACACTCCAGCACACCTGAATACCTGTGCACTCCAACACCTGAATGCACGATTTTACCTCCAACACCTGTACGCCAACACACCGGTACGCACTCCAACACACCTGAACACATTCCAACACACCGGTACGCACTCCAACACACCTGAAAACACCTGTACACACACCTGAATACACCTGAACACATCTGTACACACTCCAACACACCTGTACACACTCCAACACACTCCAACACATCTGCACACACTCCAACACACCTGAACACACCTGTACACACTCCAACACACACGCATCTGCACACACTCCAACACACCTGAACACACCTGTACTCACACCAACACATCTGCACACACTCCAACACACCTGAATACACCTGTACACACTCCAACACATCTGCACCTCCAACACACATGGATACACCTGTACACACTCCAACCACTCCAACACACCTGAACACACTCCAACACACCTGAACACACTCCAACACACCTGAACACACTCCAACACACCTGAACACACTCCAACACACGTGGACACTTTTTAAATGATATTTTATAAATAAATGTTATATACACACACACCACTGAATAACTCTTCATGTTCTGTAGAGTTTACTGGAGGTTTTTTGTAGATTGTGGTTCCAAAG
>CM029392.1:17457060-17492060 GCA_017165825.1 Hepsetus odoe | reverse complement strand
CTTAACCTACTGTCTTGCACCCAATTTTGTAATAATGTGTAATCATGTTCGCCGACTGTGATGGTGAACGGAACCGGACGTCCCTCATGAATGTCCCTCATGGACATGAAATGTTGGTGGAGACGCTGCCGGATGCCTGAGATTCTGGACTAAAACGGAACCCGTTCATGGTGGAGGGACACGAAAAAAAGAGAAAAGAGATTTAGTTCAGATGGACCATCACCGTCCCACAGAGACACTCAGAGACACGTGGAGCTTCACTGGGGACAGAACGTGCACAGAATTTGGGACGTCCGGTTCCATTCACCAACACTGGAGAACACCAAAGCCGCTCTAAATCGATCTCAGCATCTAAATTATGAAGGGATTGTGAAAAATCTTCAGTTCTCCAAAGTGGATCCTTTATTGTGAAAATGCCGAAACTGATTGTGATTTAAACAAACGCCAAATCCTGGGTGTAAACAGAGCTGAAACCTGAGGGAGAGAACGGCGCTGATGGTTTGACCTTTGCTCTGATTCGCAGCCCAGTAACCTGCGACTTGTCTCACTGCGATGCCTGGACTTTATTTAAGCGCCTGTTTAATGAAGGTTGCGAATGCGAAATGCTTTACTTTTTATACATTTTGATTGAAGAAATGTTGATTTAATACCGAACCGTCTGCATTAAACGATCGTTGCTCCTGTTTCTTTGGGAAGATCATGAATGTATTGCTTAAAATAACTTCTATAACATCTCCATCCAGAGCTTTTTTAGCTTTTTTAGGAACAGTCACCACTAGGAGGTGTGTTTGGCTGCAGAATGGTCAGGCAGTGGTTCTCTTCCTGTTAATTAAAAAAAAAAATCTTTTCCAAATAAAGAAACTATAAACTGTACTGCGTTTGGATTTCTGTTACGCTGCATTAGACTGTGGAGTTCTACACGACTCATTACCAGCAAAGACCTACACTAGAACCAATAAAGTTATTCAAAGGCTAATTTATTTTATTGCATGCGTCAATATCATGTTGCTCTGAAAATATATAGAATATTAAAGGGCTCAATACCGTGGAAAACTTTTCCTGCTTTTTTATTTGAATTAAAGTCTTAAACCATGCTGATCGCTCGTTGCTCCATATTTACAAACAGCTAAACAGCCTGTTTTGAATTCTCTGTTTTTGTGACGTCACAAAAAACAACAACAACAGAAACCATCCACTCCATCCATTCTGTTGGACAGTCCTCAACTTCAGGGCCTTTAAATCTAAATACGACAAGATCAGAACATTCAGAAAGTCTTGCTGTAAATTAATCATCAGTGGATGAAAATGAGTCATTAATTAATCCCGTGTCAAACCACATTTTCTTTGGAGGTGCGTTCAAGAGACACGTTCCTCAAAGCCGTTCGCACTGCAGTTGTTCTTAAACGTTTTTAAACATTTTACATCCCAGTAAAGTTGCCTGGATCTGATTAGTGGAAATGAAACAGAAAAAAACCCAAAAACAGAACAACAACAAGAAGAAAACACAAGCGGTTTATTTGTAAGAAACAAACAATTACAAAGTCTCGCGGTCGCTCTTGAACGCACCCCGGCTAGTCCTGCTGCTGGTTTCCATGACAACGGCGCGCCGCGGTTGCTAACGGCGGAGGATCCAAACAAGAGGCCATGGACGACTTTCAGACAGGAGAAGAGGTACAAATCACACGAAATCCTCCCAAAAATCACATTTACACCATCAAACTTTCCAGAGCGACGTGATTTAAATGAATGTCTTTTCATCTGAACGCGTTTTAACTCGCTAACTCGAACCTCGCTAGCTTTAGCACCTAGCTAGCCTAGCCTGGGTACTTTCGTATTTCAACTTTAGGAGCGAAATAAAAGAAATTCCAAGATTTTAAAAATATTTCCTCAACACTGAGTCACGTACGAGTCGGAAGTTTGGCTTTTATTCGACACGTCCAGTTTGAACTTTCCGTTCCACCTTAAATGCTGCAGCAGGCTGGAGCTCCTGCAGTATTTAAGGTGGAACGGCGAGTTGGAAACTTGACCGAGCAGGACGGAAGTGAGACAGATTTCTGTGTCCTGTAGATGTTCGGCTGAGATGTGATTCTGGTTTTGTGTTCTTGTTCCAGACTGCCTTTGTTGTGGATGAAGTGAGCACAATAGTCAAGGAGGTAAAGATGATGATGAGATTAAAACATAACTTTCCACTTTATAAAAAGACAGTCTAATTTAAAGGAATGTTAAGGTGGACTGGACCTGGACTTAAAGTGCATGAAGTGGGAATTATGGTTCATACAATTTGCCTCCTAACTGCTCCTGTTAGGTGTTTCCACAGTGGATCGTCTGTCTCCATGTCCTCCTGTCCTCTTCTTCTTTCACACTGTCCTCTCACCACGTCCATAAACCTCCTCTTTGTCCTTCCTCTTCTCCTCTTTCCTGGCAGCTCCATCCTCAACATCGTCCTCCTGATACTCTCCTCGTCTCTCCTCTGGACACGTCCAAACCAACACAGCCTCACTTCTCTCACTTTGATCTCAAACTGTCCTACTTGGGGTGTCCCTCTAACATACTTGTTTCTAATCCTTTCCATCCTCGTCCCTTCCAATGCAAATCTCAGCATCTTTAACTCTGACACCTTCAGGTAAAGTTTGTGAGACCAACTATGTTATATGGGTTGGAGTCGGTATTGAGACCAACTATTTTATACAGATTGGAAGTGATCGTGAGACCAGCTATGTTATACGGGTTGGAGACGGTAGTGAGAGTAGCTTTGTTATATGGGTTGGAGGCGGTAGTGAGAGCAGCTATGTTAGCTGGTCTCACTACTGTCTCCAACCCATATATGTTATACGGGTTGGAGACGGTAGTGAGAGCAGCCATGTTATACGGGTTGGAGATGGTGATGAAAAGAGAGGAGGCGGAGCTGGAGGCGAGGGTTAAAGATGCTGAGACCCTCAGGGAGGGATGAAGATGGGCAGAGTTGGGGAGGAGTTTGTATCTTCTGTTGGATGTTAAAGCTGGTGTGTTTGTGGAGGCCGTGGAAGGAGCCATCGGCGGTAACGCGTATCAGCACAGCAGAGTGAACCAGTGGACCAACAGCGTGGTGGAGCAGTGTCTCAGTCAACTCAGCAAACTGGGGAAACCCTTCAAGTACATCGGTAAGAACCACACCTACAGAACCACCCACCACCGGAACTCCAGTCTTAAACCATGACGCTTTCTATATGGAACTTTTGACTAAGAGAAAGGAGACACTGCGAGACAAACGTCACACCCAGCCTTCAAAGATATTGTGATTATCGTCTTTCTCATCTTCACCGTCTCTTTCCATCAGTCACCTGCATCATCATGCAGAAGAACGGAGCAGGACTGCAGACGGCTTGCTCATGTTTCTGGGACAACACCACTGATGGTACGACTCACACCAACTATCAATCAATCAATCTATCAGTCTGTCTGTCTGTCTATCTATTCATCCATCCATTTATCCAATCGTGTAGACATCTGCTAAGCTAGTGTGTCTTCTGAACCTGTCGTTGGTGGTAGTTTGTCTTCCTGTTTGCTGCAGTAAAACCCTCTGCTCTCCTGAAAAGCTACATGTTGCTTCATTGCTTTGAGGATTTGATTGCAGACGAGCCAAAGGAGCTCCATCACTCCAGAGAGCTCCTCAGCCCGTCTCTGTGTGGTGTGGTGACCCTCAGCTCCTGTTCTGTGGATCAGAGCTTTTGTCTGGAGACGGAGCAGTGTGTGAACGCCTGTATCAGCAGAGGAGGAACCTCAGGAGCTGCTTCGACAGCGGAGCGTGCCAGGTTTTGGAATCTGTGCTCTTTAAAAAGTGCTGAATCTTCTCCGTTCTGTCTGTTCTCCTGCAGGCAGCTGTACGGTGAGGTGGGAGAACAAATCGATGTACTGCATCGTCAGCGTCTTCGGACTCGCCATTTAAACTCCAGCGGCCCCTGCGCTGTTCGGGAAGTTCGCCGAGAGCACGGACGGGCTTCTCAGTAAACACACACTGTCGTTTACCGCCCGAGAGTCTGCAGATCAAACACAGGAGCGTTCAACTAGCCAATCAGATACAAAGGCCTGTTTTAGTTTCCTGCCTCTTTATATCAGTATCCCAACGTGTTGCACATCCAGCTCAGAGGTTTACCTGAATTGTTTAACAACAGGGCTCATGCTGGGAGGAGAACCTGGGATGAGTGTCAATATTAAAGATTCAGGACATTTGAAAATGAAATTCATGATTGTACTTTGTGCTTTGTGATTGTGCTTTCAGACCTGCTTCACAACGTCAAACCGAAGTTGCTGTTTTGGTTCAGCAGGTGCCTTTTCTAAATAAAAGTTGAATTCGGGTGGATGAAACGGCCGAGCTGTCTTTAGTATTTGTTGGAATCAAAACACCTTTAATACGACGTTCAGGACGTCTCACCTTCTTCACTCCGATAAAGCAGGTAGACGCTCTGCTGGAGCTGCTCGATTAAGGCAGCGGTGGTGCAGTGTTTAGGGAGTCGCCCCAAGTTTGGAAGATTATGGGTTCGAATCCCAGACCAGTAGGTTGCCCTGAGGTTCCCTTGAGCACGGTACTGTCCCCATCACTGCCCCCTACTGCACGGTGTGTGTGGGTAAAACGCAGAGGTGTAATTTCATTGTGGTTCACTCTGTGCTAGGTTTCACGATGACTGGAATGGTCACCTTCACGGCAAACTCATAACCCTGATTATTTCCGTCAATACCGAGACACACGGCTGTTTCACACTCAGACTCACCGACATTAGAAATATAGTTTTCAAACTTAAAACCTATCAAATTTCCCAAATTGTATTTTTCATTTAATTAGAAATGGCATCCAAATAAGTATTTTAGGCCGAAACTGCAGCCTGGTGACCTGCCGTGTTTCAGAGACGAGCGGGGGACAGTTCACCACCCGATGTCTTCATCAGGTCTGAGATCGTCTACAGCGACGATTATTTTATTTGATTAATCGCTGAATGTCAATTAATTAAAAGCCAATTAATAAGCCAGCTACCTGTCTTTTCATCAGTGCCACCGTCTCCAACCCGTATAACATAGCTGGTCTCACTACTGTAGTTAACGGGTGGGCATAATCAGTAAAAAGAGCTGAAATTTAGTCTCAGATTTCAGAACCTGTGAAAACGGATTCGATTTTCTGATTATTCAGATAATTGGCTGAACTGCTGATCAAAGCATTTGGCAGATCCTAATCCATTTACATTTCCTAGCTACAGGCCCTCCTGGAGACACTGGGGGTTCAGGGTTTTGCTCAGGAACCCAGCGATGGTGGTGCTGGAGGTGGGATTCGAACCTGTGACCTAATGATCCATAGACGAGCCTCCCATCACTAGACCTCCACTCCTTGTGAACATTTAATGTGGAAGTAAAAAGCGGAGGCGGAGGATCCGCCGTGGTGAACCGTGAGGAAGGAAGATTTAAGGAGTAAAACGGGATCGAACTGTATTGATTAGCTGATTGATGAGTAACTGAAAAACAGGAACTCTGATCTCAGCTCAGGTCAAAGCGGCGTTTGATCAGATATAGAACATTCAGTCGTGTTCATGCAGTTTCCACGTTCCACCTTAAAAGCACATAAAAAGAGAAACTTAACAATCTGGGGAAGCTGAGCATCCGAGGAGCGGAGAACCCGATCGGCTCGAGATGTTCATCAGAACTCTCCGGGTTACTGCTGGGTCGCGGCTCAGAGTTTCTTCCCAATGTTTTAATGCAAATTCAGTTCCTGAAGGTCTTTTTAATTGGCTGATGGACTGATGAAGGTGATTTTAAAGACAAAACAGCTGATTAAAAAAAAAAAAAAAGATTCTAAAGACCTTTTTTGTCCGGATGTACCCAGACCTTTTTTTGAAGGTGCATGTTGACAGGGGAAAAAAACAAACAAAAAAAAATTAATTTAAGCTTTAAAAAACGAATAAAATTTAAAAAGGAAACATTTTGCCGTTATATATCGAATGAAAATGTCCTTTCATTGGTCGATGGGAGAAATCGAACATTTTCTCGCACCTTCGTCCCCCATCGTGGACCCGAGCCCGAGCTGCAGCGAACAGACAACACTGTAAAAAACCATCAAGAAGAAGAAGAAGAAGAACAGACGGATCAGTTTGGACATTTTTAATATTCTGAACAGCGTTTCCGTCCCTTTGCTCCTGTTTTTCCACGACTGTCGGTTTAAACACAGTAGACGCTTTACAGTGACCAGGACATGAACAACAAGCATTATTTACACACATTAAAGACACTGGATTTCTAATATCGGCGGCAGCAGAAGCTCCTCGTCCCGTCCCTCGTCCCAGCACGTGTCCCGGGTCGGGGGGTTGCAGTAGTGTTTGCATGACGCTGTATTTAATCGCTAAATACCTTCACAAATACACACGGCACGGCAGCCACGTCATTAACGCTCATGAATAAAATAAGATCCCTAGGAGGCAGGAATAATCACAACTGGGACGAACAGAGAGAACGTTAAAAAACTCCTTTGGGACGTCACTATGCTCCCAAAAAACACCCAAAATAAAGGAGATTCTAACCGGAGTGCTGTTTCGCTCTCAAAACATGCAGGTAAACACGGGATTAATGGCAAAACAGGTTCAGGGAAGTGTGCAGTGAGTTCCTGTACAATAATCACGAGTTTAACTCGAAAGTAAAAACGTTCTTCTGCTTTAGTGCTTCTTTCTGCTACATCTCACAGGCGTCACTGAGGACCCGTCTTCAAAGGGGAACCGCACCCAGAATTGAGGGGTTTAGATGTGAAGGGTCGGTCAGAGAGATGCTTCACTGCACAGGTTTCTCTCCAGTGGTGCTGAACGGAACCGGACGTCCCAAATGTGAGCATTTCTTTGTGTCCCCCAGTGAAGCTCCACGAGCCTGTGGGGCGGTGATGATGGTCAAACACTCCTAAATCACTTTTCTTTGTGTCCTTCCACCAGGAACAGGTCCAAAATCTTCTCCAAAACAACATCTCCGACATCAGGCAGCGCCTCCACCACTAACTCATTTCTGTGAGGGACGTTCAGACGTCCGGTTCCGTTCACACACACTGGGGACACGTTCTCACGGGCGCCGATCTGCCGCCATCCTTCCACAAATACTCACTTTGTGGTTGTTTAAAAATGATGTTCTGATCTGATAAGGGGTTTGTGACTGATGTTCTTCTGTTAGTATTATCTAGAGCCTCCATTGAGGGTGCGAGATGGTGGCTCATGGACTCCACCACCGTTTCATGTCCTTGAGACGTCCAGACCCATTCACTCACACCGGGAACGATTCTGACTCTCTAGATCCGCTCTGAACGACCTGGCGTATGACGTAAAGTCCTTTACGTGATGGCGGGACAAAGAAAAGTGATGTAGCTCAGATGGACCATCATACCATCGTCCCATAGACAGACGTGAAGCTTCACTGGGGGACAGAAAATGCACAGATTTGGGACGTCCAGTTTCGTTCGCCACCACTGGAGAGAAATCTGAACCTGTAACTTCTTAACTACAAAGAAATGGAAAAAAGTGCAGTATGTCCAGTTTTTCTGGGACGTTTCCAAATCATCCATTTATTCGCCGTTTCTGGGACGTCCCGTGACGTTTATGGCGGCGGACTTTATTGTGATGTGCGCGATAAGGCTGAGGTGAGGTAAGAACTTAAGCGAGTCCCGCTCGGGGGAGTGAGAGACCCTGTTTATTCAGTCGTGAGTTCCAGTCTACAGTACAGTGTTTGGACACGAGCTCCTCTTACCTGAGCAGATAGGACGAGTGTAAGTCGGGTGTAGCTTTATCGTTTGTTTTTTTTTTACATAATTTTTTTACCGAGGGTTTAACAGGTGGACCTGTCTGGACTCCTCCAGGTGCAAATTCTGCAGCCCAGTGCAAACGTCTCTGCGGTCGCGGTGACGGCACCTCGTGGCAACAGAGAGCTGGGGAGAGCGCTTAAACCGTCCCCTTCCGTTCCCTCCCCGTCCCCCCCGTCCCCCCGTCCTAGGCTTTTCCCGCCTTCGTGTAGGTTGGGATGGTTCCGCGCTGCGTCAGCCCCTCAAAGCGCTTGTAGGTGTAGTTGAGGAAAACCCAGTCCTTCGACTTGAAGTCCGGTTCTGTTACATTTGTCACTGAAATGAGAAGAACGTCTCCGTCACTGTGTGTTTATTGTGTCCTAAAATATTGCGTCTGACTGACAAAGATTCTGAGATTTGTTTTTGGAGTGAGCAGTTTGAACAAAGGGACAGATCAGGTTGGACCAAGTCAGAAAGCCTCTTTCACACCGTCCCCCTGCATGTCCTCTCTCCCCACATCCATAAACCTCCTCTTTGTCCTTCCTCTTCTCCTCTTTGCTGGCATCTTCAACATCCTTCTCCTGATCTACTCCTCGTCTCTCCTCTGGACACGTCCAAACCAACCCAGTCTCACTTCTCTCACTTTGTCTCCAAACTGTCCAACCGGAGCTGTCCCTCTAATATACTCATCCCTAATCCTGTCCATCCTCATCCCAACGCAAACCTCAGCATCTTTAACTTTATCTTTTCCTCAACGTTTCCAACCGTATAACATAGCTGGTCTCACGACCATCCTGTAAACCTTCCCTTTCACTCTCGCTGGTACCCGTCTGTCACTCTTCTCCACCCATTGAAACCTGCCTGCACTCTCTTCTTCTCCTCTCTTCCACACTCGCCGTTACTCTGATCTGTCCAACCCGAGTATTTAAACTCCTCCACCTTCACCTCCTCTACTCCCTCCATCCTCACCACTCCGCTGTCCTCACTTCCGTTCACAACGAGGAGAGCAAACGGAGCTGCATTAATAGTGTTTTTTAAAGACGATATGAATCAGAGACATGAAGAACTGCAACATGGACGCCGCTCACCTGGCTGTAAAATGTCAGACTCGGGGAAATCGTCAAAATTGGAGGTGTCGTCGATGCTTTTGATCTCGATGGAAATAGCAGCAGGTCTTTCTCTGTGTGGAAAGACAGCAGGTGGACATTAGATACACACCCACCTGTCCAACACCTGCATGAGTTAAAAACTGCTGTGAGGATTAGATGGCATAATCTAAAAAGAAGCTCCATCACCCAACACTGGGGGGCAACATACCCCTCTTTATACCCCGTTCTGTAGGTCAGTGTGTCTCTACGGAGGTATAAACTGTGTGTGAAAGTGAAAGTGATTATTCTCATCGTTGTGAGTACACAACAGCCCAGAACCACAACGAAATTACACCTCTGCATTTAACCCACACACACCGTGCAGCAGGGGGCAGCTATTCAAAGCGCCCTGGGAGCAGTGATGGGGACGGTACCTTGCTCAAGGGTACCTCAGGGCGACCTAAAGGTAAGACGAAACAAGTTAATGTAATCACTGCTGGAGCTGGATGTTCATGTTCACACCTGATGTGCTCCCAGTCCACGGACTCAAAGAAAGGGTGGCTCTTGATCTCGTCCACGCTCACAGCACCGATCCTGTTTTCTGCATCTGTGCAATACCTGAAACACACACACACACACACACACACACACACACACACAGTGAAGCTTTGGCCAAATTCTGAGTTCACGCTGGTTCTCCCGTCAGCTTCTTTCAGCACATTGCACCTCGAGTGCTTCAGAAGTGACTCGTGTTTGGAGGGCAGGTGTTTAATTATCATTTATCAGTCCAGCAGAGGGCGCCATTACATTAACACACCTCTCCGCTGATCCTGAAGTCCAGCTACCCGCCTGTGAGGAATTACGCTCGGTATCTTCATTCCACTTCATGTCTTACTGAACTAGTAGTGTTCTTTTCTTTTCCATCGGTTGATTGTGTAGAATCAGGGGAGAGGGAGGACCGGGTGAAATGATATTCTCACTCGTCTGCTGCACTCGTAAACCCTTCGCAGTCGTCGATTAGCATCGTGTCAAAGTCCTTTGATGTCCATTTCAGAAATGCATGATTTTAGTGCTTTTAAAACACAAAAGAACTTTAATGATTGCAGAAGTGTGAACTAATGAACCAGTGCCAACACTGGTAGCACATCTGGGTTCTTTTCTTTTTTCCAGTTGAGAAAGTGAAAGTGAAAGGGACAACCCTCGTCATTGCGAGGTCACGGCACAGCAGACAGTGAACCACAATGAAACTGGACCTCTGCATTTAACCCAAGCACACACCGTGCAGCAGTGGGCAGCTATTGAAAGCGCACGGGGAGCAGTGACGGGGACGGTACCATGCTCAAGGGTACCTCAGGGCAACCTACTGGTGAGGGAATCGAACCCACAATCTTCCGATGCGTGGGAACTCCCTCACCACTAGACCACCGCTGCCCCAGTTATGATTTAATAGAGCTGCGGTAGAAAACCAGGGGAACACAGGAGGTTGTCTGTTCTCACCAATGACATCACGGCTGGGAGGATTTACCGCCATCCAATCACAGCCCGGACGTTACTGTAGATAAAGGACTCCCTCTCTGTCTCCACGGATTAATAACAACAACATGGACAGAAGGCTCTCAACCAATCAGAGCCGTGACATTGGAAAGTTTCACCGTGTCCTCGTCTGACCTTTCCTTCCTGTGATACTGAATGTTGAGCTTAATTGGATGGACACACACACACACACACACACACACACACACACACACACACGCCATGTATGTTTGTGTCGAACCTGAGGATCAAGTCTTTCGCTTTCTCTGAGATGGGGACCTCGGGAGGGAAGATCAGAGTTTCTCGCCAATTCATGACTTTCCTGTAGGTTTCCTGCGGCGTCTCGGAACAGAAGGGTGGGTAGCCTGAGACAGGAAGACAGAACAAAACCCTTTTTCAGCTCGGAGGGAATGTGATGAAAAGGCATATTTTACCAAGACGCCACGACCAGACCGAAAAACAAAACAGCCAACGTCCATCCCGTCCACTGAAGGCACAGACTCTGGTTTCTTCCAAATAATGGCTCTAAAGCCTCTCTTCTGAAGCCCAAGAACTAAAACATGCATCTGAAACGTTCCAGTTTCACTGACTGAATCCGAGACGGGCCACTTCACAGTGTGGGTGAAAGGAACCAGACATCAAGACATGAGCTGGTGGTGGAGACGCTGTCTGAGACGTTTTAGTTTGGAGAAGATTCTGGTCCAAAACTGAACCCGTTCATGGTGGAGGGACACGAAGAACAGAGATTTCAGATGGACTATTTAACCTCATCACCGTCCCAGAGACACTCAGAGACACAGGGAGCTTCACTGGGAGGATGTAATGCTCACATTTGGGACGTCCAGTTCCGTTCAGCACCACTGGAGAGAAATGTGTGCAGTGAAGCATCTCTCTGAAGGACCCATCACATCTAAAGCCCTCAAATTCCCATTTGAAGACATGTCCTCAGCGAGGCCTGTAAGTATTTCCTATAAGGAGGTCTTCAGAGTTAAACTCATGTCTGTAGTACAGGACTAAAACTAAACCTGTTCAGGGTGGACGGATATGACGATTAGTTTCTCTGCTCCGGTCCACTCTGAGAGACACACTCATGAAGATCTGTGGGATTCTTTAATACGGACAACAGATGTTACCTATCAGCATCTCGTACATGATGACCCCCAGAGACCACCAGTCACACAGCTTGTTGTATCCCGTCTGCATGAAGACCTCGGGGGCGATGTAGTCCGGCGTCCCGACTGTGGAGTAGGCCTGTGTGTGCAGGAAAACACTCTTACAGTCATCTTCAAGACTGACCACACACACACACACACACACACACGCACGCACACACACACACACACACACACACAGACGCGCTTACCAGCTGCCGTCTGTTCTTTTTCCATGTTTCGGCTTTCCGCTTTGAGTTCATGTTCTGAAAAGCTATTAGAACATAAAGAGAGAGGACAGTTACACTGAGTGATGGGGGAGAGGGAGGACCACCCTACACACCCAGAGAGAGAGAGGACAGCAGTACACTGAGTGACTGGGGGGAGAGGGGCCACTACACACCCAGAGAGAGACAGATTTTGAAGGTGATGGGGAGAGGGAGGACCACCCTACACACCCAGAGAGAGAGAAGGACAGTTACTGAGTGATGGGGAGAGGGAGGGGACCCTACACACCCAGAGAGAGAAGAGGACAGTTACACTGGTGATGGGGAGAGGGAGGACCACCCTACACACCCAGAGAGAGGTGATTTTGCACTGAGTGATGGGGGAGAGGGAGGACCACCCTACGAGAGAGAGGACAGTTACACTGAGTGATGGGGGAGAGGGAGGACCACCCTACGAGAGAGAGGACAGTTACACTGAGTAATGGGGGAGAGGGAGGACCACCTGCACCCAGAGAGAGAGGACAGTTACATGAGTGATGGGGAGAGGAGGACCACCCTACACACCAGAAGAGAGAGAGGACAGTTCTACTGAGTGATGGGGAGAGGGAGGACCACCTGCACACCCAGAGAGAGAGAGGACAGTTCTGCTGGTGATGGGGAGAGGGGACCACCTACACACCCAGAGAGAGAGGACAGTTCTGCTGAGTGATGGGGGGAGAGGGAGGACCACCTAAACACCCAGAGAGAGAGGACAGGTCTACTGAGTGATGGGGAGAGGGAGGACAGTTATACTGAGTGATGGGGAGAGGGAGGACAGTTATACTGAGTGATGGGGGAGAGGGAGGACCACCCTACACACCCAGAGAGAGAGACAGTTCTACTGGTGATGGGGAGAGGGAGAGACCACCTACACCAGAGAGAGAGAGGACAGTTCTACTGAGTGATGGGGAGAGGGAGGACCACCCTACACACCCTGAGAGAGAGAGAAGGACAGTTATACTGAGTGATGGGGAGAGGGAGGACAGTTCTACTAGTGATGGGGAGAGGGAGGACCACCTGCAGAGAGAGAGGACAATGGGTTCTACTGGTGATGGGGAGAGGGAGGACCACCCTGCACCTGAGAGAGAGAGGACAGTTCTACTGAGTGATGGGGAGAGAGAGGACAGTTACTGCTGAGTGAGTGGGGGAGAGGGAGGACCACCCTACACCCAGAGAGAGAGGACAGTTCTACTGAGTGATGGGGAGAGGACCACCCTACACACCTGAGAGAGAGGACAGTTCTACTGAGTGATGGGGGGAGAGGAGAGGACAGTTCTACTGGTGATGGGGAGAGAGAGCACAGTTCTACTGAGTGATGGGGGAGAGGGAGGACCACCCAGAGAGAGACAGTTCTACTGAGTGATGGGGAGAGGAGGACCACCCTACACACCCAGAGAGAGAGAGAAGGACAGTTACACTGGTAGTGGGGGGGGAGGGAGGACACTCTGCACCCACAGAGGAGAGAGAGAGGACAGTCATACTGAGTACAGTGGGAGAGAGGAGGACAGTTATGCTGAGGTGATGGGGGAGAGGGAGGACCACCCTACACACCCAGAGAGAGAGGACAGTTATACTAAGTGATGGGGGAGAGGGAGGACAGTTATACTGAGTGATGGGGGAGAGGAGGAGGGACAGTTATACTGAGTGATGGGGAAAGGAGGACAATTTATACTGAGTGATGGGGGAGGGAGGATTACTTTACACGCAGAGAGAGAGGACAGTTCTACTGAGTGATGGGGAGAGGGGACACCCTACACCCTGAGAGAGAGAGGACAGTTATACTGAGTGATGGGGAAGGGGACAGTTATACTGAGTGATGGGGAGAGGGAGGACAGTTCTACTGAGTGATGGGGAGAGGGAGGACCACCTACACACCCTGAAGAGAGAGAGACAGTTATACTGAGTGATGGGGGAGAGGGAGAGACAGTTCTACTGGTGATGGGGAGAGAGGACAGTTCTACTGAGTGATGGGGAGAGAGGACAGTTCTACTGGTGGGGGGAGGGAGGACCACTACACCCAGAGAGAGACAGTTCTACTGAGTGATGGGGAAGGGGACCACACCCGGAGAGAGAGAGGACGTTACACTGATTGATGGGGAGAGGGAGGACCACCCTACACACCCTGAGAGAGAGAGAGGACAGTTGTACTGAGTGATGGGGGACAGGGATAATTTAATGCCTAGCTTTGCTTATGATTTTAAAAAGTGTGAGTGAATGGTGAAGTTTTAGGAGGGAGTAATACTTACAGAAGTCACTCGGCGGGTTGTGTGTAAGGTTTCTGTAAAACTCTGTACGGTGGGCCTTCTTCAAACCCGTGCAGAGGCCAAAAT
Organism: Hepsetus odoe; assembly: GCA_017165825.1. NCBI lineage: Eukaryota > Metazoa > Chordata > Actinopteri > Characiformes > Hepsetidae > Hepsetus > Hepsetus odoe. The sequence goes on along the minus strand of CM029392.1, from coordinate 17,477,921 downwards.
CAGACAGCTTGACGTGTCCCTGCAAGAAAACTTACAGTTACAGCTCAGAAAGGAAACTTTTATTGTTGTGTTTGAAACCCTTGTATAAAAGAAATAGAAATAGCTTCAGTAGATCTACACTGTGCTAGAAGTGTAGAAAAACACTAAAATTACATTTTAATGTCATGTTTTTAATGCAAATACAACTAAAATGTGTCATTTTCAGTCCAGCACTACTGACATGGTAGTCGTCTCTATTAGACACGGCCAGCCTGAAGGTCCAGCCTGCGGGCGTAAAACTACCGATGATGATCCTGCAGTTTCTTTTTGATCATCAGTGCTCAGTTTCTGCACACAGGACACTGTCCAGCAGAGACACACACACTCTCTCTCTACCATGTTAATGTCCCTGCAGTGCTGAGAAATGCCTTATAATACTAATAAATTTACACTTTTGTAGAAAAATAGCTGTTAAAATAGACACTTCTCCTTCACTGGTACCTTGGTGTTTATGTTCTGGAACAGGACTCTCACAGGGGAAGGACAGGTGCATGGTTCGAGCTGGTCATTATTTATTACATTTGTGAAGCAGCTCAGAATAAAGAAACGAGGCTGGAAAACGGTCCTGATGCACTCGAGTCCAGGAGGAGACGCCTTGCTCCTGTGTGTAAAAGGTCCCAAAAACTACAGAACCTGATCTGTAGAGCCTCCAGGTGTGACGTACCCGTGAGTCGAGCAGCAGGTTATCGGGTTTGATGTCTCGGTGGATGAAGCCCAGCTGGTGAATGGAGTCGATGGCCAGGACAGTCTCTGCTATGTAGAACTGAGTGGCCTCCTCTGAAAGGGTGTCCTTCTTCATGAGCAGCGTCATCATGTCTCCTGAGCAAAGCAGAGACGCTGTGTATGAGCACACGATCAGAAAACATACCACTCTCAGCAGAGAAACAGGTCCCGTAACCATAGCGATGCTCTTTTTGGTGCTCTGAAAGTATTCCTTAGTTTGCGCACCGAACTGATGAGACAAAAAATAAATAAAAAAAAAACCCTCTGCAGATGCAGAGTGATGGAGAAAGAAAGGTTCTACTCAGGGTTCAAAACATCTGTGAAGCCCAGAGGAGGAAGTGTCAGGACTTTGGGTTTGAGTTCCTGCTTCTGGAACAGGACCTTAATTGATGATGTGACTCAGGGTGGAGAAACTCATCTAAACTTATTAGGAGGAACTTTATCAGCAGAACACAGTTAACAAAGCACTTCATCATCGGGGGAGAAGATCTAAACCCAACTGAACCTGCATTTCTTCTCCTGAAGAGTTTCATAAATGCCTTCATGCAGGGAAGAAATGAACTGGCCTCACTGGTTCCAACACTTTTATGTATATATATATAAATAAAAGTCTCTTCTCACCTCCTGGCAGAAACTCCATGATGAGGTACAGGTTCCTCTTGTCCTGGAAACTGTAGAACATTTTCACCACCCATGCTCCATCTGCCTCCACAAGAATATCCCTCTCAGCCCGGATGTGCGCCACCTAGAGCGGCGTCGAGGGACAAACGGTGCGTTTTTTAAAACAAGCTGGAATATTTTCATCAAAATTGAATAACTTCATAATTCTATTCTCGCATCACTGTTTTCACTGCTATTTCCGTGTCACGTATACAGTACCGCATCATGGTTTTGAGAAATCTGAGAAAAATACCTTTAAAAAGTCCTGCAGCAACGCTAATGAAGACATAAAAATACAAACAGACAGGAAATGAAGGATCACCTGCTCCTTCTCCAGCATGTCTGCTTTCCTGAGGATCTTCATGGCGTAGATGTGACCCGTGTCCTTCTTCTGCACAAGACGCACCTGTAAAAAAAACAAGGTTTTACAGATTTCATGCACAAATCCTCTCGTTTTAAATTCTTTTCTAATTGAACACCATCTTCGCCCCAAACCCTGAGCGTGGCAAAGTTCTGCAGGAGCTTCAGGGTTTCAGGGGCAGTAAATTCATGGTTTTCACACCAACCTCTCCAAAGGCTCCCCTTCCAATGACCTTGAGCGACTCAAAGTCATCGAGTCCCAGTCGAGTTCGCTTCAGCCTCAGGAACTCCGTCTCCTTACGAGCGTGCTGGGAGCGCCTCATGATCTTCTACAGCAGCATGGAGTTCATCACAAAAACGGTTAAATTCCACTTTGAAATCGATAAATGTTAGACTTTTTTTGGCCACATAGTAAAATTACAATATAAGCTTAAAAAATTAATCAAACAATCCCGGGCTGCTTTCCGATGGCGGCCCGTTAGAAGGCGACCAATCAGAGCAGAGCTCATCTGCACGTAAGCAACAGTTCAAGAGAAGCTGATCATCAAACATGAAAACGAACAAAGTGGAACTCAAATAGAACATCTAGAAAAATGTAGAATCTGAGCCTTTTAAGCACAGCGGGTTAATATAAGTGAAAGTGAAAGTGACTATTCCTGTCATTGTGAGAACACACAGCACAGTGAACCACAACGAAATTGGACCTCTGCATTTAACCCATGCACACAAACACCGTGCAGCAGGGGGCGGCTATGAAAGCACCCTTGGAGCAGTGACAGGGACGGTACCTTGCTCAAGGGTAGCTCAGGCCAACCTACTGTTTGAACCCACAATCTTCCGATCCTGTGACGATTATTAGACAAAGTGGAGAAGAAACGATAATCAAACGGGGCAGCGGTGCTAGTTTGGGACGAGGCCCCAGGATCAAATCCCAGACCAGTAGGTTGCCCTGAGGAACTCTTGAGCAAGATAACGTCCCCATCACTGCTCCCCGGGTGCTTTCAATAGCTAGCCCCTGCTGCACGGTGCGTGTGGGTGAAATGCGGAGGCTGAGTTTCGTTGCGTCGCACTGCGCGCTGTGCTGCTGACAAGAATAGTCACTTTCACTTTCGGGCAGCTCACCTCATCATCAGGCAAGCCTTCCTCGTCCATCACCTTCTCCAGTTTCTTCTGCCTGTGAAACCAGCCGAGCATCAGTTAAAACTTCAGCGGGACGTTCAAAACCCAGCAAACGACGGTCGACCGACGTTAGACCAAGCCGGCCGTGTCACATGATCAAATATTTTTAAAAGATATTGATCATTATTATTTAATTACAGAGAAGATACTTTGTTACTGTACAGGAGTTTCAGGTTTTTGTACCTGAAGGAGTATCACTTCCTCCATTTTCCCCCAAATATCCTCCATCATTTTTATCCTCCATCACCTTCCCAACATCCAGACCCGCTTCAGACTAAATGGACACAAACACAGAAAGGACGTCCCTCTGTGTGTCCAGCGGTGCGGGACAGAGTGAAGGAGGAAACGGAGGTAATTAAAGTCATAAATTTGGAATTCTAACCCCACTGACTCGCCGGGGCGTTTTGAAGGGTTGTGTTTGAAATGTCCCATCAATTTTATTTCTCTTTGTTACTTTAATAATGCGTTTTAAGAAAAGTTACACCACCATCGTGATAATTCTAACGTTTCCCCCGAATCGTCCACCCCTGCTGTCCTGGTCCGGATGAGCGGCTGAGAGGACAGAGGGTAAAGGAATCTTTTTTAAACAGCTTCGTGTGATCAGACCAGACCAGGGATCAGGAAGGGCGGCAGACGCCTCCTCAGAGCCGAGGCAGGTGTGACTCGCCGTTATTTAAGGTGGAACGGTGTGATTGCTACCTCGTCTCCCTCTCCTCATGCTGGGTGAGGAGGGTGCTGTAGAAGTTCTCCAGGGTCAGTTTGGCCACGGTCACTCTCTCTCGGGTGTGGTTACTCATCGGGAGCGGGGCTGCCATGCCTCCCGTCATGGCCATGCTGTTCTGTGGGGACAAGAGACACCGGTCCGTTCAGGACGGGGGGACGCCAGAGTGTATCCAATTATCTGATCGGAGAGTCTGAACACACACTTTAGACTCACACACACTCTCACCTTTCTGTTCACACACCTGAACACACACTTGATTTTTTTTTCTAATTTAAATTTTTTACTCATTTAGACTGATTATATTCCTTTCACTCGCTGTGTCACCTTTATTTCCAGAGCACAGGTAAAAGACAGCATGTGTCACCGAATTCCTGGACAATAAAATCTAATTACACAACGAATAAATAAAATTAATTCTAATAAGCAAATGAATTCAAATAAAATATAATAAAATAAAAGACTCAGCCCAAAAATTCATCCTGTACGTCCTCGTCACACCCAACGACAACCTCAGCATCTTTAACTCCGACACCTCCAGCTCCGCCTCCTGTCTTTTCATCACCGTCTCCAGCCTGTATAACACAGTTGGTCTCTCTACTGTCTCCTTCTCCTATAACATAGCTGGTCTCACTACCGTCTCCAACTCATATAACATAGCTGCTCTCACTACCGTCTCCAACCCATATAACAGAGCTGGTCTCACTATCGGGGGGACGAATCCCGGTTCCTGTTGGATCTGAACTCTTTCAGGGTGTTTCCAGCACTGATGTTCGGTGGCCCAACCTGCTCTCTAGTTCTATATTTGTCTCTATAATTTGATCCCGGGTTCTCCAGAGGACGCTGGACCAGGAACGACTCCCGACTCCCTGGAGACCCGACGAGTCCCTGAAACTAAATCAGCACAAGAACTGAACATCAGGAGCTTCAGAATAAGAAGAAGAGATGAAGAGGAACATAGAGGAGTTTTATGGACGTGGTGAGAAAGGACATGCAGGGGGACGGTTTGAAGGAGGAAGATGCAGAGGACAGGAAGAGATGGAGATGGTTGATCAGCTGTCGTGACCCTCTAAACAGGGGCAGCCGAAAGAAGAGGAAGACAAAAAAGAAGGAGAAGAACAAGGAGAAGAAGAAGAAGAAGGAAGGAGGAAGAAGAAGATGAAAGAAATAGAAGAAGGATAGGAAGAAGGAGAATAAGAGGAAGAAGAAGAAGGATGAGAGGAAGAGAAAAAAGAAGAAGGAAGGAGGAACAAGGAGAGGAAGAAGATGAAAGAAATAGAAGAAAGAAGGAGGGAGAAGGAGAAGAGGAAGAAGAAGAACAACAATAATAATAATAATAATAATAATAATAATACTGCTGCTGTCTGCCTGTGGTTCCCGGTCTGACCTCCAGAGGGCGCCGAAGAAACCCAAACAAGCGGCTCATTCTGACAGCTCAGATTTTCCTCCAAACAGAACCGTTTTCAAAAGAAAACCACATTCTGTAGCCTCGCCAGATATTGTGAGGCGGATTATTAATTATTAATATCATTAGCAATACTAAACTAAGGTTCCAGAATGGATATTTGAACTGTTATATTTGGAAGAGCCCACCTCTCCGTCCTCCTCCGACAGCTTGGCGACCTGCAGTCACTTCACACAAAAAAAACAAAAACAGCCCAAAAAACGGCTGTCAATCCGGTCAATCCGCTCAATCCGCCCGCTCGACAACAAGCGATGTGTTTAACTGTCTCCCGTCGCCGTTACGAGCATGTCTCTGCCGTTTGTCCTCCTGTCAGATAAACACCGCGCCGAGGAGCAGCTGAGAATCACCTGCGGCCAAAATGGCACTGAGACGCTCTTATTTTGGAAACGGGCGGAACTTTTATTTTGAAGGCGAGTGTTGTTTTCAAAATAAAAGTCCGATGTCGCTGCTTTTCATGACGAGGAGGTTGATCGGTGGATGTAGATGAGACGTTTTAGTCTTTGTTTCTCTTGTATGTTACACTCTTCCCATAAAATGTTACATTAAAATTGGTAAATGTAGTTGATATTTTGGGCTGTTTATTAGACCCTGGGATTTGTGTGTGTTCTGTTTCATTTTTTTGACTGTGTATTATTTTATACAAACCAAATAAAACAAAATTAAATAGGTATAAAATACAAATATTGAAAATATATTTCCTAGGTAAGAATATGGAAATGTTGGATGCTGCTGCTAAAGTAAATATTATTATTATTATTATTATTATTAATATTAATAATAATAATAATAATAATAATAATAATAATAATAATATTGATACTAGTTGCTGTTTTAGGGGTGTTAGGCTGCTATTAATACCTGATACTGAATACTAATACTTAAAATCTAAAACGTATAAAGCATTGGTAGTCATGGTAACAACATCATCAATAATAATAACAATCATACACGCAATATATAAACAGATATAAAAAATATTTCATAGATTTGGTTTAAATTATTTATTTTTATTCCAGATTCCAGTGTTTTATGGAGCTGTACACACACACACACACACATACATACACACACACAAACATGGTCACACACACACATACACATACACACACACACACACACAGACACCCCCCCCACACACACACATACACACACACACACACAAACATGGACACATACACAAAAATGGAAACATACACAAACATGGTCACACACACACACACACACATATATATATACACACACACACACACACATACACACGCACATACATACACACACAAAAACATACACTTACACAAACATGGAAACATACACAAACATGGTCACACACACATACACACACACACACATATATACACACACACATACACATACACACACACACACAGGCACCCCCCCTTCCCCCCACACACACACACATACACACACACACATACATACACACACAAACATACACACCAACATGGAAACATACACAAACATGGTCACACACACACACACACATACACACACACACACTGTTCACCCGTCATTAAACAGACTGTTGTTGTTTGTGCGCCTTTATGTAAATGAGCTCTGTTCTGACTGGCTGCCCCAGGCCTCGTTCAGAAACCAGTCTAATTAATGCTTAGTGTTCACTTTTCCAATTTTTTCCAATAATCTTCTGAAGGACAAAAGTAACCAAGGTTCATGTGACAAAGTAATTGCCCCCTTAGTCACTCTTCTTTTTCATCACTGTGTTGTGTGTTGTGACTTTTTTCTTATTTGTAGAAACAATTAAGTGTCATGACTAAACTAAAGCAGAGGAAATCAGAAAGCGAGCCTTTTCACAGCTCAGTCAGCAGCACTTCCAGAGACGAAGACATTTTCTCAGACATTTAAATAGATTTTATTCCATTCAAAATTAGGCTCACTGACTGTCCAGAAAACTGATTGTATTTTTACTGAAAGTTCTACCAGACATAAGACTCAGACTTTAAAATTTTCCATAAAAAACAAAAACATTTTCCACTTTGTCCATCAGCTCCAGCACCAAGACACCTTTGCAGCCTGGTGGCATCTAAACCCAGGTTCCTTCAACAATCACCATCAAAAAAATGTAGTCTTTTTCAGAATCCATTCTCCATCCAATCCATTCTTCATTATAAAGGGAAATTCCATCAATATTTCAGAATTCCCTTCTAACCAACAATCTCATTCAGAGCAGCTTTGGTTCAGATGTCCCTCCAGTGGTGGTGAACGGAACCAGGTGTCTCAGATCTGTGTATTTTCTGTCTCCCAGTGAAGCTCCATGTGTCTCCACGTGTCTCCTCCTGTCTCTGTGGGACGGTGATGATGGTAAAATAGTCCATCTGAACTAAATCTCTGTCCTTTGTGTCCCTCCACCATGAACGGGTTCAGTTTTAGTCCAGAATCTTCTCCAAACTAAAACTCAGACATCAGACAGCGTCTCCACCACCAGTTCATGTCCTTGAGTCTGGCTCCATTCACCAAAACTGTGAATCATAACAAACCCACTCTGATGATATATTATGACATATTAACCACTTAATTATGCAGCATTTTTAAAAATTCCCTTTGAAGACTCTCTCGGTTCTTGGACTGGATCCTGCAGCTTGAATCCAGGTGTTTGTATTTGAGAGAAGTCTGTTGTCCGACGCAAGGAGCACCTCCATCTCATCCAGGCCTTGGAGTGTGTTCACCTACAGAAAAATAAAAATATGACCGTCCCAAGGACAAGTCTGTAGCAGCTGAGAGCTCATTCATTAAAAATCATCAAAGTAATGTTGCAGTAGATGTAGTTCATGCCAGGGTGCAGTTCTTCCAGGTTGTGACCTCAGGTAGGTCCCTCTTGGGACACCTCGGGTCAACGGGGCATCAGTAAGGTGGCAAACAGTGAGGTCAGGAGGAGAACAGATGAAAGCCGGATGTCTGAGGCTCCTCCGCAGTCTTTGGCATTTTCCTGGAGTCAGAAAGAGAACACACACACACACACACACACACACACACACACACACACACACACAGAAACAGATGCTGACCAAGGCTTGTCTCTGACTGCAGTGACCTTTGTAACATCCTGCAGAGAGAGAGAGCTCTGCCAGGGAGCTTCTGCTGCAGAACGCCAAACTTATGGCCACTTATGGAGGATCATTTATCATTTTTATTTATTCATAATTTATTATTTCTTCTTATTATAATTTAAAAGTATAACATATTTCTCCAACAAACTAAATTGAGTTCTTTATCTACTTTGAGGGAAATCTGAGGATGTTTTAATTAAAATTTCTGCAGAAAAATAGGAAAATTCTAAGAACCTTCAAGCACTTTGGTCTAACAGTAAATGTTCTGAAGTGTTTTAATGTTACTGTCTCTTTACAGCTTCTGATCCCAGATCAGTAACAGTAGTAATAAAAGTATCCTTATAAGTGTGTGTGTGTGTGTGTGTGTCACTATGTGTATGTGTAGGTCCATGTGTGTGTCTTTTCTGTGTATGTGAGTGTGTGTGTGTGAGTGTGTGTGTGTGTGTGTGTGAATGAGTGTGTGTAAGTCTGTTTGTGAGTATGTGTGTGTGTGTGTATGTGTGTATGTGTGTGTCTCACTATGTGTATGTGTAGGTCCATGTGTGTGTCTGTTTCTGTGTATGTGAGTGTGTGTGAGTGAGTGTGAGTGTGTGTGAGTGAGTGTGTGTAAGTCTTTTTGTGAGTATGTGTGTGTGTGTGTGTGAGTGTGTGTGTGTGTGTGAGTGAGTGTGTGTAAGTCTGTGAGTGTGTGTGTGTGTGTTTGAGTGTGTGTGTTTATGTATGTGAGTGTGTGTGTGAGTGAGTGTGTGTGTGTGTGTGTGAGTGAGTGTGTGTGAGTGTGTGTGTTATGTGTTGTGCTTAGGTCCATGTGTGTAAGAATCTGTTTGTGAGTATGTATTTGTGTGTGTGTGTGTGAGTGTGTGAGTGAGTGTATGGAAATCTGTTTGTGGTATGTTGTGTGTGTGTGTGTGTGTGAGTGTGTGTGAGTGAGTGTGTGTAAGTCTGTTTGTGAGTATGTGTGTGTGTTTGAGTGTGTGTGTTTGTGTTTGTAAGTATGTGTGTGTGTGTGTGTGTGTGTGTGTGTGTGCGCTCACCTGAGGATGGTACGAGTGGCAGGATTCTGGTCGCCTGCGGATCTTCTGAGATTTCATCCGATCGCACTTCACTGAGGCGTTATGTGATCAGGGGTCAAGGATAAACGCAGAACCCGGTTCTACCTGTTCTTCTCAATTATAGACTTATTATTTTATCAGGCATTGTATGGTTTTATTACAGTAATTAGTTATTATTGGTGTTGCTGTATTTAATGGAATTAAACGTTTCTTTGACAGTTTTGAATCGCACAGGTGACATTAATTATTAATCATCACAACAAACAGACTGGTCCCACTGGCCAAACACATGAGATTTACTGATCACCTGATCATCTGGAATCATCTGCTCCTGGTTCTTCACAGCTTCATGTCTTTAGTTAGACGCTTTGTTCTGCTTGAAGGTTCAGACGTAGATCACTGTGTGGATTAACCAACACAGAACTATCAAACTGCTCAGGTACAGAGACTGGACTGAACATGAGAGACAACAACACTGTCCTTCAGGAAGATCTGGAGAACTGTCCCTCAACATTAAGCATACAAGAAGGCCTGGAAGAGAAATATGAAGAAATGAGAAATGATGTCAAAACCTACAATCACCAGCTGATGGCGATGCTGTTAAATATCCCAGGCTGATGTAATTAATAAGTTTTAATTAATTGTTACTCTTACTATCTGGGATGGTAAACGGTTTTCCTCATTAAAGTTCTTTAAGCTCCGGATCACTCAGGCTGGAGTAAACTTTTAATGCAGCATTTAAAAACTGTGTTTGTGGTTTAAATGTCATGCCTTTTGGAAAGTACTAAAAAAAAAAAACATAAAAAGAAAAACTGTTCGTCAGGCTGTGTGGTAAGGATATATTTGACCTCTCTGGGCTCCATGGTGATGGGGGAGTACTGGCGGGAGCAGTCACAGTCCGCCTGGACCACCATCATCAGCAGGTTACTGTCAGGAACCTGCTGGATCACAAACACCCTGAAGAGAGAGGGAGACAAAGACATTTTCATTTCCAATAAAAATGACTCCTGGTGTCAGGTGAGAGGTGTGATCCAGCAGAGGGCATCGGAACGCCGTAACCAGCAGCTCTGGGTTTCCATCAGGTGGGAACAAAGACGGTGAGACATGTTCTTGATAAATGTCCTGATTCTGAAAGGCCTGCATTGAAACATGACTGTGTGAGGAAACGACTTCCCACTTTATTTATTCACAGCGTTACCGCGGCGATGGGTTAACGCACCCGTGATGTGACGTGGTCCTGCATCAATCAAATCAAAATGTAAAGTAAATGTATTCCCACAAGTGACCGATCCGAAGATCTGAGGACGACTGGTCCTTTTGGACATTTGAACTAATTACTTAATTGATTAACTTAATTAATTAATTGATTAACTGAGGGGGCAGCGGTGGCCTAGTGGTTAGGGCGTCAGCCGCATGATCGGAGGATCAGGGGTTCGAACCCCTTCCCAATAGGTTGCCCTGAGGTGCCCTTGAGCAAAGTGCCGTCCCCGTCCCGCTCCTCCCTGCGATGGGCTGGCGACCTGTCCAGGGTGCGTCCCCCGTCCTCACCCTGTGTGCGCTGGGTTGGACGCCAGCGCTCCCCCGCGACCCCGTTTGGGACAAGCGGCAGAAAATGGATGGATGGATGATTAACTGAGCTCTGCTAAACCAGGACAATAAAAATGGTGAGGTGAGATTCATGCGAGTGGTAGAGGCCAAATGTCCTGCACGCCAGGCCTGCTTCTTGATGCTGGACACTCCTTTAGACAGATTTATGGAGCACGAAGATGAGCGGCCGAAAGTAAACATCTGCCTGTGTTCTGTTGAGTTTTCCTGAGGAACTTCCGCTCATTCACTCATTTTCTGAGCCGCTTGTCCTGATTAGGATGGCAGATGGTGCTGGAGTCTGTCCCAGCTCTAACAATTTAGCACTTTGAGTCCACCTGACGTTCATGTGTTTTAACAGTGGGAGGAAACCGGAGCTCCTGGAGGAATCACACACAGACAAGGGGACAACATGTCCACTCCACACAGAAAGGATCCAAAACATCCCACATGGAAATCAAACCCAGGACCTTCTCGCTGTGAGGCAACAGCGCCACCCACTGTGGTCTTGAAGAATTTCCTGCTCCTCAATATTTCTCTCAGAACTGCTGATCAGTGAAGCCCAAAGCATAAACGAGTGGAACGAGTTCATTGGTTCGTTTACTAAATTCATTCATGGTTTAATGTTTAAAACAGCCACTTGATTTTTTAACATCTGGCATCGTTTCAAAATGCCAGTTTTATTTTTAAAATCAGGCTTATTTTATAAATAACGCCATTTTTTTTTACTTAAACATCTGGTATGACTTTTAAATACAGACATGACTTTTATTTTGTATTAAATAATCCAGCATCGTTATACAATTTCTGCCAGGGTTTTAGACACTGGCCTAATTTTCAAATATTGGCTTGAGTTTATGAAAAATCATGAATATTTAAATATCAGCTTAACATTTTTAACACTGTCTCATCATTATTTTTAAAACTGGTCTGATTCTGAAATATATTTTTATATATTTTCATGTTTTTCACTTCTGCAGTGGACCTGGTCACTGTTGTTCCACCAAAATCTAGTACAGAAGTGCTTTAATAAAAGGGTCTAGAGTTCAGTTCACAGGTTATTTCATGGCCTCTGATTGGTGTTTTATTTTACTTTTAAAGTGGAGTCTAAAAACTTGAGACATTAAACGGGACGATTTTTAAAAATGTGATCATTGAAATAAAACAATCAGTTACAATCAGTAAATATCAACATCGATCAGGATCAAAGTCAATAATCAATCGAAATGACAGTTTGCGACCGTGTCCATTTTTACACCTTTGTATGTGGTTTTATTTGATTTTTATTCCATTTATTTCATTTTATTCCAGAGGTTCAGATCTTCTCATCAAAGGAGTTTGGAGATGCTCATGTTCTCAGGTGTGTTACTAAGAACTTCATACAGAAATGCTGAATTAATATATAATCTAGAAGATTATTATATAATCGTGATGTACAGGCTTTATGAATTTTGCTAGACCCCTAGCGCTCGAGACGCTGCTGTGATTGTGTTCTTACTTCTGACATCTCCCACACTTGATGACACTGTTGGTCTCCTTGATTGAAGGCTCGTAGATGAAGCTGGGATACTCCGTATCGCACGGCTGCAGGACGTCCCCCTTTGACTTCTTACTCGCTGCACAGAAACCAGATCAAACCTCTGATTAGGATTCTGTCTCCAAAAGACAGATAGAACTGATGTCCTTCCTATGCAAAGAGGGGCATCTAGCACACATGAGGTACAGGATAAAGGTCTGAACGGGTCAATTTTTCAGTCCCTCACCTTCCTGCTCCTGCAGAAAATCCTCATATGTCCCATAAAACCTCGCAGACATCCATAATTCCCATAATTCCCAACCAACACAGAGAGAAATTCAACACAGCACCACTGTTTAATATTTATTTCTTCAGCTATTGTATTTTTATTTACAATCATTAATCAGATCCACTGTTTCTTCAGGCTGATGTCAGTAAAGGCTTTGATTGGCTGCTTCATAACTGTATATAAGAGTTCTAAATACTCTAGCCTTTAATTTCCTCCCTACATTTTTTCCCCAAATATCTGTCCTTCCTTCCATTCTCAGAACAGACTCCTTACTTTACTCTGAACATCTGAGTTAATCCTCCATCATTTCTATCCTCCATCACCGTCCCAACATCCAGACCCGTCTCAGACTAAATGGACACAGACACACAGAAAGGACGTCCCTCTGAGTGTCCATCGGTGCAGGACAGAGTGAAGGAGTGAGAGAGAGGACAGGGAGAGTGGACGGTGGAGTTCAGGGTGTGTGGAGTGTGTGTCCGTGATGGAGAACTAGTAGAGACGGTGATGAAAGTGAAGCGGTGAAGTTCATGTGGATTATTTTCAGTAGATTGTTTTTATTGGAGTTGAAGTTCGAGGCTTTAATAGTCTTTAATTCTATTAATATGGAGTGAGATTCAGTTCACTTTCACACAGACAGACGCCCAGATCGCCCTTCACAGAGGAGACACTGCCCACTTACACTCTCAGTACACTCCTGCACTTTTTACTTTACACTCTCAGTACACTCCTGTACTTTTTACTTTAGACTCTCAGTACATTCCTGTAATTTTTACTTTACACTCTCAGTACACCCTGTACTCATTTTACACTCTCAGTACATTCCTGTACTTTATACTTACACCTCCCTCAGTACATTCCTGTACTTTTACTTTACACTCTCAGTACATTCCTGTACTTTACTTTTAAATTCTCAGTACATTCCTGTACTTTTACTTTACACTCTTTAGCACATTCCTGTACTTTACTTACATTCTCAGCACATTCTGTATTCTTTTACTTTACACTCAGTACACATTCCCTGTACTTTTACTTTACACTCTCAGTACATTCCTTTACTTTTTACTTTACACTCTCAGTACATTCCTGTACTTTTTACTTTTATACTCTGAGTACTAAATAAATAATAAAGCAAAGGGTACAGATAACATTGACACACACACACACACACACACACACACACACACATTCATTATGGTAGAGAGGTGTAAGGAACATCACTTACATGCGTGGAAAGAGGCCTTAGCTGAGGGAGGTCAGAAACGAGACAGATGTACACAAAGACAGTGATGATGATGATGATTATGATGATGATGAAGATGATGATGATGATGGCAAAGGGTAAAAGCAGAAGAAATGAGCAGCATTATGACTGTTGAGAAATTCTGTCACAGTCCATAAAAAACCCCAACACTTATGATTAGCGTCTCAAAAAAGGAGAAAATGGAAATAGTCTCTCATCAACAGCTGTGCTTCCACTAAAACAGGTTTTTTTGGACTGGGGCAACAGAACATGAAGTCAAAAGACACTAAATCTCTTCCTGTCCTGCACTCACCCTCAGCAAAGGTGAACGAGTTCCATGGTCCATACATGTCAAAGTCCAGCAGAAACCTGCCCGAGGACAAAAGTGAGGGAAGACATCTAACCCGATGCTCTTTTATCTCTTTATTTTCTTAATGAAATGAAAAACGGTGTCCACTCACAGCAGGATGTTGGCGACAAACCACCTCAGGGCTGCCAGCACGTTATAAAAGGGCTGGAAGAGATGTGAAAGAAAATTCATTTGTGCACCAAAACCTAGTGTTGTGTTTGGAGACACTTTCTGCTTTGTAGACTAAATTTAAAGCTGAAATTAAAGAGGAAGTGCATTAAAGGGAAATTTTGAGACTCGTTTTGTTGCGAAATGCCTCAAATTTCTTTACAGACGTCCTGAAACTTGTATTTTCTTGTCCCACAGTGAAGCTCCCTGTCTCTGTGTGTCTCTGAGTGTTCTGAGTGTCTCTGAGTGTTCTGTGTGTCTCTGTGTGTCTCTGAGTGTCTCTGTGTGTCTCTGAGTGTCTCTGTGTGTCTCTGAGGCCCCAGTGTTCCTGTGTGTTCCTGTGTGTCTCTGAGTGTCCTGAGTGTCTCTGTGTGTCTCTGAGTGTCTCTGAGTGTCTCTGTGTGTCTCTGTGTGTCTCTGAGTGTCTCTGTGTGTCTCTGAGTGTCTCTGTATGTCTCTGAGTGTCTGTGTGTCTCTGAGTGTCTCTGAGTGTCTCTGTGTGTCTCTGTGTCTCTGAGTGTCTCTGTGTGTCTCTGAGTGTCTCTGAGTGTCTCTGTGTGTCTCTGAGTGTCTCTGTGTGTCTCTGAGTGTCTCTGAGTGTCTCCGTGTGTCTCTGAGTGTCTGTGTGTCTCTGAGTGTCCCTGAGTGTCTCCGTGTGTCTCCGAGTGTCTCTGTGTGTTCTGTGTCTCTGAGTGTCTCAGAGCGTCTCTGTGTGTCTCTGAGTGTCTCTGAGTGTCTCTGAGTGTCTCTGTGTGCCCGTGGTGTCTCTGAGTGTTCTGTGTGTCTCTGTGTCTCTGAGTGTCTCTGAGTGTTCTGGAGTGTCTCTGTGTGTCTCTGAGTGTCTCTGAGTGTCTCTGTGTGTCTCTGAGTGTCTCCGAGTGTCTCCGTGTGTCTCCGAGTGTCTCTGTGTGTCTGTGTGTCTCTGAGTGTCTCAGAGTGTCTCTGTGTGTCTCTGTGTGTCTCTGAGTGTCTCCGAGTGTCTCTGAGTGTCTCTGTGTGTCTCTGTGTGTCTCCGTGTCTCCGAGTGTCTCCTGAAAGTGTCTCTGAGTGTCTCTTGAGTGTCTCTGTGTGCCCTGTGTGTCTCTGTGTGTCTCTGAGTGTCTCTGTGTGTCTCTGTGTGTCTCTGAGTGTCTCTGTGTGTCTCTGAGTGTCTCTGTGTGTCTCTGAGTGTCTCTGGAGTGTCTCTGTGTGTCTCTGTGTGTCTCTGAGTGTCTCTGAGTGTCTCTGTGTGTCTCTGTGTGTCCCTGAGTGTCTCTGTGTGTCTCTGAGTGTCTCTGTATGTCTCTGAGTGTCTGTGTGTCTCTGAGTGTCTCTGAGTGTCTCTGTGTGTCTCTCTGTGTCTCTGAGTGTCTCTATGTGTCTCTGAGTGTCTCTGTGTGTCTCTGAGTGTCTCTGAGTGTCTCTGTGTGTCTCTGAGTGTCTCTGTGTGTCTCTGAGTGTCTCTGGAGTGTCTCCTGCAGTGTCTCTGAGTGTCTGTGTGTCTCTGAGTGTCTCTGAGTGTCTCCGAGTGTCTCTCAGTGTCTCTGAGTGTCCCTCAGTGTCTCTGAGTGTCTCAGAGTGTTCTGTGTGTCTCTTGAGTGTCTCTGAGTGTCTCTGAGGTTCTGCGGTGTCTCCGTGTGTCTCTGAGGTCTCTGTGTGTCTCTGTGTCTCTGTGTCTCTGAGTGTCTCTGAGTGTCTCTGTGTCTCTGAGTGTCTCTGTGTGTCTCTGTGTGTCTCCGAGTGTCTCCAGTGGCCCTGGAGTGTCTCCGTGTGTCTCCGAGTGTCTCTGTGTGTCTGTGTGTCTCTGAGTGTCTCAGAGTGTCTCTGTGTGTCTCTGAGTGTCTCCGTGTCTCTGTGTGTCTCTGTGTGTCTCTGTGTGTCTCTGAGTGTGTCTCTCGGGAAAGTGTCTCTGTGTGTCTCTGTGTGTCTCTGAGTGTCTCTGTGTGTCTCTGAGTGTCTCTGAGCAAGCCCTGTGTGTCTCTGAGTGTCTCTGAGTGTCTCTGTGTGTCTCTGTGTGTCTCTGAGTGTTCTGTGTGTTCAGGGACGGTGATGATGGTAAAATAGTCCATCTGAAGTTAATCACTTGTTCTTCGTGTCCCTCCACCATGAACGGTTCAGTTTTAGTCCAGAATCTTCTAAAACAACGTGTCAGACATCAGGCAGCGTCTCCGCCACCAGCTCATGTCCTGAGGGACGCTCAGGTCCTGGTTCCGCTCACACACACTGCGGACAGCTGACTTGAGAAGTTTTAAAGGTTTCTGCACCAAACCTAATTTCTGTTTAAACCCTTAATTGTGCAAATTGACAAAAATCATTTCCCCTCTGAAGTGTAAAGACCAGAGAGAGGTTCTAGTGCTGAAGGAGGATTAAATACATACACTGAGAAGTGGACGAGCACTGCTGACAGAGGACTACTTTACACATGGCCTGATAGTCGAATAGAGAAATCCTGTGGACGGACACACACACACACACACACACACACACACACACACACACACACACACACACACACACACACACACACACTGATAATGCACTGGTCTGTTGTTGGTTATAAAGCACGCATATTATTAAGTTCTATATTAAACCACTATAAACGTCAGACTGCTCAACGTCTCAAGTTAATCGCCATGGTGTTGCTAATTCAAGTTTACAATATAAATGAGCCTCTAACCAATCAGTGTTTTTGAGAAGGGACAGCAAAGGGACAGACAGAGGCTTTAGATTTTGTTTGTTCCTCTGTAAAATATAGGTTAAAGGTTGGTGTTTCTAATAAAGTGGCCTATGAGGGTGTATTAACTAACCTTTTAAACATGCCCATTCGCAGCAACTGAGACATCACTGACCCATCAATTTCCCCAAAAAATCTTCCAACCTGCAAAGAAAGGCAGACAAGTGAACAGTACAGTCTTTGGATCATAGAGAATTATTTAATGGATAATAACTCACACACAGTTCCATCAGAAAATATATTATATAATATATACCTTCTCTGGATTACTTTGTTTACATCTCAGTCACTGAGTTTTGCAGAAATCTTGAAAGAATTCTAGAAATAATCCCCCGGTTCAGATCCTCCACAATGTGTTGATTGTTAAAAGCCTAATTACTGCTTATTGCTCTCACTGAAAAGTGAAAAAGTGAAAGTGACTACTCCTTCCTACTGTGAATTGCAGCACACACACAACACAACTAAATTCAACCTCTGGCGCTTCACCCACACATCGCGCAGGGGCAGCTATTGAAAGCACCCGGGAGCAGTGGACGGGACAGTACCTTTGCCTGCACCCTCAGGCAACCTACTGCCACAATATCAGTAATCAGCACTCAGTAGCCACAAATTCAGCCAATCAGCACTCAGTAGCCACAATATCAACAATCAGCACTCAGCAGTTGCAATGCTAACCCATCAGAAATCAGTCACCAGAAAATTAATCAGAAAGCTCATAGGGTGCCAGCCAATCGGCTCCCTGTTTTCAGCAATCAACCAAAAATCAGATGCCAAAACACCAATACAGAAAGGAATCAAATCAATCAGAAATGAGTTCCCAAAAGGCCAATCAATTCGCACTAATTAGCACCAATAAGACAGAATGCCAACCAATCAGCTCTCAGTAATTAGTTGGTAATTGGTTTCTCATTTCAGTGAAAGCACTCATTCTTGCTTTAAGGATTAGGCCCCAGGATCAGAAGGTCATGGGTTGGAACGAAACCAGCCCAGTAGGTTGCCCTGAGGTACCACTCAGCAAGGTACCATCCCCAGCACTGCTGTTGTGGTTCACTGTGTGCTGTGCTGTGTTTCACAATGACAAGACATTTCACTTTCACTTTCACCTTCACAGCACACAGTGAACCACAAAATAACACCTCTACATTTTACCCCCACACGCCGTGCAGCAGGGGGCAGCTATTGAAAGTGCCCAGGAGCAGTGATGGAGACAGTACCTTGCTCAAGGGTACTTATGGCAACCTACTGGTCTGGGATTTGAACCCACAACCTTCTGATCCTGGGGTCTCGTCCCTAATCACTCGATTTTTCCTTCTGTTTTCTAAGATTAGAAATATTAAATAGTTTTAGCCACCGAGTCCCAGTTTCCCCAACCGAAGCAATAAGGGCGCCTTCTAGTGGTTTTGATTCATAAGAAATAACCCGATAAACTGGATCTGACCCCAGAGCTCCAGAGGTCAGTGAGCCAAAGCAGCAGTGCTTGTCGGTCCAGAGGATTGATTCAGAAATCAAAGTTCCTAATGATTGGCATGATGATATCTCTGATCCTGCTGTCAAATGTGTGACCGCTGGGGACGAGGCCTGGGACTCCTCAAAGCTGCTGCTGTCCCAACACTGTAGCAGCGTCAAAGTCATCAAGCCCATTTTGGACCAAATGGAAAAGTTGAGGTGGGCAGTTTCAGCAGAGCTGTATCTGCTCACAGGAGCGGCACCGTCGCACAGCAGCCCCAAATTATTCAGTTCACCCAGCCTCGTCATCCATGACACACAACACTTTCTCTGCTTCATGTTTTCTCCTTTTCATCCTACTCGGGCCTGTTTTCCCCGCTCTCTCATCTTAGCCTATCTCCTCTCTATTTCCTGTCTTTCTTTCTCCTTCGCCCACTACCTGCAGACAGCGGCAGTATGACGAGCAGCACGATTCTATTCATGCTTCCAAAAGCACGATCTAACCAAAAGACCAGCCTGTTTCGAACAAGCGTCCCTGCCGCTGCAGTTAGGATGAAATATTTATTGTATACCTGCCCTTATTCATCAAAGCTGGACCACTTTGTTATTTATCGATTCATTGAGCTGCAATCGTCTCTGCTAAATCAGTTTGGCTTCATGAACGGGTTCGGTTTCAGTCCAAAATCTTCTCCAAACTAAAACAACTTCTCAGGTGTCACACAGCATCTCCGGAGAAACAGGAGGCAGCGGAGTCCTGGTGTTTAGGAACGAGGTCCCAGGATCTGAAGGTCATGGGTTCGAATCCCAGACCGGTAGGTTGCCTTGATCAAAATATCGTCCCCATCACTGCTCCCCGGGTGCTGGACATGTCTGCCCCTGGCTGGAGGGTGTGTGTGTGTTAAACACAGAGGATGTGTTTCATTGTTAGTCATTGTGTTTTCACAATGACAAAGCCATTTTCACTGATTCCCAGGCGGGGCGGTCCATGTCCTTTCTGTATAGAGGGGATATGCTGTCCCCGTGTCTGTGTGTCTTTCCTCCAAAGACCTACACATCAGGTGGTGACCTGTCCAGGGTGTCCCTGCATTTCTCTCTGTGAGAGCTGGGATAGGCTCCAGCTCTCCCCTAATCAGGACAAGCGGCTCGGAAAAGGAGTGAGAGAGTGATATATTGGAACACTGAACTGCCAATCCTGTTTACACACACTCTCTGTTTCTCTCTGATGACGGAAAAGGACACACCTCATTCCTTTGTTTGGAGATGATGATGAAGCCATTGCTGTCAATGAGGTAACAGTTGAGGTCCTAATTAGAGAGAGAGAGAGAGAGAGAGAGAGAGAGAGAGATAGAGACAGAGAGAGAGAGAGAGAGAGAGAGAGAGAGAGAGAGATAGATAGAGACAGAGAGAGAGACAGAGAGAGAGATATATAAAGACAGAGAGAGACAGAGAAAGACAGAGAGAGAGAGAGAGTGAGACAGAGAGAGAGAGAGAGAGAGAGAGAGAGAGAGAGAGAGAGAGACAGACAGACAGACAGAGAGAGAGATAGATAGAGACAGAGAGATAGAAATAGAGATAGATAGAGACAGAGAGAGACACAGAGAGAGAGATATATAAAGACAGAGAGAGACAGAGAAAGACAGAGAGAGAGAGAGTGAGACAGAGAGAGAGAGAGAGAGAGAGAGAGAGAGAGAGAGAGACAGACAGACAGACAGAGAAGAGAGAGAGAGATAGATAGAGACAGAGAGATAGAAATAGAGATAGATAGAGACAGAGAGAGACATAGAGAGAGAGATATATAAAGACAGAGAGAGACAGAGAAAGACAGAGAGAGAGAGAGTGAGACAGAGAGAGAGAGAGAGAGAGAGAGAGAGAGAGAGAGAGACAGACAGACAGACAGAGAGAGAGAGAGAGATAGATAGAGACAGAGAGATAGAAATAGAGATAGATAGAGACAGAGAGAGACACAGAGAGAGATATATAGAGACAGAGAGAGAAAGAAACAGAGAGAGAGAGCGAGAGAGAGAGAGATAGATAGATAGAGACAGAGAGACAGATAGAGAGAGAGATAGAGATATATAGAGACAGAGAGAGACAGAGACAGAGAGAGAGAGAGAGAATCCTATATCATGATGTGTGATTCCTCTGGGAGCTTCGGTCTCCAAAGACCTGCACATCACTGGACTAGAGATGCTAAATTGTCCGCCTAGGTGTGAGTGTGCTAGCCCGGGACCTTAATCAGGATAAGCAGCTCAGAAAATGAGTGAGTGAGTGAGT
>CM029392.1:17442060-17452060 GCA_017165825.1 Hepsetus odoe | reverse complement strand
CTTCTCCAACATCTCCAGAGACATCTGCACTCCAACCGCTGCGATGGGACAAACAGAAAAAGAGAGAAAACAAGGGGAAGATAAGAAAATATCACACTCCCATTTATTATAGTAAAGAGTAAACTGAGCTGTCCTGCTTTAAAGGGACAAAATGAGAATACAGTGTTGCTGCAGTCTCACACAGAAAAGTGAGATTTATGGTTTGAAGGAACATTTATGCACAAGTCAGACGTGGTCCATCAGCTGAGACACGTTTGCTGACACTAGAGGTGAATATTCACCCAAATCAACCACCTCCATGTCTTCCTGTCCACAGAATCTTCTGTCCTCTCTCACCATATCCTTAAACCTCCTCTTTGTCCTTCCTCTTCTCCTCTTTCTTGGCAGCTCCATCCTCATCCTTCTCCTGATATACTCCTAGTCTCTCCTCTGGACATCTCCTCTGGTCCAAACCAACACACTCTCACTTTGTTTGTCTCCAAAGCGTCCAACCTGAGCTGTCCCTCAAATAATCGCATCCTAATCCTGTCAATCCTTGTCCCTCCTGACGCACATCTCAGCATCTTTAACTCTGACACCTTCAGCTCCAACGCCTGTCTTTTCATCAGTGCTGCCGTCTCCAACCCGTATAACATAGCTGGTCTCACTCCCGTCCTATAAACTTTCCCTTTCACTCTTGCTGGTACCTATCTTTTTCTTTTAGAGCTTTTCTGTAAATCCATCCCCAGATCGTTTCTCCACCCATTCAAACTTCCTTCAGCTCCTCGTGAAGGAGGAGCAGACTGTGGGTGTGGTTTAGGACATATTTAGGACATGAATATTCATTTTCTCATTAAGGTGAGCAGATTTAATAGACAGACACATCAGCAGAAAAGTGACGGTCTAGAGTTTAGGGACCTCAGGATCAGGATCAGGTTGTGGCGGGGGGCGGGGCTCGCACACAGGTGCCCAGCGACCTAGCTGGCACCGGCGCGTTATAGGTACCATCCCCATCACTGCACCCCGGGTGCTGGATATGTCTGCCCCCTGCTGGACGATGAGTGTGTGTGTGTGTGTGTGTGTGTGTGTTAAATACAGAGGATGTGTTTGGTTGTGGTTCACTGAGTGTTCACAATGACTGGTAGTCACTTTCACTTTCACTTCAGTTGCAACTGAAAACAAATCGAAAAATGTAGAAAAAAGAAAAAAAGAGCTTTGGCACTAAAATCCAGTGTCTCAAGCCGTTCCTGGATGCAGACAGAGCTGCATGTTCTAAATATGATCTGGTTGAGTATTCCCCTGCTCCCGCTCGCCCCCAAACAGGAGCACAAGCGTCAAAGAAAGGCTTTCTGATGTCCATCAGCCTCTGTCTGTCTCCTGAAGACGCTGTGTGTGGATTAGATGGAGAGCAGTTTGAACGAGAACATGCTTTAGAGCTGCACATCCACAGGAACTGCAAGTCGCATCCAATCAGCTTCACTGAGCTGCTCTCCCAGCATGCACCAGTGTGGAGAGAGGGCTAAACATAGATCCAAACACTCAGCGGGGGGGACCCCTCAGCCACAGCAAGGCAAGCAGGGGGAGGGGGGGCGCATCTGGCAACCCACATACATACACACCTGGCAGGTAAGACACACAGCTCTGTTTAAACACAGGGGACACTACTTCTTCTTCTGGGTCTCCAGAGACATCAGACCAGGTGATGTTCACGCAACTCCTGGAGGGTCAAATTCATCAATTTATAAGGGCTTTGGACGGTGGGAGGAAACCAGAACTCCTGGAGGAAACATGGACAGACACGGGGACAACATGTCCACTCTGGACCCAGATCGTACCATCTAGGAATCGAACCCAGGACTTTCTCACTGTGAGGCAACAGTGCCACCTACTGCACCACTGTACCGCCCTCACGATAAAAGGTTTCTAATTGTAATTCTTAACCAACTCTGGGTCTGCTGGCCAGAAGATACGACCGCAAACCTGCAAACAGGCTGATGTCCGCAGGTCGTCTTTGGCCGAGAGTCCGTTCAGCAGACCGGCTGACAGCAGCGAGCACTGACCTGGCCGGCTGGAGGACACTGTGACATTGCAGAGCCTCTCTCGCTCTCTCTCTCTCTCTCTCTCTCTCTCTCTCGCTCTCTTCCCACAGGAGCCTCTACAGCCCACCTTCCTCTAGGAGGCTGAAATACTTCAGAAACCCACATACAAGGTGATGTGGGCCAGAGGAGGCTCTGCAGAGCAAAGCACCTTCTGGAGAGCAGGGGATCCTGAAAAGCAGTCCAGCAGGAGGACATCAGCACTACAGCATTCCTGCTTGTTTTACATGCATTATTCACACAGTCCTGGCACAGGTGAATGGCTAAAACACACACACACACACACACACCCACACACGCCTGCTGGGGACATCACCACAGGGCACAACCACCACTCCACCCAACAATATGCTGCTAACAGATGCTACCGTCTTGCGATGGACAGTGCGGCCGTGTTCTGCTGTTATTGCTTCAGTTGTGTTACTAATGACAGCGAGTTTGTGGAAGTACAAATCATTTTTAACAATATTTAAAGTACTTAACACTCATTTACCAAAAAATAAGGATTAAATAACGTGAAAAGGCAGTCAGATGGTCTCCTATTACTTGTTCTAAAAATGCTGCGACAATATTATTTGTCATTTTAGATATAGACACTACCTGGACCATATAACGGCAAACCATCCATCCATCCACCCATCCATCCACCCATCCATCCATCCACCCATCCATCCATACTGCTGCTTATGTGACCTGACATACCACCGTTTCCAAGCCTCCACTTTCATGTATTATTTAAAAACTGTATTTTCTGTTCTCTTTTGGGAGTGAAGCTGAAAATACATTTCCTTTTTTTTTTGGTGAAGTCACAAAAAAAATTGCACATTTACATACATCCGCCCATTCGTCCCGAAGCAGTTTAGCCCCGCCCACTCCTAATGAAGATAAGAGTAGTGTTTCAGCTTGGGCTCCCTTTTGACTGAGGCGCAGATTAGTCAGTCAGAACACAGCTCATTTGCATCCAGTCCTGTGCAAAAGTCTTTAACCCCCTCATTTCCCTCTGTTCTGTGTGAGACAGTAGGTTTGTGGTTTTTGTACAAACACCTGTAACTCCAGTCTAATCGCAGAGAAAGAGAGTTTCATTCTAAACAGCTTTATAGTCAATATTCACCACCACCTTATTCTGTTATTCTTTAGCACAGCCTCAACTCTCTTAGAGCTCCTTTGTTTAAGTCATCTTCAGGAACACTTCTCCAGGCTTCTTGAAGGACTTCCCAAAGCTATTATTCGAACGTCGGGTGTCTTTTGTTCTCCCTTCTCTGTGGAGATGATCCTCACACTGCTTCTGAAACTGGTACAGAGACTGGACTGAAAATGAGAGACAACAACACTGTCCTTCAGGAAGATCTGGAGAGCTGTCCCTCAACATCACACTAAAATACAAGAAAGGTTGGATCTTTGGAAGAGAAGCATGAAGAAAGGAGGGCTCAAGACATTTAAACAGTGCTGTCTGAAGATCTAGATGTACTGCCTGTTTAAGAGATTAAGGAAGGTCAGGAAGGTTCACGAAAGGTGATTTTGGGGTGAATGAATCCTACATGAGTGTGTTCAACAGTGTTGCCGCTTTGCGATGACCTCTGAAGGGGCAGGGTGTCATCCATCCAAAACCAACATCTAAATGGGACAGAAACACCATGCAGGAGGATCAGCTCTTCTACAGCATTTGATTTTTACTGTCTTCAGCTCAAACCTTCAGAACAAGGTTCCCACTGCATGTGCCCATGTCGGTGAGACTGCCGTGGAAGGTGGCAGAGCAGTATATCTGGGGGAACCAGCTGAGCAGGAGAGGAGAAATGGAACAGTACAGAGGAGTGGAGAGAGGGATAAAAGGAGGATTGCTCTTTCCTTTGAAAGAGGAAGGCTGCGCTGAAAGCTGAGTTCGAGAGCATTTCTGACTGCATTAGCATGACTTTACATCTGCTAGGCTAAATATAAATGCGAAATTCTTGCACTTCGATCTCCCCGCCTGAGCCAGAAGGAACACAGGAAGTGAGGTCACAGTGCTGTATTCATTATGTATGTTTCCACGCCAGCGAGAGCAGTGACTGCTCTGTTTCTTTCACTCTGAGAGGTGGTGAGTCATGCCTTTAAATAGGTGCACCTACTCAAACCAGCAAGCAGGTTCTGGTCAGAAGTTTAAGACTCAGAGGGTCTAGAAGAGTAATCCACATGGAGCTTCTGTTAAAAGATGGGAATCGCCTAATAATCTATATAATATCTACACTAATAATAACTCTTCTAAAAGTTTTATCAATGTTTTCTGATTTTTTCAGGTCAAAAAATAGACGACAATGATCCACAGTCTCCTTGAAAAGTGTTGGAGGCCTTTTGTTTTCACATTTGGGTTGGAGATCAAGAAGAATTTGAAATGAATGACCTTTTGATTACTGGTGATACATCTAGATCTTTTAAATTTGACAGAACACAGCGTCTTTTGTATCTGACCACTCAGTTTTTTGAGTGAGTAACCATATTGGATCCTGAGAGATGGACAGGTGTGTGTTGTTACACAGGTGTATCCTGTTAGATTGATGATTTAGATGGGATGGTGGTGGTCTTGTGGTAGGACTACTCATCTGCAGATCAAGAGGTCACAGGTTCAAATCCCACCTCCAGAACCACCATCATTGGCTTCCTGAGCAAAACCCTGAACCCCAAGTTGCTCCAGAGAGACTGTCTCTGTAATCAGGAATTGGAAGTCGCTCTGCATAGGAGCGTGCGCTAAATGCCGTAAATGTAAATGGTTTAAACTATACAAACATCTTGATATCTATTCTCAGATGAAGATTTGGGCTTCATACGAATGCATTTGTCATTAAAAAGGGAAAAACCAGACTGGAAACCTGTCTATCGGGGAGAAAAATTTCCATTATGAAGCTGAGAAAAGAAGGAAAATTCATGTGAAGCACACAAACATTGGACAGTATCACTGTTCCAAAACTTAGAATAATAATATAATATAATATTAATACATTTTCATGGCAGGTTTAGCCGAAGTCTTGCATATTATCATCACTTTACAGCTTTATTGTCTGCCTGCGGCCTGATTTCTGACTCTTTCTGAACACTCGCGATCGTTCTGCTGCCTAATACATTATTGATCCAGACCAGAAGTGATGGATGAAAACCAAAGACAGAGGCATAACTGTCAGATGAAGAGGTGGATTAAACGGGGATGGGTGGGGACGTTCCCGAATGAGCACTTCTTGATCAGCGCCGAGGGACTGTGGCACGTCAAGAAGATGCTCTGGAAGTGCAATCTATTTTCTGCCTAAAAAACATGACCCTGAGGAGAAGATCGATAGTTGGACATGACGGGTAAACGAGGACAAAGAACTAGAGCTTCAGTTAAATATTTCAGCTAAACATGCTAACGTCACAGTAAGGGCAGCTCTTAAGCAGACTTGAGATTCAGGGATAGTCCTGCACAGGTGTGATATTCTGGACTACTCCTGAATGTATTTGAGATTCTGGAATGGTCGTGGCAAGGCCTGGTTTTCTGGAATACTCTTAAACAGGCTTAAGATTCTGGAAGAGTCTTGTGCAGGCATGAGGTTCTGAAATATTCTTTCGTAGATCTGACACTGCATCACATGAAGACACTTCTCCAGAATTTCTCTACTCATTGAAACATCTTGAGCAATTAACAATTACGTAGTCCTTTTCACAAACCCAAGGCCACTTCACATGCAAAGGAAAGTAAAAAATAAAGGAAGGACTTTGGGCTGGAGATGATGAAAAAGTGGTGGAGCTGGAGCTGTCAGAGTTAAAGATGCTGAGATTTGTGTCAGGAAGGATGAGGATAGACCGGACTAAGGATGAGTCTATATTAGAAGGACAGCTCAGGTTGGATGGTTTGAAGACAAAGTGAGACTGCGCTGGTTTGGACATGTCCAGAAGAGAGACGAGGAGTATATCAGGAGAAAGATGTTGAGGATGGAGCTTCCAGGAAAGAGGAGAATAAGAAGGACAAAGAGGAGGTTTATGGATGTGGTGAGGGAGGACATGCAGGGGGACAGTGTGAAAGAGGAAGATGCAGAGGACAGGAAGAAATGGAGACGGATGATCCGCTGGGGACGGATGATCCCCACCTAAACAGGAGCACCCGAAAGAAGCAGGTTTAAAGAAACCTGGAAGTTGCAAGTTTTAATGTTGGGTGAGGGCAACTGAGATGGCCAGAGGACATGTTCTCCAAAGACTTCATCATTTCCACTGAGATCCTGAATGACACAGCAGCCACAGGAAGGGCTGGAGGAGGTTCTGGCCTGATAAAGCTGTAATAAATTGGGCAATACATTTAGAAATATCCTTATGAATAATAGAGGAGACAGGTTGAGAGAGAGACCAGGAGCAGACCCATCTATCAGCTCGTTATAAGAGCTTCATTTAAAAAGTGGGAGAGGAAGACGGCGCTAATAATAACACTGTAGTGGGAGAGAATTGAACAATTCTAGCGTCTGTCTGTGCTGAAAGTGAACTGAATCTCACTCCATATTAATAGAATTAAAGACTATTAAAGCCTCGAACTTCAACTCCAATAAAAACAATCTACTGAAAATAATCCACATGAACTTCACCGCTTCACTTTCATCACCGTCTCTACTAGTTCTCCATCACGGACACACACTCAACACACTATAATGGAATGGATGGATGGATGGATGAACGAACAGAGAGAAGGAGATAATGATGGATGAATGAATGGATGCACAAATGTATGGATGGAAGCATGGATGGATGGATGGACAGATGGACAGATGGATGGACGGATGGCTGGACGGATGGACAGAGGATGGACGGATGGATGGAGTCCTAGAACAATATGTCAAAAAAGGGAGCAAACACATTTTCACACCGCTGTGAAGTGGTGTGGGACCGGATTCCAAGTCCACCACCTTAAAAAATGCTGACATACTATCTTTCCTTCCAAAGTGTGTGTGTGTGTGTGTGTGTGTGTGTGTGTGTGGCTTATAGGTCTGCTTCCACATGATGTCATTTGGGTTTCATGTACACTGTGATAGTGACGAGGTGTCTGCGTGTGCGTGTGTGTGTGTGTGTGTGTGTGTGTACATGCTATCACTAGCAGTGAGTCAGACAAATCACTGAGCCAATCCCACCTCGCTCTCCGTCTCTCGCCCTGTTGCTTAGGTAACGTGATGTCACTGCAGCCCCTGGCGACACCCTGGAGACATGCCAGAGAAACGTAATGCTCTTTTTACTGTCTGCTACCATGTAACACACACACACACACACACACACACACACACACACACACACACACACACACTCTGAACAGCTGTCAGTCTTTAGTTCGTTTATATTGGTTGTTATGAAATTCCTGTGAACTGGCAGAGAAAGAAGGATTCTTGTCTTTTTTGTTGGCAGGTTGTTTAAATTAATTTTATCTGCCAATTTTCTCGGCTGCAGTTTGATCTGGACGGGACCTAATGAGACACACGTGACGTCAGACCTGCCAAAGAGTCAGTCAGACTTATGTCTCAGCTTGTGCTGGATTTAAGGAAATTTCATGTTAAAGAGATGTCCTTTTTTCAAGTGTTTCATTTTATTTCACAAATAAAGTTGTGATCAAACTTGTGGCTTCATGTTTGTAAGGGTAAAGTAAGACAGTTTTCTAATATTATATTAAAAGGCATTATTCATCTTTTTTTAACTTAAGACAAGGACGTCTCCCAATCGCTTCACTTTAATTTTCTAACCGTTCTGTCGTTTTATGGTCCACTTAATAGTTTTTACCAATAAAACTGAACTCTCTCTCTCTGGGTGTGTAGGGCGGTCCTCCCTCTCCCCCTCACTCAGTAGAACTGTCCTCTCTCTCTCTGGGTGTGTAGGGCGGTCCTCCCTCTCCATCACTCAAGTAGAACTGTCCTCTCTCTCTCTGGTGTGTAGGGGCGGAGTCCTCCTCTCCCCATCCTCCAGTAGAACTGTCCTCTCTCTCTGGGTGTGTAGAGGTGGTCTCCTCTACATCATAATTAGAACTGTCCTCTCTCTCTGTGGGTTGGGTGGGCAGGTCCTCCCTCTCACATCATCAAGTAGAACTGTCTCTCTCTCTGGGTGTGTGGGGCGGTCCTCCCTCTCCCCCATCCTCAGTAGAACTGTCCC
Source organism: Hepsetus odoe (assembly GCA_017165825.1). NCBI lineage: Eukaryota > Metazoa > Chordata > Actinopteri > Characiformes > Hepsetidae > Hepsetus > Hepsetus odoe. The sequence continues at coordinate 17,443,865 of CM029392.1, read as the reverse complement.
TCTCTGGGTGGGTAGGGCGGTCCTCCCTCTCCCCCATCACTCAGTATAACTGTCCTCTCTCTCTCTGGGTGGGTAGGGTGGTCCTCCCTCTCCCCCATCACTCAGTAGAACTGTCTTCTCTCTCTCTGGGTGTGTAGAGTGGTCCTCCCTCTCCCCCATCACTAAGCCACACTACAATGTGCTGGAGCCTGGATTGCTTTCTGAAAAAGGGCAGCCAATCAGAAGAGCTCATTTGCATATTTTAGTGTTAAAGGCACAGAAACAGAAAAGGCATGTTTAGAAGGCAGAGGCCGGGACGTGGTCAGGGGATCATTTTATGTAAGAAAACGCAGAACATTTTGGCTGTTTCCGCATTACTGTGTTTTAAATCGGCGGCACAGAGGGCAGGACTGTTGCAGTGGCTGGGGAGCATTGATGGGAACATTACCTTGATCAAGAGAGGCTCAAGACAATCTGCTGGTCCAGGATTGGAACCCATGACATTCAGATCCTGGTGCCTGGTCTCTAAAGCCTAGGGCGGCGCTGGCGCTTGCCTAAAGAAAGGCTTCATTGGTGCAGAAGAGTAAATCAGAGAGTCGCGAATCACTGATCCGAAATCAGCAAAATAAATTGTGCATCATCTTTCTTGCATAACTAAATACATCTCTAATCTCATCCAGCACCCAGGATTGGATTATTCCTCTAATTCAGGCGTCCACTTTCAAGCTTCCTGGATTTATGATTGAAAAAACAGGACTCATGTCCCTCCATCACTCACTGACCTCCACTGACCTCCACTCACCCCACAATCCAACTCTGATCTTCATCTTTAACGTCATCCTGTAGAAGCCTCAACCTGGTGATTGATGAGAGTTTTTTACACTTCTGCAACATTGTCTTTGTCTCTGCACTCGGCATCAAAGATGACAAGATACTATTTTATGATTTTATGATTCCATCACGACTCCATTATGGTTCTTCTTTGTTCATTGGTCTCCTAGCTCAGGGTATCACTTGTCTCCAGGTCCAAAATTCACCTGCTGGAGGTCTCACCCACACTAAACGATCACTCCTGTCCTCCATCACCTTCACTGGCCAACAGGGGGCAGCCATGGGAATAGTGATGGGGACAGTACCTTGCTCAAGTTCTGGCGGAGGCATAGAGTTTAAGGACGAGGCCCCAGCATCGAAGATTGTGTGTTGAAATCCCAGAAAAGTAGGTTGCTCTGAGGTTCTCTTCAGCAAGGTACCATCCCCATCACTGCTCCCCGGGTGCTGGACGGTGTATGTAGGTTAAATTCAGAGGATGTGTTTCCTTTTGACTCGCTGTGTGCTGTTCACAATGCCAGGTAGTCACTTTCACCTTCACATACTGCATTGGTATTCAAACCTACAACCTTCTGATTCTGGTTCCTTCACTCACCACTTCACCTGTTCACCACCACTCACACTCGCTCACCACTTCACCTGTTCACCACCACTCACACTCGCTCACCACTTCACCTGTTCACCACCACTCACACTCACTCACCACTTCACCTGTTCACCACCACTCACACTCACTCACCATTTCACCTGTTCACCACCACTCACACTCGCTCACCACTTCACCTGTTCACCACCACTCACCACTTCACCTGTTCACCACCACTCACACTCACTCACCACTTCACCTGTTCACCACCACTCACACTCACCACTTCACCTGTTCACCACCACTCACACTCACTCACCACTTCACCTGTTCACCACCACTCACACTCACTCACCACTTCACCTGTTCACCACCACTCACACTCACCACTTCACCTGTTCACCATTCACAC
>CM029392.1:17417060-17437060 GCA_017165825.1 Hepsetus odoe | reverse complement strand
GCGTGTGTGTGTGTGTGTGTGTACTCTAGATATGCATGCTCTACTAAACACACACCTGAATCACATCACATGAGCAGATCCCCAGAGTTCTGCTTTAGAGTCTGTGTGAAAGTCATTTTCAGCATCAGTGAAGGAAAACCGTGTTAGAAGATAAAAAAACAAATATTTGTGTTTACTGTTTACACACACCGGACGTACTTGAGACCCACATTTCTTTGTTTTGCTGGGAATCACCTCTCTGGTGAAGATTCCTGTTTTCTATTTGATCTGTTTTTCTGTTTTATCTTTATCAGACTGAAGATTAAATGAAAGAAACTGGAACAAATGTTTTAGTGCAGCTACAAAGTGTCCTAAAGACACAAGGTTCTAGATAAATGGGGTTCCACCCACTCAGCGTTCAGCATCAGCAGTAAACTAATCCCCTGATCATCTGGAATCATCTGCTCCTGGTTCTTCACTGCTTCATGTCTTAAGTTAGACGCTTTGTTCTGATGAAGGTTCAGACGTAGATCACTGTGTGGATTAACCAACACAGAACTATCAAACTGCTCAGGTACAGAGACTGGACTGAACATGAGAGACAACAACACTGTCCTTCAGGAAGATCTGGAGAACTGCTCCTCAACAGTACATTAAAAATACAAGAACATCTGGAACTTAATAGAAGTGTAAATAAGCTGAATAAATTGATGTTAAATGCATTTTGAGGGCTCAAAATCTAAAGCTCCACTTAAGTAAGTTGTAATTTTTAGACTCACACTTAGAATAAAAGTCCCACCGAGTGTCCACATTTAAAAGACAATTTAGTGCAGCTATTATTCACCAAATCTGAAATTTACTCAAAACACTCTGCACAGTCTCCTCCACCGGAAGGACTTTGAACCCACAACCCCCTGACGTCAGAGTCGCCGTTCTGCCACGTCAGAGCGCAAGAAACGTTCAAAATGAGGTTCATTTCAGCTCCTTAGTGCCGAAAAATATATTTATACACATTTTTCTTTACAGTTCATGAAATCTTCATTTTAATATGAATTCCTTTAAAAAAAGGTGATGGAAAAACACAGAGCGCTTTATTTCTGCCAGAGAGATGAAATAAAAGATGAACTTTAGTGTCGACGTGCTGGTTCTTCACAAGGATCTGCTGAGAAACCAGGATAAGGTTTCTCAAAGAACATCTGATCCCCGAGGTCAGAGCTTTCTGGTCGTAAGGCTCTCGACTCGGTGCGAGGTGTTATCAGATTTCGGTTTTGATTGACAGGGTGATAATGGTGTCACAAAGAAGATCTGATGCAGAATTTTAAATCAGGTGCCATAAACCCAGAAAACAGATTAACTAACTAACTAACTAACTAACTAATAATTACATGTATTTTATAATGTAATAAATACTTAACAACATATTTAACATGGTGTCAGAAAGGAGAACGGATACAGAATTTTCAACCAGTCAGTTAAGGCACAGTCTTGAGTCCTGAGTCCGTTAAGAGTGAGTCTCAGTCACGAGTCAGATGAGCCTGAATCTAAGTCATTGTGTGAGTCAGTTAAGCAGCACAGAGTCAGTTCAGTTTGTGTTTGAGTCCTGTGTAAGTTAAGGGCCGGTCTAATTAAGTCACGAGTCTGTTAAGGCTGAGTCTGATTTATGAGTCAGATAGGTGTGAGTTTAAAGCATGAGTCCTGTGTCAATTAAGGCACAGTCTGAGTCATGAATCAGTTCAGGGTGAGTTTGAGGTCTGAGTCCTTTTCAGAGTCAGTTAAGCAATCAAGAGTCAGTTCAGGATGAGTCTGAATCCTGCGCCAGTTAAGCGGAAGTCTAAGCCAAGTCACAAGTCAGCTAATGCACAGCTAATGTCTGAATCGTGAGTCAGTTCAGGGTGTATTTGACTCACGAGTCAGTTCAGGGCGAGTCCGAGCTGTAAGCCAGTTAAGTCCAGGTCTTAAGTCAAATCAGGGTCTTAATTCAGAGATGCTTATGAGCAAGTCTGAGTCAGTGTCAGTTTAGAGACAGTCCTGGTGGAATTGCGAGTCAGGTTATGAGTCTGACTCGAGGGCCCATTTCTGGTTTAGTGTATTTATGTCATTGCTTGTTGTTGTACGCCGAGTCACCATTGAAATTGCAAGTTATTAATTTCTATCTGCCCCACAGCCCTTAACAAACGTGCTTTGTGTCGCTGCCTCGGATCCACGGTTGCCTCACAACACCATGAAAAGAGATCCTGGTTACAGAGATTTCCTTCATTTCACGATCAAACCTCACCAAACAGAACACTCACCAACAACCAAAGGAGCGAGTCATAACCGAGTCTCTGCCTCTCTCTCTCCTTCAGACTGCTCGGCCTGTGCCCGAAGGTTGGCATCGAGGCACACTGATGCCCAGACGGGTCTGAGGCAGGTAACGCAGACGACGCAGCGGCGGAGAGGCACACGCGCAGCCATGCGGCTCTTAGCCGGGCCTGTGGTGAGCTGCTCTGGGACGAGCCCTGGTGAGTCTGGGAAAGATGAGGCGGTTGAGTCAGTTAGCCGCTTTTCACAATGCTATTTATGCCTCAGTGGAGTCTGGCCTTTCTGCTGATGGGAAGAGAGATTGACTTTGGGTGACGACACCTGGATTTTTGTTGTTTTGTGAGCGAGTCAGTGTTGCTCTGACTTTGAGGCAGCTGAAGGCGACTGTGTCTTTGTGACTCTTTTTTAACGACTCTTGCGCGGTCATTTAATGTGTAAATCTGTATTTATGAGCATCTCGTGCGTAAACAGAAGGGATCATTTAACTCCTGACTCGAGTCAAATGCTCGTCATTACCTGGCTTCTGAGTCCACCCTTTTACCCATTCACAACCATTCTTAACTGACTCGTGAATCCACCTCTCACTCTGCCCTTACTGACTCAAGCATGACTCTGACTTAACTGACTCGTGGATGCGCTTTAGTTTTTACTGACTGTAACTTGACTCAGTTGGGTCCTTAACTGACTCGCGTCAGATCGCATTAAAATAGACTCCAGTTGGCACTAAACTGAGATGAACTGACTTTAGACTCACCCATAACTGACTCGCCTCTTCAAGCATTTAGCCCATATCTGTGGAAACAGGAATCCAATCACATCACACCTCCCAGTCTCCGCCTGATTTTAGACTCGTTTGGTTTGTTGTGAACGAAAGACGCGTGATTAGAGTCGATGATGGATTCTTACTTGTTTTCAGCAGAACATGAGAGCTCGGCTTCCTCGGTTCCTCTAAAATGTACGAGGCTGTGCTGAAGAATAACGGTGGTGGTGGTGAATATGGACTTTAAAGCTGATTAGAATGAAACTCTCTTTGTGTTTAGACTGGAGATACATGTGTTTGTGCACAAATCACTGAACTACTGTCTCACTTTCACACAGGACAGAGAGGCAGGAGGGACGGGACAGTACAGTGTCTGTGCACAGGACAGTGTTTAATGTTATAGAAGGTCTGATTTATACATTCAATAAAAATGCAGTCGGATTCTCCAGAAAAAGACCTGCTCTGTTCACACAGTCAGGACGTCCCATGGACTTTGCACCAGTGGGACTGGAAGGGTCTATTTAATGTCCTGCTTTGGACACTTTTGTCCACCTCACATCTCTAACAGTTCTGGGTCTGTGTAGGTGTGGAAGGAGCTTGGAGACCCACAGATAAGAGTCAAAATGACTCAACCACCTGAATAAAAAACACAGGTATATAAGTAATACACTTAACATGCAAACGAGGATGTAACGAGGGACTGACAGCACGCATTCGGTGCTGAATGTCTCCTGCATCGTGTCCAGCAGACGGAATATGGAGCTCGTGATGCTGGACTTTAAATGTGAGGCGCAGGACGGACTCCCTGCCTGGACTCCTCAGCTTTTTAATCAGGAGCACATTAACACAGGCGTCCCCACTCCATCTGTCTCTGTGTCAGCTGATCATTTCTGTTTCCCTTACCAACCACTACGTGTGTGTGTGTGTGTGTGAGGCTGTGTGTGTGTGTGTGTGTGTGTGTGTGTGAGGCTGTGTGTGTGTGTGTTTGTGTGTGTGTGTGTGAGGCTGTGTGTGTGTGTGAGGCTGTGTGTGTGTGTGTGTGTGATGATGGAGGATTTAGTGGGGATGAAAGCCGCGGTGATTAAAGATAAAGACGGCATCTTGAAATGTTCAAGCCGAAGATGCCTCTGGACGTGTCACCCTTTTCCGCTCTATCCTCTCTCTATCATCCTCTAATCACCACACACAGATGCACGCACACACACACACACACACACACACACACACACACACACACACACACACACACTTCAGATTCATAAACATGGATTCATTCACACAAACACATTGACAGATGCCATTGTTCCACTCGAGAACAACAGTTGCAGCTCTGTGTGTGTGTGTGTGTGTGTGTGTGCGCGTGATGGACAGAATGAGTGTGAAATGGAGTGAATAGCAAAATATTTCCTGTAGCGCTCATTTCTGATAAATGATCAACCTTATCTTTAAACATTATATAACAAAACAAAAAGATTATCCATCCATCCATCCATCCATCCATCCAAACCCATGCATTACAAATTTAGAGAAGTGTTGCTTTGAAATCCATCCACCCATCCTTGCTTTCTTTCATCATCCTTCTGTCTGTCCATCCATCCATTTTCTTTAACAAACCAGACCTATTCTAGTCTCCCCTTCAAGATATTTCTAGATATTGTCCCCTTACATACACCCTATCTCTCCCACACACACACACACACACACACACACACACACACACACACACTCTTCTTAATGCCTGTTGAGGATGAAGAACGCTCTGTCTTGTAGACGGGTAGAAAATTGCTCTGATTGGAATCGACAGTCAGTTTATCAATGTTTCTATGGAAACGCTGAGAGGAAATCGAAGGTGCCTGGTGGATGGATTTCCTGTCACTACAGCATTCAGCTAAAGTGCGTTTTACCTCACAGAGCAGGACGAGCGAGGAGGAGGGACACGCACGATATTCTCATCGTGTGGACAAACAGCGCTGTGGACGCTCAGATGAAACAGATGTTGATGTGACTGTGAGAAGACTGGGAAAACCAGCTGCTGTAAACTGGACAGCGCAGCGGGTGGAGCTGTCTCCTCTTGGTACGATTTCCAAGGCGGGACGATCCGCGTCCTGTCTGTGTGGCTTTGAGATCTTGTCCCTTCGTCTGTGTGGGTTTCCTCCACCTGACCTATAAGTCAGGTACACTGGAGGTGCTAAATTGTCCCCCTAGGTGAGTGTGTTTGTCTGCATGTCTGCCCTGCGATGGACTTGCAACCTGTCCAAGGTGTCCCTGCTTTTCGTCCTGTGAGAGCTGGGATAGACTCCAGCGCTGCCTGCCCGCTTTTCCAAATGTTCAGGAGGCCCCAAAATATGCAGTGGGCCAAAAACAGGAGAGCATTCAGTGGCTCACGAGGCTCGTGTAGGTTGGGCTGAGCAAGGAGTGCTCCCCCTACTGGCCAGAGCCAATATATCAATATGTTCATAAAATTAAATTGACATAAAAACCGATTAGCAACCAAATTAAAGTCTGTAAAACCAGGAAGGACCGTAGAAGACAAGTAGTTCATAGTCACCCAACTCCTCCCTCTTCTACTGAGTCCTAAACCACACCCACAGGTCTGATCCACCTTCATGAAGAGCTGGAGGAGGTGTGAGTGTGTTTGGGGATGAAAAGATTTGACTCCCGGTGCCTCTTAGCACCAGTCCTAAAATACTTGGGCTACATCTGGACCCGTACGTTAGATTTTCATCAGAAAATCCTTTAAGACGAGCAGAAGCTCCTTGTGAAACGTTGAAGATGCTTCGTGCGTGTAGATCTGTTCTGGAGGCGTGTGCACCTGCCGTAAATCATTTCCATGATCCACACCTGGACTTTACACTGTTTCATATCAGGACATGAGTTCCACCTGCAGATGTTACAGCTGCTTTCACGAAAATGCTAAAAGTATAAAAAATAGACTGGAGGAAACAGCAGAAACTACTGGGCTTCGTACTTGATGCCGGAGAACTTCCTGTTTCTGAAACTGTAGTGAAAGATGAGATATACTAGAAATCAGACATGAAACCTCATATCTCCAACTGATTAACTTTACAGGAGAAGAAAACTTTTTGAGGAACAGTTCTCCAGATCTTCCTGAAGGACAGTGTTGTTGTCTCTCATGTTCAGTCCAGTCTCTGTACCTGAGCAGTTCTCCAGATCTTCCTGAAGGACAGTGTTGTTGTCTCTCATGTTCAGTCCAGTCTCTGTACCTGAGCAGTTCTCCAGATCTTCCTGAAGGACAGTGTTGTTGTCTCTCATGTTCAGTCCAGTCTCTGTACCTGAGCAGTTCTCCAGATCTTCCTGAAGGACAGTGTTGTTGTCTCTCATGTTCAGTCCAGTCTCTGTACCTGAGCAGTTCTCCAGATCTTCCTGAAGGACAGTGTTGTTGTCTCTCATGTTCAGTCCAGTCTCTGTACCTGAGCAGTTCTCCAGATCTTCCTGAAGGACAGTGTTGTTGTCTCTCATGTTCAGTCCAGTCTCTGTACCTGAGCAGTTCTCCAGATCTTCCTGAAGGACAGTGTTGTTGTCTCTCATGTTCAGTCCAGTCTCTGTACCTGAGCAGTTCTCCAGATCTTCCTGAAGGACAGTGTTGTTGTCTCTCATGTTCAGTCCAGTCTCTGTACCTGAGCAGTTCTCCAGATCTTCCTGAAGGACAGTGTTGTTGTCTCTCATGTTCAGTCCAGTCTCTGTACCTGAGCAGTTCTCCAGATCTTCCTGAAGGACAGTGTTGTTGTCTCTCATGTTCAGTCCAGTCTCTGTACCTGAGCAGTTCTCCAGATCTTCCTGAAGGACAGTGTTGTTGTCTCTCATGTTCAGTCCAGTCTCTGTACCTGAGCAGTTCTCCAGATCTTCCTGAAGGACAGTGTTGTTGTCTCTCATGTTCATTCCAGTCTCTGTACCTGAGCAGTTCTCCAGATCTTCCTGAAGGACAGTGTTGTTGTCTCTCATGTTCAGTCCAGTCTCTGTACCTGAGCAGTTTGATAGTTCTGTGTTGGTTAATCCACACAGTGATCTACGTCTGAACCTTCAAGCAGAACAAAGCATCTAAATAAAGACATGAAGCAGTGAGGAACCATGAGCAGATGATCAGGGGATTAGTTTACAGCTTATGCTGAATGCTGAGTGGGTGGAACATCTTTACCTAGAACCTGAATGTCTGAGTTGAAGGGCTGGTAGGGAGGTGATGATGAAGACGATAACCTGGAATGTGTGTGTCAAGATCAAACCATAGGGCAAGGCTCAAGTGTCGTTGGTGTCTGGTCTCACACACACACACACACACACACACACACACACACACACACACACACACACACCCCGTCAGATCACATTACGGTGTAACAGGACTGGAGGATCAGCGGGCCGACGGAAAACAAGTCTTCCAACGTGGCACCAGCGCATTGACTGACAGCTAATTATGGAATCTCATAACTCCTTAATTTTCATAATCTTCCAGCCCAAATCCCCCTCAAACACACACACACACACACACACACACACACACACACCAGCCCTACAGAAGAAGCACGGGGGTGTAAAACTCTTCGAGCTCCTTTCCTTCTCGGTTTTTCTCTGATCGGCTCCTTTCCGAGTTCCTCAGTGTCGTCCTTTAACTTTAAGGACAGCGAGACTCAGACTCCACCCGTGTGTCTCTGATCATCTGATCAGATCCTCCTGAGAGTCTGAACACTCACTTCAGATTCTGTGATCCTGTTATTTGGGTAAATGTTGCTAATTTGACAAATGAATGAAACTATGGCAAATGATCTAAAACGTTTCTGCTTTAATTTTAATTGGATGATGTGAATTTCACAAAAAACCGACAAGTGGAGGAATGTTTAATGAATGAAAACCATGACATTATTGCTAATTATATTAAACATTTAAATCATTTTACTTGGGTAAAGATTTGGATAACCTGTAACAGCCGATATCATTATTTTTTCATTTCATCGTGATCATTTTTGCATTTTTTTTTTACATTTCAGCGCTTCAATGACGGAATGAACGATCAAATCTCAAAGGCAATAAGCAGCAAGATCTCCTAAAAACATTTTTTGTCTTACATTTTTTTTCTGCCGCTGTGATTATAAAAGCAATTTTCTGTTTTCGTTTTCAGAAAGGTAGAGCATATTTAGTCCTTATTTTTCAGTAAATTGTTCATTTATTTTAGTTCAATTTATTCAGTCCAATAAAAAACAAAAAAAACTCTTTGTCCTGCCAGCTTGTCAGTCTGTCCAAAAGGATGGAGGGGACATCGGGCTTATCAGACAAGTAGGGGTCTGACAGATGGAGGGATGGGGGGACCAGTGACCCCTCGACCCGGGACCCCACGTTTCTGACCTTAATCATTAAAAACCCTGAACTGGAGCACAGACTGTTCCCATCCTGTCAACAATTTCTGTGTGGAACCACCGCGCTGTTGCTTCCCAGTTACATCAGAACACACACACACACACACACACACACACACACACACACACACACACACACACACACACTAGGCAACCTCATTTAAGATTAATCAGCCTACTTCTACTTTGTGAGTCGTGTCTGTCTGTGAGAGGCCCTGATCCGAGCGCAGCCCTCAGAATTAAAGCTTCAGAACTTACAGCCTCCAACCCGAACCCCTTCCCAACATACTGCAGTGTGTGTGTGTGTGTGTGTGTGTGTGTGTGTGTGTGTGTGCGAGAGAGTGAGAGGTGTCGGTGTTAAGCTCTCTCAGTAATTATGTAATGTATAAAAGTGGGAGAAGTTTGATTTTAGCTTCGTTTGAAATAAAACGAGCTGCAGATCCTTTCCTTGCTGTAACACCGAAACCGTCGTCAATACTTTCTGTGATTTCTTTCTTGATCGTTTTTTTTTGTGCAGTTTAGGATTAAAAGCTGGATTTATCGTGTCTGAGACCTTGGGAGCCTTTCAGGAAGTATTTCTTTTTTATTCATGGCTAAAAAATGCAGATCATCTACTCGATCATGATCTGATCACAGCAGTAACCTGTTAACATCTGGTGCTCACCTATTAATATTCTTTTGCTCAATTTTGAACATCTCCCAACATCTCAGAGAAGAGCTATGGGACGTCCTGCAAGTGTTCCAGAATGAAAGAAAAGAGCGGGTCTAAGAGAGTTGAGGCTGTGCTGAAGAATAACGGTGGTGGTGGTGAATATTGACTTTAAAGCTGGTTAGAATGAAACTCTCTTTGTGTTTAGACTGGAGTTACATGTGTTTGTACACAAATCACTGACCTACTGTCTCACCTTCATACAGGACAGAAAGAAACGAGGGATCAAGACCTTTGGCACAGTTCTGTCATTTTCTCAAACTTTATAGAAAAGAAAATGAAACAGATAGTCTGATTAGCAGTAGAAACATCCCGCCACATGCTCCATATACGTATATCCTCCCACCTCTGTGAAAATGTCCTTCAGCTTGTCTCTAAAAAAGGGCGCAGGAGACGCCAGGCAGCTTAAGGTTGTCCATCACCCGGTCACTGAACCAGCCTTGGCTCACTTTGACCTCCTTCATCAATAATCTGTCAGCTCAGGCTGGGCTTCCAAATGTCCGTTTTCACCACTGCAGGTCAGATCTGCTGCATTGTGACAGCTCCAACCTTCCTTCAGGCTTCACACACACACACACACACACACACACACACACACTGGCTATCTGCTCTGGGCTGTAATCTAGCTAATGTTTGCTCTGACAGACATGAAAAATAGCAGAGACATCATGTATTGCACTGTAACGCCTCAACAACATCACGTCCATTCATGTCCATTCATGTCTTCCAATCTGCCATCTGTCAATCAAACCCAGGGTAGGACAGGAGACTAATTCAAGGAAAAGAGCAAAAAAAGCTGAAATGATCTTGTTAGCCAGAAAAATCAGCCATTTACAAAGATAAGCAATGACTGCATCACTGTCCTCCCTCTCTCCCCCATCACTCAGTAGAACTGTCCTCTCTCTCTCTGGGTGTGTAGGGTGGTCCTCCCTCTCCCCCATCACTCAGTAGAACTGTCCTCTCTCTCTCTGGGTGTGTAGGGTGGTCCTCCCTCTCCCCCATCACTCAGTAGAACTGTCCTCTCTCTCTCTGGGCGTGTAGGGTGGTCCTCCCTCTCCCCCATCACTCAGTAGAACTGTCTTCTCTCTCTCTGGGTGTGTAGGACGGTCCTCCCTCTCCCCCACCACTCAATATAATCACTATACTTGTCTCTGTGTCTCGTCCTTTTGTCTCTCAGCGCTGCTGTGCCTGCTGTATCTGCTGGTCATGCGGCTGCAGCTCTGCTCCGGCTGCCCGTCGGGGTGTGTATGCAGCTCGTCCGAGGCGGACTGCGGCGGCCGTGGCCTGGTGGCCCTCCCTACCCTGTCCTCGCTCCCGTCCGCCACCCGCACACTCCTCCTCCCCAACAACCGCCTGTCCTCGCTGCCTGCCGCGGCCTTCGCCAACCTCAGCTCCCTCCAGAGGCTGGACCTGTCCAACAACTACCTGGACAACCTGCCGCCCGGCCTGTTTGCCGAGCTGTCCAACCTGAGTGAACTCAGCCTGAGGAATAACAGCCTGACGGCACTGGACCGCGACCTCCTGCAAGGCCTTGGGAGCCTGCGGAGGCTGGACGTGTCCCTGAACGGCCTGGCTGCCGTGCCGCTGGGACTGCTTGACCAGCAGCAGGGTCTGACGTGGCTCTCATTGGCCGGGAACAGGCTGCAGGCGCTGGAGAGGGCCGCCTTCGAGCCGCTGGTGAACCTGCAGCACCTGGAGCTGGGCTCAAACCCGTGGGAGTGCGACTGCAACCTTCGAGACTTCAAACACTGGATGGAGTGGCTCATCTACCGAGGTGAGGACGGGGGGTGGACAAACTGAAACTACCATTCGGAAGTCTAGGACATACTCGTTACTGTTCTATACTCAAAATAAACGTGATGAGCTTCGACTTCCAGGTGCTTTTAGACCAGGGGCGCTCAAACTTTGTGCTGCTGTCACTCCTGCAGCGCTGGGGTTGTCCTGGATTTTCAGAAATTAATTTGCATAATTAACATAATTAAATCTTATTAAATCATCTCCACGCTGAATTCATTTCTGCCCACAACTTAAATATCTTGTTCCTAAATCGTGAGCATGCTTTACTAAAAGTGTCGGCCGTGCCTCGTCTGCCTTGTTCCCACAACTTAGCTTTCTTAATAAAGTGAAAGTGAAAGCGCCCACTGTGAAACACCCCACGGCACACGGTGAGGAACAACGAAAATGCCTCCTCTGCATTTCACCCACACACTGTCCAGCAGGAGGCAGCTATTTAAAGAACCCGGGGAGCAGTGACGGGGACGGTACCTTGCTCGAGGACGACCTACTGGTCTGGAATTCTAAACCAGGATCCTCTGGTTTAGATCCTCATCCTGGGGCCTCGTCCCTAAACACTAGGCCAGGTCTTTTTCCCAGGACCTCACTATCTCCATCTTTTCTTTTTCTTGACTTGCCCATCGTGTTCCCACCATTTAAATATTGTGTTCCCATCACTTAATTTAATCTCACATGATTTAGACTACTGAACTGAACGCAGCTGCTGTCTGAATTCATCGCCATGACTTCATTATCCATTTCTCCCACAACCCATCTATCTTCCAGTTGTCCCTCCTTTCACTTACAGCACTTATCTATCGTTCCCAAGACTTTCTAAATGATGGCCATATTTTCACCATCTCTTTTCTTTATTCACGGCTTAACTGTCTTGTTTGCACCCCGTTCACCCGACCTGAAGCTGTGGCCACAACATGCATACGTAGTGATGTCACAGGGGGACGCTGTGCTTTGAAACCTGCTCTCTTGCTTCGTCTCCAGTCCTCTGTCCTCTGTCCTCTGTCCCTGTCAGCTGCGTAAAGTTCACACCATCAGGAGGAGCAATAAGAGCCGAAGTGAACGTAAATGGTCTAATTTAAAAGTCGTCCCCGAAGCGGTTGACACAAGGGATGAGACCAGATAAAACAAACACGTCCACGCACTCTTGTCCATCAGAGCCAGGACGCCTGGGAGTGATGTAAACACAGTGACAGGGCTGTAATCAGGGCACAGGGACCCACACACACACACACACACACACACATCACTCCAGTCAGGGATTAGTCAGTGTGTGTGTGTGTGTGTGTGTGTGTGTGTGTGCGTGTGTACCCCTCCCCTCTTCCCTTCTCATTTATGGAGACGAGCACAATCACCTCGTCTCCAGACCAGACAAATCTATACGACAGGCAGAGAAATCATCTGAGAGGGGTAAAAAAAGAATCTCACATAAGACGCTGTAAAGCTGTCGAGTCATTCGGCTCCAGCGTGTTTGTGCCTAATGGGCACAAACAGCTTCTACCAAACACACACACACACACACACACACACACACACACACACTCACACACACACACACACACACTCATTTTTAACACCATTCGAGAACAGCAGCTGCTTTAACACCCTGCGAACACCAGGAACAGAAATGGGCCAAACCATAAGGACCCTGCTGTGAAGTGCTGTAACTGCATCTCTCTGCTGCAGGTGGCTACGTGGACGCCATGGAGTGCACCCTCCCTAAGGACCTGAGGGGACGGGACATCCGGAGCGTTCCGGTGGAGATGTTCAACTATTGCCTGCAGCTGGAGGACGAGAACGGGGGCGACTCAGGAGGGACGAAGGGCGGTTCGCCGCCGTGCTCACGGGCTACGCCAGCGCCGGCCTCCGAAAGCACGCTGGTGCGGACGGAGACGGAGGCGCCGGACTGCGTGAGGCAGCGCTACAGGCCCGTGAGCGTGCGGCGCGCCATCGGAACGGTGGTGATCGCCGGCGTGGTGTGCGGCATCGTGTGCATCATGATGGTCGCAGCCGCCGCCTATGGCTGCATCTATGCCTCCCTGATGGCCAAGTACCAGCGCGAGCTGAAGAAGAGGCAGCCGCTGATGGGCGACGCCGAGGCCGAGGGCGACCCCGAGGAGAAACAGATCTCTTCGGTTGCGTAGAAGAGGGACGAGAGGGGCGCCCGGGTTCACGGACTGGGAATCAACACGGCCACTTTTACCGAGGCTCCTTTCTGTCCCACATACGCTCCTCTCCACTCCCAAAGACGTTCTCCGACGCCTTTGACCCTCTGACCTTCGACCACAGCCCCTCCACCCAAACTGGAGGCCCGTTTCTGCACTTTAAGACCTCTACGTCTCGGCCCTGGTCCGGATAGGAAGGTTTCAGGGGAAGAACCAGCACCCGCTGTAGATGGTTCCTCTGCGTCCGTACTCGCAGCTGCCCCTTCCCGAAATCTACTGACTCTGTTTTGGTGGTAACGACATATCATATCGTTCAAATAATATCAAATAATATGTATTCTAATCAACGTGAGGTGACCCCACACTCTTCCTGGTCTTTCTCTGTGCCCTTGCTTTCACACCCAGCGTTCGATTGTGTTTGACACGCTGTTCGGTTCCATTCGTTTGGTTTCACGGTTGCTGTTTGCTGCTCTTCATACACAATCATGAAGCGGCACTCGTTTTTTTAGAACCCAGATGGATAGAGCAGATTATGTTGTGTCAAGTTCGGCATTAGGGTTCTCCACTAGTTTGGGAATTCCACTGATTTTTCTACATTTCTGCAAAAAAAATAAATAAAATTCCAGTTTCTTTGGTTGATTGTAGAGTCTCACATTTCTATACAGTGGTGAATGGAACCAGACGTCTCCAGCACAATTATTTCAACCCGCCAATGAAGCTCCACGTGTCTCTGAGTGTCTCTAAGGGATGGAGATGATGGTAAAATAGTCCATCTGAGCGAAATCATCTAAATCTATTCTTTGTGTCCCTCCACCATGAACGGGTTCAGCTTTAGCCCAACTCTCCAAAAGTTCACTAACTTTCTCACAATGCTTAATAGACATCGCAAAGTCCTTGTCTCTTGAAAGACTATAAATACAGAGTCCTAATGAGTCCCAAGTGTGTCCGGGACACCTGCAAGTTGGGTGTGACCAAGAACGCCTCGGTTCTTTAGCAGGGTCTTCAGAATCATTCAATGCCTGTGAGGGACGTCCCAAATCTGCATTTTCTGTCCCCAGTGAAGCTCCCCGTGTCTCAGAGTGTCTCTATGGGACGGTGATGATGGTAAAATAGTCCATCTGAACTAAATCTCTTTTCTTTGTGTCCCTCCACCATGAACGGGTTCAGTTTTAGTCCAAAATCTTCTCCAAACTAAAACATCTCAGACATCAGACAGCGTCTCCACCACCGGTTCATGCTGGAAGGACACGACGTCCGGTTCCATTCACCAACACTGGGGAAGGTTCTTGTTCCAGACCCACTCTGAATGACTTATTTACAGACAATCATGTGGAGATCCTGAAGAAACAGTGGAATTGCCCTTGAAGGAGGACGACGGGCGTCTGTCGCTCAACTCTTTTTCACTGAAGACTGTTTTCCATGTTATTATTTATCAATGTTTGTTTGTTTTGTTTGTTTCCTTATATACTGGAATACCACTATCAACCAGAACCGAGTGAAATGAGTCTGGTGTGTTGTTTTCTGCATGAAAGCTGAATATTGCGAGTGGAAAAGCTGTCGAGATGTTTCCAAACCTGAGTAGAACCCATAATGGAGCGTTTCTACCACGTCACACGTGTGTGTGGGTTTGAAAAGTTTGTGACGAGGGCGAGTCGGTGCTCAGTTCGGTGCTCAGCAGATGAAAATCATTCAGCCTTAAAGTGAGGTTTCAGATCATTTTAGGTCCATGTTGTCTTCCAGATAACTAGTATTTAAAAGCACTGCAGAAAACTGCAGCATTAAAGGTCCAACCAGACTCGCATTACAATCCAGATGTTTGGGCCCACCCTTTTCTACATTTAAAAGATTGTAGAAAATATCAGAAATGCTTGTAATTGTGGCCAGTCTGCAGTATTCTATATGACACATTCTTTCTTCAGAAGCTCCAGCTGCTGCTGAAAACCTTCACTTCCTGATTTGAGGATACAAAGAGACAACTGGGACAAACAGGACAATCACAGAGTGTTCAGGTCTGGGAGCAGGTCTTGTGGATGGGCGAGAGTGATTCAGTGATCTGGGGGAAGTGGAGGGTTTATGTGGGATGGTGGACGTAGAGACAGGATGGCACAGAGTGTGTTGTTCCTGCGGGGATGTTTTGGGAGAAAGATCTGGAGACTGTAGTCCAAATAAAAAATTTTTTTTAAAAAGTTCTCAGTGCTTTATGGATCATTTGAATTTAAACTCCAAAGTCCAAAGAGTAACAGAAAGTTTGAAGAATGATGTCTTGTCCTCCTACGTGTCCAGATCTTTCTTCCGTTGAGCTGCAGGGACGAGCTGGACCTCAGGTTGAAAAGAATTAGCTCATCGAGACAGATTGCTTGAAAAAGTTCAGGGGGTTAAATATACACTTGCATTTTTCAAATTAGACTTAGAATTAAACTTTTATATTTGAATCTACATTTCAAAACCAGTCAGTTACATTAGTATTTCTAATATTTTGAAAACAACAGTATATATATATATATATATATATATATATATATACATACTGGAAAGATGGATAGAATTATAAATAAATGTATAATATACATGAAAACGTATACTTTTTAAAAAAATCAAGTGTACGCCCAAATGTCTGGCCTGTTCTGCTTGTTTCTAACAGTTCATGAGGAAAACTACATTCATTTCACTGGATTTATGTCTCAGGAGCAGTTTTGGGTCGGGGTTCAAATCTGATATTCAAAAACAATTGGTTCATGCTTGGTGCCCTTCAAGGATACTGAATATCCAAACCAGAGGGGTTTAAACCCATCAAACATTTAAACAGTTCCTCCCCACTGACCACTGGTACAAGTACTGATTCTGCTACTTTACTCAGCACGAGTCATAAAGTACAGGAATGTTCTGAGAGTGTAAAGTAAAAGTACAGGAGTGTACTGAGAGTGTAAAGTAAAAGTACAGGAATGTACTGAGAGTGTAAAGTAAAAGTACAGGAATGTTCTGAGAGTGTAAAGTAAAAGTACAGGAATGTACTGAGAGTGTAGAGTAAAAGTACAGGAATGTACTGAGAGTGTAGAGTAAAAGTACAGGAGTGTACTGAGAGTGTAAAGTAAAAGTACAGGAGTGTACTGAGAGTGTAGAGTGAGACGTGTCTCCTCTGAAGGACGTCTGGAGCGTCTGTCTGTGCTGAAAGTGAACTGAATCTCACTCCATATTAATAGAATTAAAGACTATTAAAGCCTCGAACTTCAACTCCAATAAAAACAATCTACTGAAAATAATCCACATGAACTTCACCGCTTCACTTTCATCACCGTCTCTACTAGTTCTCCATCACGGACACACACTCCACACACCCTGAACTCCACCGTCCACTCTCCCTGTCCTCTCTCTCACTCCTTCACTCTGTCCTGCACCGATGGACACTCAGAGGGACGTCCTTTCTGTGTGTCTGTGTCCATTTAGTCTGAGACGGTCTGGATGTTGGATGATCAACTCAGATGTTCAGGGTAAAGTAAGGAGTCTTACTTTAAAAAAAGTAAGTACTGATACCTGTACCTCAAGTATTTGACCTTTGTCTTTCTGCTTGTTAACGGCTCGGTTAACCTCCGGTTAAGAACTGTTAGGTGGAACCGAGCTTCCTCAGCGCGCTGAGATTAAAAGATCTTGGATGAAGATTATTCCAGAACAGATTATTCATGTCCTAAATGAATTCATGTTTTAAACTTAAAACTCGTTAAGTCTCCAAACATTATCATCAGGTCATAAAGAGACAGAAAGAGGGAGAGACAACAGGAAGAGATCCGCCATCTGATGGCGATCCCGTCTTAATCTCTCTGCCCCCCTCAGCGCCGCTGACCTGATTCAGAGCCATTAAATACCTCCGTTCACATCCTGCAAGGATCTCAAAGAAGTCCATCATCCATGATCCAAATACATCTACATCCATGTCCATCCCAGCACACGAGCATGCATGAGCACATCCTGTCCGTGAAGGAAATGCCCCGAAAACAATTCAGTCAGTGGTTGAGATGCAAATTCATTCAAGGTGTCTTTGGAGAGGCTTGGATCTCTTTTCAGCGGTGGAGGATGGAACATCTCCAACATTATATTTTCCCTCCAAATTTAGTCCAAAATCTTCTCCAAACTAAAGGAGGGGCAATCCCACCGTATCCAGAGGACATGCTCATTCTGACCAGATTCCGACCAGACTGACTGTTGGCATTAAAGCTGAATGGAATAATCCCCCTATCCTGTCTAATGAACGAATGAACGAATGAATGAATTCCTGTGCTGAAATCACGCTCCGAACAGTGAGCTGTGAACTTGTCCTCTGTATTTAACCCATCCAAACACACCAGTACTGAACACACACTGGGAGCAGTGCGGCAACAATTGTACCCGGGGAGCAGTGATGGGGACGATAGCTTGTTCAGGGGTAACTCATGAGGGCAAGTACCAAACAACAAGGCCACCACGGTCCATGACCATGCTTTAACCTGGTAACGTGGACGGCACAGCTTGACTCTGCTATTCTGCTTTTGTGAAAGGGAAAAAAAAGTGAAAGTGACAACCCTTGTCATTGCGAGGTCACAGCACAGCAAGCGTGAACCACAACGAAACTGGACCTCTGCTTTTAACCCATGCACACAAACACCGTGCAGCAGTGGGCAGCTATTGAAGGCGCCCGGGGAGCAGTGACGGGGACGGTACCTTGCTCAGGGGTACTTCAGGGCAACCTACTTCTGATGCAGGGCGACAGACCAGGCTGCCCCATTTTTCATCCGTCCACCAGTTTTTCATCCCTCACTTTCACTTTAAATGCAAGGTGATTTAATGTAAGGGGATTTAATTCGATTTTATTCGATTTAATTTAATTTGGTTGATTTCATAGCTTCTCAATACCGAGCCCCCAGACAGGCCGTAATTTACATTTTTTTGCTCCTTGAGAACTGATTTCTAATGTGACCGTCCAGTGTGTGTGTGTGTGTGTGTGTGTGTGTGTTGGATCGTGATTTTTGCTCTAATCGAGCACCTCTGATGTCTGATATCGGGTCAGGGTCGTCCGTGTTTCACTCTGTGTTTAATGCTGGAGAACAGTTTTCCTCTGGTTGTCTCTGCAGCATCACTACTGTTTCACCTGAATTTCGGCTCTTTCCTGTGGAATCTTCCATCCTTCATAAACACATCAGCTGCGGCGCACTGCTGCCACCTAGTGTGATAGTTTAAAAAAGGACTGTATTGAGACCAGATTACATCATCTGTCACACACTCACTCATTTTCTGAGTTGCTTGTCCTGATTAGGGTGAGGGGCAGCGCTGGAGTCTGTCTCAACTCTCACAAGGAGAAACACGGGGACACACCCTGGACAGGCCGGCAGTCCATCACAGGACAAACACACTCCCTCACACTCACACCTGACCTGCAGGCCCTGCAGGACGCACACACAGACACAAGGACAACGTGTCCACTCCACACACAGAAAGGACCTGGGAATCGAACCCTTGACCTTCTTGCTGTGAGGAGAAAGTTTTTTAATATGTTGGTCAAGCTCTGCTGCTGAGCGTCTCTGAAATCATAAACCACACAGGTAATGTTGCTGTTTTTTTAAATTAGTCTAAAGTGCAATCAGTGCTTTCCAAAAGTATTTGGACAGTGCAGCGGGAGCTAGCTTTAAAAGCAAGAGCAAGCTGAAGAGGCGAACATAGAAAGTTATTATGGTTATTTTGTGTTCCGGTTTCAGAGCAGAAATTTGGGAGAAGGTCATCAGTAAAGGTTCTTGACTGAATATCAATCCACACCTCCAGAAAGCGTTCTTTATGTGATGCCTTAGAACAGTTTTCATTAGACTGGTGCTCAGGGCCTTCTTCCTCCACAGTGTGTGGAGCGAACATGGGGAACATGTGGAGCAATACTGAAGAGCCCTAGAGCACATGTCTCTCTCCGCATCTTTAAAAACACGTCTTTTAAAAATGACATTTAAAATAGGGACTCTTGTTATGTTTCAGGGATCCCAATTTGAGAACCCTGGCAGGGAACCGACAGAAAACCCTCCGAGACACGTATAAGTGCAGGATGTAATCACGATGGGTGGATTTTCGAGTCCTAAAATCAGCAAATTAAGTGCGCTGCAGTCATAAACGTTCACCTTTAGGTAATGAAGGTTATTAATGTCCCTCACTGTGGAGAGAAGAGCTCAAAAGACACAAACTCAGCTGGAGACACGTCCTGTGTAGACCGGATTTAGGGCTGATGCAACTAAACAGAATGCCAGTGCAATAATTACAGCAAAACATGCACAAAGAAAGCTCTTACTGGGGCGGGACCCTGGAGGGAACCCGCTTTAGAGAACATAATTGCATCGTAACACACTTCATTTACATATTTTAAGCTTCATTGACTCCATATTTCTTTTTTCATTTGTTATCTTTAAAAGAAATTCTATTTCGGAGATACTGATGGAAAGACAAGCGGTGGACCTGGAGGCGCCGGGAGGGACGAGGATGGACAGGATTAGGGACGAGTGTATTAGAAGGACAGCTCAGGTTGGATTGTTTGGAGACACAGTGAGAGTCTGTGTTGGTTTGGACATGTCCAGAGGAGAACAGGTGGGAGAACTGGTTCTGTTGGGGATTCTCTGGCCCACATGTCCACCAATCATGGACATGTCCATAATAGAGACGGGGCTCCAGACGGTTTAAAACTCAGAGCTGAATCGCTATTGGTGTATAAAGGATCCCAAGCTGGGGATCGAACCCTGGACAGCGCAATAAGAAAACACTGAGCACTTTCTAATCAAATGTCCAAACGTCCACCATCAGTGCTGCCGGTCTCAGACGCCTATAATCATTTCTGTGAAGCAGTTCTCAGTGGAAGGTGAGTCGGCTCAGGGTCCTTCGTCCACTGTCCACATGTGAATTTCCACGGACACATCCCCCAGTGTTCCCAG
>CM029392.1:17409560-17412060 GCA_017165825.1 Hepsetus odoe | reverse complement strand
GAGGAGGTCAGAGAGGGTGGAGAGAAGAAGATTTGAGCGACTATTAACTTCTAGCTTCTAGTTTCAGTTCTAAATGAAAGAAACTCAATTTGGACAAGTCTCGACTGTTGGACCATATCTGGAGACAGTGGGACATTGAAGACCTTCTTGATTTTTGCCGAACTGTTCCTGTAACACCTCTACAGGCTTTGTTGACTTAATGTTTAAAGTTCGGTCTACACAGCTCCACTTCTGGACCCGTCTTTCAAGGTAATGAAGAACCTAGAAGAAGTTGACTTCCTCTCCTGTTGAAAACTCACCACTCGTTTGCTAACGTGACGTCAGATGCCGTGAGATCATGCAGACCTGCCAGGAAATAACGTGTGCACATTAAAATAAAACATAAAATATGGAAAATGCAAGTTTTGGAGCAAAATCAACAACATATACTTTTTAACGGGGACTTTAAACTTGTATTTTGTAAAAATGAATCAGAAAAAATGAACCTTCTTCCACTGAAATGTTGCCCCTGAATATGTACTTCCCGTGACCTCTGGTAAGCACTACTCCAAGACTGGGAAATAAAAAGCAAAAATTAATTTAATTAAAAATTGGCAATTAATAAACCAAAATGATGAGACATCGTTAGGGATGGGCCGATCGATACTAATCAATTAAGTAATCAAAGCTCATTATAATGTAGCTTGAATCAAACAGCAAGTATCACATGTCTCATGAAGTCGGAAAAGGGTTCCGTTCTAGTTTAAAGGTCACAAACTCCAGAACGGGTTACATTTTTTGGCAGCAAAAGTGAAAGTGAAAGTGAAAGTGACCTTTGCCATTGTGAACCACAACCAAACACATCCTCTGTATTTAACACACACACACACCATCCAGCAGGGGGCAGACATATCCAGCACTTGAGGAACAGTGATGGGGACGGTACCTTGATCAAGGATACCTCAGAGTAATCTAGTGGTCCGGGATTTGAACCCATGACCTACTGGGGCCTTGTCCCTAAACACTAGGACACATTATGACACATTATGAGACACTTTCATGTCAAACATGATAAAGGACAAGGAGACACGTCCATCTCACAGATCAATTCACCCAAGCCAACGTCTTTCACAATAAATATGATATTGATTGGCAAATAAAAACATTCACACTCATTGACTCATTTTCTGAGCCGCTTGTCCCGATTAGGGTCGCGGAGTCTATCACTCTGGACAGGTCACCAGTCCATCCCAGAGCAGACGCATAAACACACTCACACTCACACCTAGGCGACAATTTAGCATCTACAGTCCTCCTGACACACAGGGAGAACATGTCCACTCAACACAGAAAGAACCTGGACCGTCCCATCTTGGAATCAACCCCAGAACCTTCTCGCTGTGGGGTGACAGCACTACCCACTGTGCCTCCGTGCCGTCCCAAATAAAGACAGATTTTTTGAAATCTAAATTTTGAATGATAAAACATGATGGTTTACAAGTTCTTCACTCTGCAGGTCCACGATCGTGAGATGTTCCTGGTTGTTCCTTCCACACTTGGTGTCACAGTGCTGAGTGGATTCAAAGCTTCACATTTTTACACAACTAATTAAACCCTCACACTAATCACAGGGTTTCATTGGCCCATCCCTTCACACAGGACATCGCTTCAGTCTTCTGTTTACCTGAAAGGAGTCTCATTGATGGTTGTGTAGAAGTACTCGTTTTTCAGAAACACGACTCTTCTCTGAGGACAGAAACACAAATCACTTAATAATGCGAGAGTCTGCGGTTGATTAGTATCGCGGCTGGGCGATATGATGATATTCATCATTATCATGATCGGTTACAACACACTGCTCTTTTCTGTGTCCTGATATCGTCAGTAATTAATCACTGACTGCTGAATATTTCTCTTCACTCACTGGATTCAGCGCAGCAAAGCCGTTACAGCCGCAGTTTCCCTCGGGATCGATAACGCTGTTCTGACTCTTATTGTATCTTTGATATGTTGCCCTAATTGGCACTTATTGGTATTAATTGCTCAAGTCTTCACCTCATCTTTTTCTCTATTCGTTTACTCAGGTTTTCCCTTTAATTTGTCACCAATCTGTAGCCAAACAGGAAGAGGAAGAAGGTCGGTCGGCACGCACCCCTTTGTCTACTGCAGCTCTCACATCCAGAGACATTGTCCCTGTCTCTCCTTTCACCATGGCTGTCCTCAACTTATGGAAGAACACACACACACACACACACACACACACACACACACACACACACACACACACACACACAATAATGTAATCGTAATCGTTTCTGAACGTGAAGAGAAATGCTCCCAGATTTAAGTTGATGCTTGATGATGCTTAATATGATAAAATTGATGTAACGATTTGAGGTACCCTTGAGCAAGGTACTGTCCCCGTCACTGCTCCCTGGGCGCTTTCAATAGCTGCCCCCTGCTGCACGTGTGTGTATGGGTGAAAGGTTGAATTTCATTGCGTTGTGCAGGGCTGCGTTTC
>CM029392.1:17392060-17404560 GCA_017165825.1 Hepsetus odoe | reverse complement strand
ACTAGTTGTCATTGTGAAAACACAGCGGTGGTCTAGTGTTTAGGGAGACCCCTGGATCAGAAGGTTGTGGGTTCCATTCCAGGACCAGTTGGTTGCACTGAGGTACCCTTGAGCAAGGCACCATCCCTATCACTGCTCCCTGGATGCTTTCAAGACAGGATGGTGTGTGTGTCATGTTTCCCAATGACAAGAATAGTCACTTTCACTTTCAAAGGTGAGAATCTCATCACAAGACCATCATCACCCCTCAAAAT
This sequence comes from Hepsetus odoe, assembly GCA_017165825.1. Classification (NCBI taxonomy): domain Eukaryota; kingdom Metazoa; phylum Chordata; class Actinopteri; order Characiformes; family Hepsetidae; genus Hepsetus; species Hepsetus odoe. The sequence continues at coordinate 17,404,306 of CM029392.1, read as the reverse complement.
TAAACAGCTGAGTGTTCATTACCTCCCGATTGTCCAGATCAGCCTGGACCAGTGTACCTTTAAAGCAAGGCTCCACATACTGGACATAGTCACTGTACTGAGGGTGAGAGAGAGAGAGAGAGAGAGAGAGAGAGAGAGAGATCATTTGTTATGCTGGTCATGGCTTTCATTTTGAACCTCCTACACTCTGTGATGAGTCCTGATGTTCTTACAGTGATAACGTTGACGAAGTCGTTCTCTCCCAGCGTGTCCAGGATGGTGTTGATCGTATGCTTAGCTATGGTCAGTCTGAGGCCCTTCATGCTGCCACTGGTGTCCACCACAATAATGAGGTCCTTTGGGGAGGTGGCAGCTTGAATATACCTGAGAGAGGAGGACACGTAGATGGACGTGATGCAGTTAGGCGTGGCCAACAGCAGGACACAGTTGGACTTTAAACATGGCCTAAACTTCAGTGTGGAGCTCAACAACCTTTTTACACAACAAGAGTAGGAGCAGCGATCTAGAATCATAAATACAGAAGAATCTGATCCCAGACCAGTTTCTGGTGTTCATCTGACAGTAAGTCCTACCGAGTCCTAAACCCCACCCACAGGTCTGATCCACCTTTACCAGTTCGACAGTGTTTAACATCCACGACTGTATAATTAGACGAAGGTTCTCTGAAAATTACAGCAATATATTTAACATTTGTGGCATTTATAAGAAGCTAAAATGCACATTTTACATTTTGTTACGATAAATTAGATTTATTTTCCAAATCTGTTCCAATTTTATACAGTTATAGCTTATAAAAACATGCACAGTATAAAAAAAGGCTCTAATTGCAAAGTTAAAGCACAATAAGCTTTGAATGTTAAAATTTACTTTTTCATGACTGGGTGGAGAAATGTTTTGGGAATGAAAAGATTTTAAAAAGATTTAAAAAGTTCTCAGCTAATCAGCCGCATTCAAATTTTTACCAAAACGTTTTGAAGTGATCCTTCGACAATTATTCATTCTCATACAGTGTTGTGCAAAAGTCTTGACCCCCTCAATCCTATATATTCTTCACTGCTTCAAGTCTTAAGTTGGATGCGATAGGAGGATAGTGTCCTCCTTCTCTTAGATCTAAGCTCTGCCTTTGACACTGTTTATCATAATATCCTTTCCCACCTTTCAGCCACTGGGCTATCTGGTACCGTTCTACCTTGGTTCACATCTTATCTCACTGATAGACAGCAATTCATCCGCCTCCATAACAACAGATCACCTCCTGCTCCAGTTAAACAGGGTGTCCCTCAGGGATCTGTTCTTGGACCTTTCTTTTTCATAATTTATATTCTCCTTCTCTGTCATATTATTAGAAACCATGGCCTCAGTTTTCATTGCTATGCAGACGATAGCCAAATCTACTTTACCACCTCCACTTCAGCTGTTTAACCCCACCCCAACCTATTCGTTTTTAATTTATATCTTCTGCTCTGTAAAGTGACCTTGGGTTCGAGAAAGGCACTATATAAATAAAAATGATTATTATTATTATTATTATTATTATTATAGATAACATTGTTCTGCTTGAAGGTTCAGACATAGATCACTGTGTGGATTAACCAACACAGAACTATCAAACTGCTCAGGTACAGAGACTGGACTGAACATGAGAGACAACAACACTGTCCTTCAGGAAGATCTGGAGAACATCAGTACAGAGACTGGACTGAACATGAGAACAACAACACTGTCCTTCAGGAAGATCTGGAGAACTGCTCAGGTACAGAACTGGACTGAAATGAGGGAACAACAACACTGTCCTTCAGGAGAGATCTGGAGAATTGCTCAGGTACAGAGACTGGACTGAATGCAGGAACAACAACACTGTCCTTCAGGAAGATCTGGAGAACTGCTCAGGTACAGAGACTGGGCTGAAAGTGAGAGACAAAATCCTTCAGGAAGACTGGAGAACTGCTCAGGTACAGAGAGACTGGACTGAAAACGAGAATTAACACTTATCCCCTTCAGGAAGATCTGGAGAACTGCTCAGGAGTACAGAGACTGGACTAGACATGAGAACAACAACACTGTCCTTCAGGAGAGATCAGAGAACTGCCAGTACAGAGACTGGACTGAAGAATGAAGACAACAACACTATCCTTCAGGAAGATCAGAACAAAGATGGAGAGAAGATGTAGGAACAAGAAAAATGCATTTTCTGCTAGAAAATATGAAGGAAAGAGGGCTCAAGACTTTTGCAAGATGCAGAATGTACAATCCAGACATGTAGGGACTGAAGATCAGATGAAATTTAAATCTGATACCAAAACTGTGCTCGTGATTTTGACTCCAAGGCCAGAAGCTGAGCTCAGATTTGGAGACAGGGAGTTGAGGACATGGAAAAGAACAGCAGCAGGACTGAAGCTTTTAATCTTTATTCCTTTCCGTGCCTGCGTCGCTCATTAGCCTCTTCCGCTCTGCCAAGGCCCTTCAGACACCTTCTGCCTCTCCTGTGCCCATTTAAATCCCAACAGTTCTAGCAGGACCTGCCAACTTTGAAGCACACTATCAGCCCAATGAAAGCTGTCAACGGCTGGACGTTAGTCTGTCAGGAGATAATAAATGAGTGTTTATGTGCGGGATATGTGTGTGTGTGTGTGTGTGTGTGTTGGTGTGTCCACTGCCCCGTCCCGTCGCATTCTTTCTCTCATCCTCTTATTGTGATCCAGACATGCCGGTGACCCTCCGACCCCAAGCTCATTACCCCCTTCACTCGTCGCATTTGTCTGACGAGATTTCACCCGCTTTGATCCTCAAAGGCATTATGGACCGATGGTGGAGGTTAATGTGGAGTCCAGACAAGTCCGTTTTGTTTCTTTTGAGCTTTTAACAACTATGGTTGTCACAGAGCGGCTTCCCAGTCCAAGTTCCCAGTGAGCAAAGTCCTTAAAACTGGAGGAAGAACCTCGGGAGGAACTGAGACTCAGAACCCGTCCTGCTCTGGTCCACATAGCTGATAGTAGAGTCTGTAGTCGATCATTAAAAGGTTCTAAGCTGATAGTAGAGTCTGTAGTTGTTCATTAAAAGGTTTTAATCTGATAGTAGAGTCTGTAGTTGTTCATTAAAAGGTTAAGCTGATAGTAGAGTCTGTAGTTGATCATTAAAGGTTTGAAATGATGGTAAGTCTGTAGTTTTTCTCATTCTAAAGGGTTTGGAAGCTGATAGTAAGTCTGTGGTTGATCATTCAAAGGTTTAAGCTGATAGTAAGTCACATGATTGATCATTAAAGGTTCTAAGCTGATAGTAAGAGTCTGTAGTTGTTCATTAAAGTTTAGCTGATAGTAGAGTCTTTGAGTTGATCATTCTAAGGTTTTTAAGCTGTTTAGTAGAGAGTCTGTAGTTGATCATTAAAGGTTTGAAGCTGATAGTAGGGAGTCTGTAGTTGATCATTAAAAGGTTTAAGCTGATAGTAGAGTCTGTAGTTGATCATTAAAAGGTTTGAAGCTGATAGTAGAGTCTGTAGTTTTTCATTAAAGGGTTTGAAGCTGATAGTAGAGTCTGTAGTTGATCATTAAAAGGTTTAAGCTGATAGTAGAGTCTGTATTTGATCATTAAAAGGTTTAAGCTGATAGTAAAGTCTGTAGTTGATCATTAAAGGTTTGGGCCCGATAAGTCTATTAGTTGATCATTAAAAAGGTTTGACTGATAGTAGAGGAGTCTGTAGTTGGAGTTCATTAAAAGGTTTTTAGCTGATAGTAGAGTCTGTAGTTGGAGTTCATTAAAAGGTTTTTAGCTGATAGTAGAGTCTGTAGTTATTTCTTTAAAGGTTTTAGCTGATAGTAGAGTCATATGGTTGGAGTTCATTAAAAGGTTTTGGAGCTGATAGTAGAGTCTATGAGGTTGATCCAGTACAAAGGAGGTTTGGAAGCTGATAGTAGAGGTCTGTAGTTGTTGTTAAAGGTTTGAAGCTGATAAGTAGAGTCTGTGGTTGATCATTCGAGTTTGAAGCTGATAGTAGAGTCTGTGGTTGATCATAAAGGTTTGAAATGATAGTAGGTCTGCCAGTTTATTCATTAAAAGGAGTTTGAAGCTGATAGTAAGTCTGTAGTTGGTCATTAAAGGTTTGAAACTGATAGTATAAGTCTGTAGTTTGTTCAAATTACAAAGGTTTTAAGCTGATATTAGAGTCTACAGTTGATGTTTTAAAGGTTTTAAGCTGATAAGTAGAGTCTGGTTGATCATTCTAAAAGGTTTAGCTGATGGTAAGTCTGTAGTTGGAGTTCATTAAAGGTTTGGAAGCTGATAGTAGAGTCTGTAGTTGTTCATTAAAAGGTTTTAGCTGATAGTAAGTGTAGTTGGAGTTCATTAAAGGTTTGAAGCTGATAGTAGGAGTCTGTAGTTTGTTCCATTAAAAAGGTTTTTAAGCTGATAGTAGAGTCTGTAGTTGTTCATTAAAGGTTTGGAAGCTGATAGTAGAGTCTGTGATTGATCATTTAAAAGGTTTTAAGCTGATAATAGAGTCTGTAGTTGATCATTAAAAGGTTTAGAAAGCTGATAGTAGAGTCTGTAGTTGATCATTAAAGGTTTTAAGCTGATATAGAGTCTGTAGTTGGAGTTCGTTAAAGGTTTGAAGCTGATATTTAGAGTCTGTAGTTGTTCATTAAAGGGTTTAAGCTGATATTAGTCTGTAGTTGGGTTGTTAAAAAGTTTGAAGCGATAGTAGAGTCTGTAGTTATTTCATTACAAAAAGGTTTTAAGCTGATAGTAGAGTCTGTAGTTGTTCGTTCATTAAAAGGTTTGAAGCTGATAGTAGAGTCTGTAGTTGATCATTAAAAGGTTTGAAGCTGATAGTAGAGTCTGTAGTTGATCATTAAAAGGTTTTAAGCTGATAGACACCCCAAGACTCACCAGTTGCGATTTCTAGCATCAAAAGTGACGACTCCATTTTCATCAGGCGTCCACTTAATACCTAAAGGACATACAACAGTTTTTTATTTTACTGAGCTCCAAACTGATTCATCAGCTGTTTAAAGGAGACTGGAAGACGTCACGAGTTCCTGGACCGGTAGGTTACCCTGAGGTGCTCTTGATCATGGTACTATTCCCATCACCCCAGGTCCCCAGGTGCTGGATATGTCTGCCTCCTGGGTGTGGTGTGTGTGGGTGACTGTCATTGTGAATGCACAGCACACCGTCCACCAGGGGACAGCCATATCCAGCACCCGGGGAGCGGTGATTGTGACAGTACTTTTCTCCAGGAAACCTCAGGGTAACCTACAAGTCTGGGATAGCTTCACAAATAATTCATTCTAATTCATACATTAAATAATTATTGACACACTGTATTTAATCATTTTGTAATTTCCTTTGTTTTATTAAGGCAATAAACTGTTTTTATTAATTTGCCAAAATTTGGATAAAGCTTACTGAGGCGTAGTCATTTAAAAATCCCAGAAAATAATTATTTATTTAAACTGTTCAGTATAAACAGTGCAGGAAGTGGCCCTGATTAGCTGAGTGTAATCGGCCCATTAACGAGCGTTGTGTGGGTAGAGATCAGTCTGCTCGGCTGGGGTGAAAAACGGTGTGTCGAGAAGAAAAGACGAGGAGGACGCAGTGAAATATTGATCGGGGCTGTGAGAAACGCTGACTCGAGCGTTACTGATTAACAGTCAGGATTACTTAACAAACGCTTCGTCCACTTCTCAATTTACCACTCGCTGATTGGTCCTTCAATTAGGAGCCCGTTTCTTACAAATGTTCATTAAAACTGTAAACGGTTCAAAATATTGACTTATTTTCTGGGATTTTTCACTTACTGTTTCACAATAACCTTCTTCCAAATTTTGTCAAATAGAAAAAAAACAAAACAATCCTGCGGCTTATTTAACTTTTAAAAACAACAGCAAGTCATCTCTCATTTTCTGAGCTGCTTGTCCTGATTAGGGTCACTGCGGGGCAGGAGTCCAGCTTTCACAGGAAAAAGGCGGGAACACCCTGGACAGGTCACCAGTCCATTACAGGGCAGACACACACACGCCTAGTGGACAGTTTAGCTTCTTAAATCCACCTGACATGCAGGTCTTTGGACGGTGGGAGGAAACCGGAGCTCTCGGCGGAAACACAGTGGAAACAGAGGGTCAATCAGGGGATACTTAAGCAAAAGTGAAAGTGACTATCCTTGTCATTGTGAAAAGCAGCACAGCACAACACAACAAAATTCAACCTCTGCATTTCACCCACATTTCCCCGGGAACGTGCCCGGGGAGCAGTGATGGGGACGGTACCTTGCTCAAGGGTACCGCAGGGCAACTACTGGTGAGGGAATCGAACCCACAATCTTCTTATCCAGGGTGACTCCCTGACCATTTGGTGTGGAGCTGTAAAGAGGGGCCAATTCCATATTAATTATAATGGTTCTGGAACTGTAGATCAGTCAAACTCATACAGGTTCCGTGTCTGCATACTTTTGGCCACGAGCATAAAGTGGATATATACAGCACTGTGCAAAAGTTTTAGGCAGGTGTGAAAAAATTCTGTAAACAAAGAACACTTTCAGAAATGGAAGTGTTCATGATTTATTTTCATCAATCAACAAAATGCAGTGAATGAACAAAAGAGAATCTAAATCAGATCAATATTTGGTGTGACCACCTTTTGCCTTCAAAGCAGCATCAGTTCTTCTAGGTACACTTGCACACAGTTAGGGATTTTGTAGGATTTTAGTCGGTGTTTTACCAAACAGGTACTGGTGATCATCAATGTCACACGGAGGTTCGGAACGACCGACCAGCCGAGTTCCTTCAGAAACTGTGTGCGAGTGTACCTAGAAGAACTGATGCTGTTTTGAAGCCAAAGGGTGGTCACACCAAATATTGATCTAATTTAGATTCTCTTTTGTTCCTTCACTTCATTTTGTTGATTGATGAAAATAAATGATCAACACTTCCATTTCTGAAAGCGTTCTTTGTTTACAGAATTTTTTCCACACCTGCCTAAAACTTTTGCACAGTGTTGTGTATATATATAACCTTCTGATCTGGGATTAGAACCCACAACCTTCCGATCCTGGGGCCTCATCTCTGAAAACTAGACCAGTGCTGCCTACTTTAGTACTGATCCATTATCCGGTAAATTAGTGCTGAGTTTAACTAAACACGCAGCTTTCTGTCGTGCTGGAGAAACATGCTGGCTGCTGACTGTCAGCGCAGAGTGATGGAGTGATGAAGGAACTCCTCAGAGTGAGAGAGAGAGAGAGAGAGAGAGAGAGAGAAATCATGAGAGCTGGCTGAGTCATTCACACACTAATTACTGACCTGACATCACCTGTCAGGCCAGCGCTAACGCCTGCAACTTTAAATCAGAGGCTGGGGCACGCTCAGCTCCCAGGCGAGCAGTCCTGAGCGCTCCGTTCTGAGGGTCCGCTCACTTTGTTTTTATTACTAAATTTCCGTTAAATGCAGCTCATCGTTTAGTAACAGAAGTGAAAGTGAAAGTGACTTTTTGGCCATCGTTAACACAGTGAACCTCAACCGAACACATCCTCACACACAAACCGCCCAGCAGGGGACAGACATATCCAGCAGCCGGGGAGCAGTGATGGGACGATACCTTGCTCAAGGGTACCTCAGGGCAGAATACTGGTTGGGGATTTGAACCCGTGGCCTTCCGGTCCCGGGGCCTAAACACTAGCTCCGGAGAAGCTATTAGTCATAATCCTGAGCCTAATTAAACCACCAGACCACAAATATGCCTCTTATCTTCCAAAAACTAGGAAAATAAAGTGAACAATTTATTTCATTCATCGTTTTTTCTGCTTCTTTCCCTTCACACTATGTTTATGATTCGTTCCAATGAAATGATTCCTTAAAACCATTATTTATTCAAAATAATTATTCAATTCAATTATTATCACATTGTTATGTTATTAGTCATATCTGCTTTATCTTCAGGCCGATGAGATCGCAAGTGATTATTTGTGCTTCATTAGTCTTTCGATTGAGTTTATTAATGCGGATTTTATGTTTATGTCTTATTACTTGTACGTGCTGATGATGAAGTGAATTGTTGATTTATACGGGATGGGATCTGGTCCCGTCTGTTCTTGGTGGTGGAACCACTGACGGTGTTGATAATTAGCCGTGAGATGGTGAGGTGGGTCCCACGGGACAACTGAGAATGGACTCTTTTTGGGATCGATTCCCAGCCCCACACTCTTGACGGGATGTTGTGCAGTTTTTTTACCGGGATAAAGCCTGAAGAACCCGGTGGAGCTGCCAAAGTACTGCCAGGTGAGAGTGGGGTCCTTCTCAAAGTTGCTGACAAACACTTCATTCAGAGCCTCAGACATGTAGACCCCATTCAAAATATCTGGATCTGCAGGAAGACAGAGGAAGATCGTTACACTTTTGCACTTTTTATCCTTAGAGAATGACTTCAGTTCACTTTTGGCATTTTCTGTAGTGCAGCTTTATCCTGCCAGCTGTTCAAACAGAATAAAAAAGATCATTTTATTTAATTTTTCAGGTTTTCCCTGTTCCCTGTTTAAACTGATAGTAGAATCTGAAGATCCAAAGAAGACCATCATAAAGTCTGACCTTTGTTGTAGACGTTGGTGGGCACTTGTATGACACTGAGTTGTGTGTTGACGGGGAGTCTGTTGAAGTGCTCGTTTTCCTCCAGCGCAAACTCTCCACCAAGTTCCACATTATTCCCGTCCTCATCCACAGTGTTGATCAGCATGGAGTTATAATAATCAATCTGCAAGAACCACAGAGTCACACACAGTGCAGTTCTCCACAGAACCTGCCATGTAAAAGCCCCTTCTTGCATGTTTAATGTGTTGAGGGACAGTTCTCCAGATCTTCCTGAAGGACAGTGTTGTTGTCTCTCATGTTCAGTCCAGTCTCTGTACCTGAGCAGTTCCAGATCTTCTTGAAGGACAGTGTTGTTGTCTCTCATGTTCAGTCCAGTCTCTGTACCTGAGCAGTTCTCGAGATCTTCTTGAAGGGACAGTGTTGTTGTCTCTCATGTTCAGTCCAGTCTCTGTACCTGAGCTGTTCTCCAGATCTTCCTGAAGGACAGTGTTGTTGTCTCTCATTTTCAGTCCAGTCTCTGTACCTGAGCGGTTCTCCAGATCTTCCTGAAGGACAGTGTTAGTTGTCTCTCATGTTCAGTCCAGTCTCTGTGCCTGAGCCGGTTCTCAGATCTTCCTGAAGGACAGTGTTGTTGTCCCTCATGTTCAGTCCCAGTCTCTGTACCTGAAGCGGTTCTCGGGTCTTCCTGAAGGACAGTGTTATTTGTCTCATATTCAGTCCAGTCTCTGTACCTGAGCAGTTCTCCAGATCTTCCTGAAGGACAGTGTTGTTGTCTCTCATGTTCAGTCCAGTCTCTGTACCTGAGCGGTTCTCCAGATCTTCCTGAAGGACAGTCTTGTTGTCTCTCATGTTCAGTCCAGTCTCTGTACCTGAGCAGTTCTCCAGATCTTCCTGAAGGACAGTGTTGTTGTCCCTCATGTTCAGTCCAGTCTCTGTACCTGAGCAGTTCTCCAGATCTTCCTGAAGGACAGTGTTGTTGTCTCATATTTCAGTCAAGTCTGTTACCTGGCGGTTCTCCAGATCTTCCTGAAGGACAGTGTTGTTGTCTCATGTTCAGTCCAGTCTCTGTATCTGAGCAGTTCTCCAGATCTTCCTGAAGGACAGTGTTTTTGTCTCATGTTCAGTCCAGTCTCTGTATCATGAAGGCGATTCCAGGTCTTCCTAGAGGACAGTGTTGTTGTCTCATATTTCAGTCCAGTCTCTGTACCTGAGCGGTTCTCAGATCTTCCTGAGACAGTGTTGTTGTCTCATGTTCAGTCCAGTCTCTAATACACAGAGCAGTTCTCCAGATCACCTGAAGGACAGTGTTGTTGTCTCTCATGTTCAGTCAGTCTCTGTACCTGAGCGGTTCTCAGGTCTTCCTGAAGGACAGGTGTTGTTGTCTCTCATCAAGCTGATCCAGTCTCTGTACCTGAGAAGCGGTTCTCCAGATCTTCCTGAAGGACAGTGTTGTTGTTCTCCAGATCTTCCTGAAGGACAGTGTTGTTGTCTCTCATGTTCAGTCCAGTCTCTGTGCCTGAGCAGTTCTCCAGATCTTCCTGAAGGACAGTGTTGTTGTCTCTCATGTTCAGTCCAGTCTCTGTACCTGAGCAGTTTGATAGTTCTGTGTTGGTTAATCCACACAGTGATCTACGTCTGAACCTTCAAGCAGAACAAAGCATCTAACTAAAGACATGAAGCAGTGAAGAACCAGGAGCAGATGATTCCAGATGATCAGGTGATTCGTTTACTGCTGAACGCTGAGAACTCATTTATCTAGAACCTTTTATCTAGGCACTTTGAAGCTACACTAAAACACTTGTTCACATTTCTGTCATTACATCTCCTCAATATGACAAAGATAAAACAGTCTGGCAGGAACTAAATAGCAAAATACAAACAAATGAAGACTTTTGCATAGGACTGCACTGATGAGATTTGGTAGCTGAACTCACCTCTAATGAGGCGTTGTACTCATGATAGAAATCAGCATCCTCTGCAGCCTCGGCCATTCTCTGTAGATACACACACACACACACACACACACACACACACGCACACACACAAACACACACACAATTAAATGAACATCTGATGATGTAAAATGATTCATTGAAATCTCTCCAGTGTTAGTGAATGTAACCGGACGTCCCAAATCTGTGTATTTTCTGTCTCCCAGTGAAGCTCCCCGTGTCTCAGAGTGTCTCTGTTTGTCTCCGAGTGTCTCTGAGTGTCTCTGAGTGTCTCTGAGTGTCTCCGAGTGTCTCTGAGTGTCTCTGTGTGTCTCTGAGTGTCTCTGAGTGTCTCTGAGTGTCTGTGTGTCTCCGAGTGTCTCCGAGTGTCTCTGAGTGTCTCCGAGTGTCTCCGAGTGTCTCTGTGGGACGGTGATGATGGTAAAATAGTCCATCTGAACTAAATCTCTGTTCTTTGTGTCCCTCCAGCATGAACGGGTTCAGTTTTAGTCCAGAATCTTCTCCAGACTAAAACAACATCTCAGACATCAGACAGCGTCTCCACCACCAGTTCTCTGAGGGACATTCAGATGTCCGGTTCCATTCACATGCACAGGGAATGGTTCTAGCTCACAAAGAACCTGCTCTTTTTCCTATAATTTGTTTATCCTGCACACAGATTGGACTGGCTTACTTTAACAGACTTCATCTTCCTGCCCAGCATGTTCTCCATCTCTTCAGCAAAGTTCTTCACCAGTTCCATGCCGTTCACCTCTTCTATCTTCACTATGGGCTCCACGTCCTTGTATTTCTACATACACACACACGCACACACACACACACACACACACACACACACACACACACACACACACACACACACACACAGGTATACGTTACCGGGCTGAACCGGGACAGTGGGTCTCAGGCTGGGCAGCAAAAGAACTACAGGAGTCTTACAGAGAACTAAACACCCAAACAAGTTCAGTTCTAATCAGGTTTAATCAGTTCTAGATACATCATCAATTGCAGAGTAATGATATAAGCAGAGTTAGTCGGTTCTAGATATAATATTGTCTGTAGAGCTGTCGTGTAAGCAATTTTAAGCCAGTTCAAGATATGTGATGGACCATGGAGCTGTAGTGTAGGCAGGTTAAGTCAGTTCTAGATTAATTGCTGACTGTAGAGCTGCAGTTTTCAGCCTGTTCTAGATAGGTCACGGTCCGCAGGCTGTAATGTCAGCAGGTTTTGTCAGTTCTAGATTAATCACTGAGCTGTAGTGTATTAAGCTAGTTCTAGATAAGTCATAGACTTTAGAGCTGAAGAGTTGGCAGGTTTCAGCCAATTCTAGATATCTAATAGACTGAAGAACTGTTGTGATGGCAGGTTTCAGTCTGTTCTAGTTACATCACTGATTGTAGAGCCACTTTATAAGCAGTCTAGTCAGTTCTAGAGCCATCACAACCAACACACAACTCATTAACATTAGCGTCCACTGATAAGAGATCCGTCTGTTTCAGTATCAGCTGAGCAAACACTTAGCGTTCGCTTCTAACGTCACACACGCAGAAGAAAACATTTATAGACCCCATTTATTTCAGCAGAACCAACAAACTCAGGCTGCATTCGGCCCCTCGAACCTGAGACAGGAACTGTGCACTGGGACCAGCAGGGGGAAAAGCCCAGACCTTTTCTCTCTGTGGTTTGTAGGCAGAGGCAGCTCGGTGAGCTCTCCTATTGGTCAG
>CM029392.1:17356575-17386560 GCA_017165825.1 Hepsetus odoe | reverse complement strand
GAGTGTAATGTAAAAGTAGAGGAATGTACTGAGAGTGTAAAGTAAAAAGTACAGGAATGTACTGAGTGTGTAAAGTAAAAGTACAGGAATGTACTGAGAGTGTAAAGTAAAAGTACAGGAGTGTACTGAGAGTGTAGAGTGAGACGTGTCTCCTCTGAAGGACGTCTGGAGCGTCTGTCTGTGTGAAAGTGAACTGAATCTCACTCCATATTAATAGAATTAAAGACTATTAAAGCCTCGAACTTCAACTCCAATAAAAACAATCTACTGAAAATAATCCACATGAACTTCACCGCTTCACTTTCATCACCGTCTCTACTAGTTCTCCATCACGGACACACACTCCACACACCCTGAACTCCACCGTCCACTCTCCCTGTCCTCTCTCTCACTCCTTCACTCTGTCCTGCACCGATGGACACACAGAGGGACGTCTTTACTGTGTCTGAGACGGTCTGGATGTTGGGAAGGTGATGGAGGATAGAAATGATGGAGGATTAACTCAGATGTTCAGAGTAAAGCAAGGAGTCTGTTCTGAGAATGGAAGAAGGGACAGATGTTTGGAAAGAATAAGGAAAAAGGAAAGGAATAAGGTTTTGCACTTCCTTACTTCCCATCTTCTGTTCTTGCACTACCACAGCGTGTAAGACAGCTTTTACAGTTCAGGATGATTACATCTCTGTCCTGAAGGGTGTAATTCTATCACTGTTCAACACAGACCCTCAGAAGATGTTCTATTATTAAGACATGCACAGGTGCAGCAGGGGGCAGCTATTGAGAGCGCCCGGGATGAAGTGATGGGGACGGTACCTTGCTCAAGGGTACCTCAGGGCACTGCTGCCCCAGACAAAGACAGTTTCAGACCATCGTTGTGTAGAGAACCTTGAAAACCCCGCTCTGCTAAAAAAAAACGGAGCTTTAACCAATTATCTTTAGGGGTGGAGCTAAATAAATATATGTATATTAAATAAACCAATAATAATACGGAGGAATGAATTGTTAACATCTAAGCCTAAAGTCTCTATAGCTCCATCAGAAGGCCAAATGGGGTCTTTTTTCTTGGCTGTGTGCACAAAATCCGCCTTGATGGTTGAGTGAATTCCGTTTTTTTGCTCCAAAAAGAATTTATTTTCAAAACATTCAGGAAAAGAGATCCTTTAAAGCATGTTGAAGTGGTGAAGCTGCAGGATTATGGGTTTTAATGGCGCGTTACTCCGGCTCACCGCCAGGGGGCGGCGCCGCGCCGCGCCTCCAGCCTCCTTCAGAGCCGCAGAGGAAGAAGAAGAAGTTGTTGAGATGTTGTTTTGTGAAATAAACCCGCATTTTTTGTTTTCATTTCGATTTAGAAGACAGGTTTATCCACGGCGGTCTGTTGTAATGTGGTTTTAGGTGCCGGGGAGCCGCAGATTCGGGGCTTTTCTTTGTTCTGAGTTTGTTTTGTGGAGAAATTGCTGTCCAGCGAAGCTAACTGTGCTAACAGGGATTTTGTTCAACAGATAAACAAACAAGTAAACAGGTAAACAAAGCCATGACCGCGTCTGCCGGCGGCTCCAGCCTGTCCACCAAAGGCCTGGACATCAGTCTGTCCGCTTTGCAGAGACAGGACCCTTACATCAACAACATTGTGGATGTGGCGAGTCAGGTGGCGCTTTACACCTTTAACAGCGACACAAACGAGTGGGTGAGTCCTGTCTGAGTCCCCCTGTCTCCCCCTACAAACTTCTCCTTAGTGCCCCCACACTTAAAACGAACCCTAAACTCACTTTCATTCGGCTTTTTAAAAATTTCCGTTCCACCTTAAGAGATGCCGCGATCCAGTCTGGCGCATGCGCACTTTCTTTTGGAGACTTTTTCCATTCCACCTTAAACTACACCGTGTTTCTATTTTTGCGCCTGTGCACTTTAACCTCATCGTTTTCCCTTCCATTCTTCGATAATGCAACCTTAATTTGTTTGTTTGTTTGTTTGTTTGTTTATTTTCCATTCCACCTTAAGAGATGCAGCGGTTGAGTCCCAGGGCGGGAACACTGTCATTCGGCGTTTTCCGTTCCACCTTAAATGGGGTATGTTTGACATTAAAGGAGCGTTACAGTGTGTTCTCAGCTTCCCTTCAGTTTGGTCAAACTTACATTCTGGTGCCTTTTAGAGTTTTTTCCCCCAAATATTTTCCGTTCCACCTTAAATCTTTTCCAGAAACGTTCTCTTCCACCTTAAATTGTGCAGCTGTTACATTTCTGCCCCGCGGAGGTTTTCTTATTCTAAGAAACTCGTGCCATTTAAGGTGGAGCAGAAGAAAAGTGCTGTTTCATTTAAGGTGGAAAAGGAGGCAAGTGCAGCATCATTTAAGGTGGCACGGGGGGGGGGGAGTGACAACCAAAAAAGTGTCGCTTCATTTAAGGTGGAACCGGAAGTAAGCGCTGATACGTTTAAGGTGGAGTGGGTGGACGGGCGGTGCTTCATTTAAGGTGGAACAGTTGGGGATGACGCTTAAGGTGGAACAAAGTGTCGCTTCATTTAAGGTGGAACGGAAAGTAAGCACAGCACCAATTAAGGTAGAAAAAAAAATTTGCAAATGAAGTTTATAGTCTCTCTGATTTTGGGGTACAATTACATTCCAGAGTGTCTCCATGTCCTGATTACAGGGACAGTCCCCCCTGGAGACACTCAGGGTTCAGGGTCTCAGGGACCCAGTGGTGGTAGTGCTGGAGGTGGGATTGAACCTGGGACCTCTTGAACCACAGGTCCACAGACAACCACTGGACCACCGCCACCTTAAACGGCAGAGTAAAGCAGACGGAGCAGAAGATGATTTAAAACTCTGAGTGTAAAGTGCGACCATGAAAAATGCCGTCACCCTGATCCTCACACTTTCGCCTGTTTTGCAGGAGAAGACGGATGTGGAGGGCACTCTGTTTGTGTACACAAGGTAAGACAAAACCTCACCGTCCACGTCTTCCACCTGTCTCAATTAATCACCATCCTTCAAAGTTCTCCCAAAACCCAGCGGTTGGTTCATTAACATCAGCGTGGATGCTCTTTACAGTGGTGGCGAGTGGGACCAGACGTCTTTTTGTTTTCTCTAAACCCCCCGTGAAGCTCCCCGTCTCTCTGTGTGTCTCTCTGTGTGTCTCTGTATCTCTGTGGGACGGTGATGATGGTAAAATAGTCCATCTGAACTAAATCTCTGTTCTTCGTGTTCCTCCACCATGAACGGGTTCAGTTTTAGTCCAGAATCTTCTCCAGACTAAAACACCGTCTCAGACTCCAGACAGCGTCTCCACCACCAGCTCGTATCTGAGGAACATTCAGACGTCCGGTTCCATTCACACACACTGGCTGACTCATTAAACCTATTTTGAATTAATGTTTAATTACAGCTGTACTCAAATTGACCATTTCATTTCACTTCACCTTTTTCAGACAACAAAGGTTGCATTTCTGTTTTCTGATAAAAGAAGTATCACCAGAAACTTTACATTTTTATGCATTGTGGTAGGCGGTGACTGGAGCCGAATAAAGACCGGGATGCTTGAAGTTTTTATTTTTAATAATCTCCTAAAGTGGTTTAGAAGTCAAAAAAGTTGTTTTAAAGAGTGAAAAAGGTTTAGATGATCCACTGTGTGACAAATGGTCCATAAAATTCAGTCTTCTGTGTTTCAGGCTTGCGTCTCCCAAGCACGGCTTTACCATCATGAACCGTCTCAGTATGGACAACCTGACCGAACCCATCACCAAGGACCTCGACTTTCAGCTCCAGGACCCTTTTCTGCTCTACAGGAATGCTCGACGTAAGTGTCTGGAAGTTCTTATCTGAGGACCAACTTCCAGTGTTGATCTTCTCAGCAGGTTTTAGGTTTTAAAGAATAATTTGACTCAGTTTAGAGCTACAAGGCTCATATCACCAACACTATAAGACTCCCAAGTTTTTTCATCCCCAGAAAACCTCCTGAACCTGCTCCAGATCTTCATGAAGGTGGATCAGACCTATGGGTGTTGTTTAGGACACAGTGGGACATACGGTCTCTACAAACATCAACTAATCTCCACAACAGGGTGTTCAGGATCAAAAGCTGATCTAGAATCAGTCCTAAATATGGAGGAGTCTGATCCTGGATCAGTGGTCTGTACGGCAGCCCCGTCTGATCCCGGATCAGTGGTCTGTACGGCAGCCGTGGAGTTTGGAAAGGTAGAAGTTTGGATCGTTTTCATCGTTTGCGGTGATTGTAAGCCATGTTTTCTTATCAAGCAGACCTGTGGGAGTGTTTTAGAACACCTAATCATCCAGACAGACATGCAGGACTTCTGACCGATTCTAGATCAGCTCTCGAAAACACACCTTGTTGTGTAAAAAGTCTGGAGTTTAGATGATGTTAGTAAAGACCGTACGTACTCCTGTGTCCTGAACCACACCCACAAGCCTGATCCACCTTCATGAAGTGCTGGAGGACAGTTGAGGGGTTTGGGGACGCATTTATTGACTTCTAATGTCAACAATAGTCTCGTTCCCACATCTGGGGAAACTTTAAATCAGATTTTCCGTCAAACCGTTCCTTTAAAGTCTTTTAAAGACTCAACAGAGCCTGTCTGCTGGGCGAATAAACGGAAGAGGACCTCAGTGAAAGCATGCGAGTATGTTTGTGTCCTGGCAGTGGAGCAGGGCTGAGCGATTGGTCCCAGAGCCACAGCTCCTTTTATGGTGCCGAGGTATGTTTGTGGCCCAGGGCCCGAGCCGAGCGCTCACCGAGAGAGTCCTGCCAGCGTCGGAGACCCAATCAGCGAGTCCTGATAAGATAACAAAGCCCAGCTCCGTCTCGGGGTAAACAGAGACACACATTCTCAAACGCTCTTAAAGGCATGGCTGGGAGCCGGTCCCGGCTGTGGGAACGTCCAGCCGAATCCACAGAAAGTGCCGAAAATAAGCTGCAGCACAAGTTCTGGAAACGTGTACACTCCTGGGGGGGGTGCAGCAGAACTTTAAAACTTTATTTAAAATTTCCAATTTAACAATTATTTTATCCAGCTTGATTGCTGACTTAATATTTAATTAAGCCCTAATTACAAATCTAATTAAAAATCTAAAGAAGTGGCAGTCCTCGTTATATTCGTCACTGAAACCTCAAGTCCAAAAGAAAATGAACGAAAAAAGGGGCAAAACTAAAAATGAAGGAAGAATTTTTCACGTTTGAATTTTAGTCGGAATAGTGGATTAAAAAGAGTTTTTGCAATTGAATATATAAATTTAGAAATGTAATTAAAAGTAAATAAACTGGAACCTTTTTCAGGGATTACTTTGTGATTTGTGTGATTTTCACAGCACGGCATGAAAACAGTCTAACCGTAATAAAGCTGAACAATAATTTTCAGTTTAATATAAAACGATTCAAAGTTGTTTTTTTTTTTTATTTCAGTCCTACATTGTTCAATATTGATGAGATCTATTAGAAGGATGAAATAAAAATAGCAATAATAAAAAAAGCAGAGCTTGTGAATTGATCATCGTTACATTTCTTTACATTTAGTGCTCAAACTACAAGTCCTAAAAATAAATTTTTGGCCAAAAAAGACTCCCAAAGGGTTAAAAAGAGAAGATAATTGCAATTAATTGAATTATTTAAATTGCTTTCAAAATACTGTTTAAAAAAAATGTCAACGGTCACGGTTTAGGTGTTTCAGAAAAGCCAAAAAATCACATTTTGAGACTAAAAATGAAAAAAGTTCTAGGCCTGTTTCTAAACTAACTTCTATTAAAAAAAATAATAAATAAAATTTTGTTTGTTTAAAGTGATTAGATCAGTCTTGTTCTATTGGTGGATCGTTTTTCTTGTTTTGAGTTTGACGCCTGCTTGTAGATCACAGAAGTTAGTGTAGATAAAATCACTTTTAAGAAGTAAAAACATGTAGAAATAAGTTATCGTTAATGTTCAAATATTTCAGATGTCGGTGGCACTTCGCTGTAGTTTCTATTTAAGCCTGAATGAAACACTTCTGTGCTCGTGAAGCTTTACTGAAAGATATCGGATTGAAGTAAAACTGAAATTTTTTGGGAAATACTTCATTTTTATTTATTTCTGTGTTTGTGTTTACTCGTCTAATTCACAACTGCAATTCTTTTTCAATTTTTCCAGCTAATTCACAAGCTCTACATCATTTTATTAATAAAACCCCGATTAGAACCCTCGAGAATTATAAATAAATAAATAATTGCGATTTCATTTCCGGTCTAAACTGAAATTAAAATTCAGGTTTACAACTTCACCTTTTTAAAAGTAGATTTCGATGCTTATTTATTTTCTGATTCAGGGCAGATTGAACAGGTTAAATTCAGCTACGGATTTTTAAACAAAAAGGTTTTTGAGAATAAACTTCAAACTTTTCAGGTTCTCCCAGGTCGTATGTCCATCACATGAGAAAAAAAAAAAATTATTTAATTTTTTACTGTGTGCGTGTGTATACCCCCACAAAGAAATGATACATACATATAATACGGTAAAAATACAGCACAAATAAAGGCTGTTGTCTAATTTTTTAGTCTCTAAAAATATTAGAAATATTTTGTTTTTATTTATTTTTATTGTATCTTTTATTTATTTATTTTCAGTGTAGAGCGTTATATATAATCTTTTTTCTTATATTTCCTTGATATATATAGTTAAAAAGTATAATGTTCATGAAGTAATAAAGTAAATGTATATGAATTTTTTTTTAAAGACTGAATTAGTCTCATGTCCCAAGTCGCTTAAGCTCCGTGAGGAAAGTTGTTCCCACACAGCAGGGCTGGAAAAGTGTTGAACTTTGTCCAGCTCTGTCCCCTGCCATCCATTAAACACACGTCACATGAAACCCAGATCTGGAGAACGTCTGCAGCTCCTTAATCCAAACATCGCAGAGCCGCGACTGCGCTGGCTTTTTTTTTTTTTTTTTGTTTTTTTTTCTTCTGCCGTTACTTTACGGGACGCCGGCGCTCGCTTACCTCCCGGCTGGACGTAGGTGTAGCCCAGCTCTTTCTCCGAGACCAGTTTTCCTTTGTATCGCACCTCCGGTTCCTCCTGCAAGCGCTGGTGTTTCGGCCTCCGTTGTAAAATCCTGCGCAGCATCATCCCGGTTGCTGAGTCTGATGTTCAGATGAAGAGCGGTGGACCGAGCGAGGAGGGAACGCCGGCTTTCATCGGATCCGCCCCGATTCCAGCGACACCTGCGGCCCAGACCCGCTTCTGAGCCTCCGTCTCGTCCTTTTCGTTCTCTTTTTATGGTACCTTGTCCCCCAGTCAGTCAGTCTCTCTCTCTCTCTCTCTCGCTCTCTCGCTCACTCACCCTGCTATGAATATTCTTCCCAGGGATCAGAACGTTGTTTGGGTTCGTTCCCAAGCTCTGACCCGCGCCGTGACTCCGCTAAAGGCACAGCGAGCCAAGAGTCACAGCTCCACAAAAACTTCCAGCGTTTTCATGACCTCCCTCACCTCCTCGGCCCCGCCCGTTATCTCTCTGCTCTCTAATTTTGGGGGTCCCGTATCTCTCTGTGCACTATTTGCGGCTGCGGATTAGCGGAGGTGAGGGGAAGTGCTTCTTGTCTCACTGTCAACACTCGTCACACACTTAGACCAACAGCCAGACCATCAGGAACGACTAACTTTATCTCTGCTCTTTCTTTTCTTTTTCTTTCTTTTTTTTTTTTTAAGAGAACTGCAGCTTAAAGGGCCCGTGTTCTCATTTCTCTTAATTATTTTTTGTTTTATAATACTAGTGTGGGTTCCCGCACCTAAACAAGCACTCAGTACTGATCCCCAAGAACTGTAGTTCTCCTAAAACAAGAACATGGTTCTAATGATATGATGTACAGGAAATATGTGTGCTTATATATGTCTCTGTCCACAGTGTCCATCTATGGGATCTGGTTCTATGATAAAGCAGATTGTCAGCGCATCGCCGAACTGACCAAAAAGTAAGTGTGTCTGCAAACAAGATCAAAAGAGGACAATCAGAAAAGAAAA
The DNA here is from genome assembly GCA_017165825.1 of Hepsetus odoe. NCBI lineage: Eukaryota > Metazoa > Chordata > Actinopteri > Characiformes > Hepsetidae > Hepsetus > Hepsetus odoe. Next base: position 17,378,572 of record CM029392.1, on the reverse strand, counting down.
GTCTGGTAATTGAAGGTTCACTCATCAAAAGATTTTAGGAACATTTTTTTTTTTTTTAATCTTTATTCCATCCATCCCTCCCTCCCTCCCTCCCTCCGGTTAAAATACCGAAACATTTTGTCCAGATTATTTCAACATGTCTTCTCATCTCGTCCCAAATTAATCTTCATTTATTTTCTCACTGAAATGAGTCCTCTGTTCCTCCATGTGTTCCTTTTTTGTAATTTGGGGGGGAAAAGATTGGTATTCCCAGGGTCCTATGTTTCCACACTGGGTTACTGGAGGGAAAAACTTTGTTCCCAGGCCTCAGTTTGTGTTCTAGGAAAATAATACTGATGGTCAGACAGAAAATGAAAAGTGTCAGGTGTCAAAACCGGTTCTGTAAATGTTATCGGGGCCTGATGAACACGTCGCCAAAGGAAGGAATGAAGCCGCTTTCATAAACTTGAGTTTAATGGGAGTGTAAAGCAGCTGCTGCTGCGTTTAATGGCATAGTAACTGAGTTGCCATGGTAACAAATTTTTTATTTTGATTTTGTCTAACATGCACTGCGTGCACAGTTATTAGTCGAGTGAGTATTTTTGGACCACATCATCCTTTTTCTGCAGATATTCCAACTCCAAGCTGTATAAACCTGATTGGATTTAAGCAGATCGGGTGATGTGTATTACTATAATGAGGGGGGTGTGGCCTAAAGAGATCAACACCTGATATCAAGGTGTGCAGAATTATTAGGATGCTATTTTCCTCCTCAGACAAAACGGGCCAATAAAGTGAGAGAACGGACTCCGAAAAGTCCAAAGCCTTTCAGATGCAGCGACGAGATACAGGACGAGATCACAGAACCATCAAACGGCTTGTTGTAAGAGTCGCAAGAAACGGACACAAATGAACTGCCAAAGATTTGAGAAGAATCCAACGTGAAGCTAGCAGGAACCCCTGATCCTCCAGTGCTCATATTCCAGAGCTGAACCTACCTGGAGTGTCCAGAAGAACAAGGTGCTCAGTGTCAGAGATGTGGACAAGGTAAGGAGGACTGAAACCCCACCATCACTGAACAAGACACATCAACTGAAACATCAAGACTGCACCAAGAAACATCTCCAGATTTTTCAGGTTTGATTTAGATGAGATGAGAGAGACTCTTGAGGGACCAGATGGACGATCCTGTGACTGGATCAGTAACGGGACAGAGTTCTACTTTCACTCCAGTGAGGTGGAGGTGGAGGTAGAGGTACTGCTCTGGGCTGGTGTTATTAAAGATGAGCTGGTTGGACCTTTTCAGGCTGAAGATCAAAATCAACTCCAAGACCTGCTGCCAGTGTTTAGAGACACTTTCATCAGTGCTTCAGGAAAACATCTGATCTTTCAAGAAGATCCTGATTTTCCTGCAGGATGATGCTCCATCATATGAAAAAGTGAAAAAAGTGAAAGTGACAACCCTTGTCATTGCGAGGTCACAGCACTGCACACCATGAACCACAACGAAATTGGACCTCTGCTTTTAACCCATGCACACAAACACCATGCAGCAGTGGGCAGCTATTGAAAGCGCCCGGGGAGCAGTTACGGGGACAGTACCTTGCTCAGGAGTACCTCAGGGCAACCTATTTGTGAGGGAATTGAACCCCCAATCTTCCGATGCAGGGCCAACTCCCTAACCACTAGGCCACCGCTGGAAGTTCTCCACTGTGTGGCCAGTAAAGACCTTAAACGCCCCCTTCCTCAGCTGAACCTAAACCCTGCTGAGAACTTGTGGACCTTCTTAAACGGGAGCTTTACGGGGAAGGAGAACAGTCCACCTCTCTGAACAGAGTCTGGGAGGCTGTGGAGGCTGTCATTTAGGTGTGTAAGAATAGTTACAATAGTTAAGACATATGTTCTCCTGAGAATGTTCCTCTAAAACATTCAGGGTTTAACGTTCTGGATTAATTGATAGAACTGGATTTATTCCAGATTAAAATTAAGATTCAGATACTCACTTGATGATGATAACTGCTCACAGTGTAGTTTTAGTCTAAACTCAGACTGAGACTAAACAGGATTCTGAAAGAACTTCCATCAGAAGTCCTCTTCCTCACTCAGCTGGTCCAGTTGGGTGAATCATCCGTCTCCTGTCCTCTCTCACCACGTCCATAATCCTCCTCTTTTTCCTTCCTCTTCTCCTCTTTCCTGGCAGTTCCATCCTCAACATCCTTCTGCTGATCTTCTCCTCGTCTCTCCTCTGGACATGTCCAGACCAACACAGTCTCACAGTTTCACTTTGTCTTCAAATTGTCCAACCTGAGCTGTCCCTCTAATATCCTCGTCCCTAATCCTGTCCATCTTCGTCCCTCCAAACATAATACTCAGCATCTTTAACTCCGACACCTCCAGCTCTGCCTCCTGTCTTTCCATCACGGTCTCCAACCCGTATAACACAGCTGGTCTCACTGTCGTTTCCAACTCGTATAACATAGCTGGTCTCACTACCATCCTGTAAACCTTCCCTTTCATTCTAGGTTTGGGGGGGGGAAACAGGAAAGACCAAAGTGTGAATTTAAGGTTTAGAACACTTTTAAAAACAGGTGCACACACACACTCTCTCACACACACACACACTCTGACTGTTGTTGGTACGGTGTGTGTTCAGTCTGACCAGGCAGGAGCAGCAGCTACACACTCAGACCCAGATTGGCTGGGTGTCGCCTCAGAGGCTGGACTCTAAAGAGGGGAAAGGAGTGGACATCCTGCAGATGCTCACCAAGGCACGGGACGAGTATGACAAGGTAACACACACACACACACACACACACACCATGTTCAAGTGAACGGTCACCACCAGAGGGCATTATTGTTATGTTTTTATACATTTCTCTCACTCTTAAACTCACACACACACACACACACACACACATATATACACTACTGTGCAAAAGTTTTAGGCAGGTGTGAAAAAATGCTGTAAACAAAGAACACTTTCAGCAATGAAAGTGTTGAAAATAAATGATCATCAATCAACAAAATGCAGTGAATGAACAAAAGAGAATCTAAATCAAATCAATATTCAAAACAGCATCAGTTCTTCTAGGTACACTCGCACACGGTTTTTGAAGGAACTCGGCCGGTAGGTCGTTCCAAACATCTTGGAGAACTGACCCCAGAAAAAACACTATATTGATGATTTTTATTTTAAAAAATAGCATAAATTAAAATTCCAGATCAATAGAAATGGTTAAGAAAAGTTTTAAACTGACCATTTTTATAAAAGGCTGAAAACCCTATGCTGTTTATTTTTTGTTTGATTTTGGAGATCAGAGGTTTTGATGGTATCAATTTTGTTTACTAAACAAAAAAAAATGTAAATAAACCGATTTTACTGTATTCTGAATTTACGGAGCAGCGCCCCAGATCCAGATCCTGGTCCTGATTAAAGGGGGTCGTCCTGCTGCTTTAATGATATTCTGTGTGTTTGTTTGAATGTGCGTCGATTCAGTGCAAGCTCTGCTCGGAGCCGAAGGAAATCGGCAGTGGAGGGGACTTCTACGACAACCCCAACCTGATCAAACCCATTCCCCTCAAACCCACCGAGACGAAGAAGCAGGACATGCTGGACTACGGCAGACAGAACCAGAAGCAACAGGTACCTTCGTTCAGGTTAAAAGAGGAACATTTACAAAAACCTTCATTCCTCTCTTCGACCTCTTCCACCTCGAAGGAGAGGGTGTCACTAAAAGAGACACTGCCTGTCCAAAAAATAAAAATAAATAAAAAGTCCCGCTCTAATATTTGGTTGGATGCCTTTAGCTTTGATTTCGGGACCCATTCGCTGTGGCGTCGTTTCGATGAGCTTCTGCAACGTCACATCATTTATTTAGTCCAGAGTCGCATGACTTTTTCTCCAAAATCTCTAGAGATGATGGGAGAGTCGCACCGCTGTCCAAACTCTTCTCCAGCACATCCCAAAGATTCTCAATGGGGTGAAGGTCTGGACTCTGGTGGACGATCCATGTGTGAAGATGATGTCTCTGCTCCTTGAAGCACTCTTTCACAATCCTAGCAGATGAATGCTGGCATTGTCATCTTGGAAGCTGCCCATGTCATCAGGGAAGAAGATCTTCACTGATGGAATCACCTGCTCATTCAGTATCTTCAGACGGTCAGCTGACCTCGTTCTTCGGACAGATAACGTTGCTGAACCTCGACCTGACCAACTGCAGAACACCAGCAGTGCCTCCACAGGCTGGTACGGGAGGTACTCGGCATGATGGGTGATCACTTCATGCTCCTCTCTCCTTACCCTGATGCTCCATCACTTTGGAACAGGGTCGATCTGGACTCATCAGACCACATGACCTTCTTCCATCGCTCTAGAGTCCAGTCTTTATTCTCCCGAGCAGATCGAAGGCTTTTTTTGGGATTAGCCTCACATATCAGCTATTTAGTCCCTTCAGTTCTTCACATCGTGTGTGGAGATGTTCTTACTTTCATTATCGAACAGGTGTGAGGTTTGGTTTTTGTTTTTTGTTATGATTTGATTTCACCAAGCTTTTTTGGTGTTCGCCGATCACGCTCCTTCAAGATTTTTTTTTTTTTTTTTTTTTTTTTCTCCCACACCACATTTCTTCAGTGAAGATGATGGGTCTCCAGCATCCTTCCAGTTTTTAATAATGCACTGGACAGTTCTTCACCCAGTTTTAGTCTTTTCAGCTTCTCCTTAGATGTTCTCTTTGCTTGATGCCAATAATTTGACCTTCTGAAACAGAGGAACATCATCTCCACGGCCACGGGATGAACATCTGACATGGATGTTTAAGTAACGAGAAGCTACTCGCTGCATTGGTGAGGGTTCAATAACTTGTTGCAGCTGAAACATCATCATCCTGCAGTAATGATCCAATAGGAGGCTCTTACCTGTTTGCTCTGTTAAATCCAGGTGGTGACACCTTTTTGTTTTTTGGACAGGCAGTGTATTTCCCTGCTCCGGACCGGGTTAATCTGAGAGACACGTCATGTTGCAGGAAGAGGAACGGGCTGCAGGGAAGATTAAATCTAAGATTCATGTGAATTAATCCAAAATCAGCTCATGTCTGTGATGTCGTTAGGAATGCAGCAACACCTGATTCCTCCCCTTTATTTCTATCCTGGCTCTAATTTAATACTTACTACATAAGCCCATCCATCCATCCATCCATCCATCCACCCGTTCTCTAAAGCTGCATGTTGTAACCTGGGCGAGTTCATCCCAACACCTGATGAAGACACAGATCATCTCCAGTGCACCTAACACCTGCTCCAAACTGGAGATAAGTTGATGTTTGTAGAGACCGTATGTCCTACTGTGTCCTGAACCACACCCACAAGTCTGATCCACCTTCATGAAGATCTGGAGGAGGTGTGAACAGGTGAAGAGAGGATTTCAGTGTTCACAGGAAGAATCTGGTTTGGGACCCGTTTGCTTTTAAAAGTGAAAAGAAACTCCACAAAAATGTTTTTCTTTATTTGTTAATTGTACATTTTCAAAAATGTTTATATTTATTTGATGTGCTTTACAACTATTAAGGTGTGACAGGTTCATTTCTGCAGCACCTTTCATCCGCCGTCGTCATTTAAAGTGCTTCACAAACGAGAAAATACCAAGGTTTAAAAGATTAGAGAATCGAAATGAAGCCATAATTGAAACGTAACTAAAACACTAGATTTTTTAAAAGAAGAAGAAATCAAACAAAATGGGACTGAACGTCTGGAGGAACAGGAGTGCTTGAAGTCTGGACTTTAGTGTTTGGTGTTGGAGCTTCTCTGATGCTCTCCGTCAGCTGGTTCCACTTAAGAACAGCATTATAGCTGAACGCTGCTTCTCCGTGTTTAGTCTTTAATTTAGGCCAGACTAACACCTGTTTCTACGATGTTGGGGTTCCGTTGGGCTCGTATCACTGCAGTACAGACACTTCCAAAGCAGGTACCGTTAAGTGATTTATAAACCAGAAATAAAACCTTAAACTCCATTCTGTAAACCACTTCTCCGGGTCTCAATTAGGCAGGAAATCTCTGTCGGTGTTCTTAAGGTGATAAAATGCTGATTTAGAGAGCTTTTACAGGATTATTCAAGCTGAGATCAAAGTCCACTAATACACCACGGTTACTCGTTACTTTGGATTTTAGGGCTCTCGAGTCCAGAGCCTCTCCATTTGATCTTTTTAACTACAGGTTAAGTTTTGTCCCATCCACTTAGTAATTTAGTAAAAATATGCGTTAAAAAAAAAATAATTAAAAGGCAGAGAAACATTGAACAAGCAAAGTGAAGCAGCAGGCAGATGGACAGGGTGAAAGTAGGAAGTTAGGAATCTTTTTATTTTTCATGATCTTTAACCAGAAGCCTCTTATGTTCCTCTCCCCCAGGACGCAGAACCCGAGTCCAAGCATCTCTCCGTCTCGGCTCTGTTTGGGGCTAAACCCAGAGCAAGCTCTGTCTCCCCACAGCCCAGCTCGGGTGCGGGCAAAGCAGCCCCAGGCCGCCCCCCAGTGGTCCGTTCCCTGTCCTACAATGACCCCTCCCCGACAGCAGGTGGCACCGTGTTGTCCAGCAGCCCTAACCAGCACTGCCCAGCCATCCAGAAGCTGATGAGTGGCCCTCGAGGGCCGGTGGTGCCGCTGCAGCCCGTCTCGGAGTCTCCTGAAAACAGACTGTGTGAAAACGGGCCCCCACAGAGCCGACCCGATCCCATTCAGAGACTCTTCCAGAACCCTCCTCCATCCAGCGCCCCCTACGTCTCTGTCCCTCCACCGCCCCTCATCCATGGGCTGCCTGCCCCGCAGCGGGCGATGGGGGAACCGCTGGAATTTGCAGAGAGCCACCAACTCCAGCCTAAGGCTCCAGGCTCAGCACAGAGCCAGCTCCTCTTCTTCAGCCCTCCTAAAGGATTGGTGCCCCCCGCTGGCGCACCAGCCATGGGCCCCGGTGTCGGGCTGGGTGTGGTCTCTCCCCACGAGCTGCTCCAGAGGCTCCAGCTGGTTCAGCAGGAGCAGGGTGCTAGTCAGGAGCACTCGCGGCCGACTCTGGCCCCCAGCTTCCACAAAGCTCCTCTACCCGCCGGCCATCACACCACAGAACCTGCAAAGGTACCGGACACGTGATGGGCTTGAGACATCCAGAGGAACCATTCAAATTTGAGCAATTTTAACCTCACCTCACCTGTAGTCCATCAGCAAGGACACGTTTGCTTCTTTAGTAAAATCGCTTCCCTAAAAATAAATCGCCACAGTGTTTCTCAACCTCCTAAAACAACACATACATCTTGTGATTTTCTTCTAAAGAAAATGGCTGACAGTGAGTCCTACTGTGTCCTAAACCACACCCACAATTCTGATCCACCTTCATGAAGATCAGATCTGGAGGAGGTCCGAGTGGGTGGAGTGACTGTTGACTTTTTTTGTTCTTTAGCAGCCAAAGAAGCAACATTTTACATTCTGAATATTTTGTGTTTGTAAAAAAGCTGGCTAAATTTGCAAAACATCTTTAAAAGGCATCCTATAGGCTGCCTTAAATCGCCTTGGTAACCGGATCACACAATGTATTTCACACTTGTAAGGCTTCAGAACTTTACGGTTCTTTTACTTTTTACAGAGCAAGTAATGGTTTCTCTTTTCCTCGCATGTTTTCTCCGCTGCAGGTGGACTCGCCGCAGCGTATCCCAGCTACAGTGGCGCCTACCCTGCTGCTGTCGCCCAGCATGTTCTCTCTAGCGAAGGGCCCTAGGACGGAACCGGAGGAGGCGTGGGTTCTGAGTCGGGCTCAGCTGCAGGCTACGCTGCTGCACCTCATTAAGGTCAGTCCTGTCTCTCAGGACGGATTCTTTACTGTTAAAGAATATTACATTAAACGAGTGATGAAAGGAATAAGACGGGGGGGACTCTGCATGGTATCTAGTCCCCAGGACCAGGAATTGCAGAAATAAGACCTTAAAGCAGGAACTTCTCACTGGGTTCCCTCTGGGTTGCAGAAGAAGACGACATTTAGCCTTTAGATAACTCAGGTGTGTTTAATGAATCAGAACAAACGACACTGCAGAGCTGTGGAATGAGTGTGAGGATCTGAGAGACAAACTGGGTCAGAACAATAAGGCAGGTCTTGTGTGATGTTCCTGGTGTGCAGTGGCTCAAAATTGCCGAAGAACCGAACCGCAGAACTGGCCCCGAACCGAAGAACTGGCCCCAGTCTGCCTGGTCCCACCGAAAAGGAAAAGAAATGTTCTGGTTCTGATAGAAAGGTGTCAGAACGCAGTGGGGCTGCAGACTGGTCCGAGTGTCCATGCTGTCCCCTGCCCACCACAGAAAGCTCCTGCAATCAGAACTGGATCATGAAGCGACGGAAGAAGGTGGACTGATGGATTCTGTCCTCTTTTCCATCATGTGGATGGGGGTGTCCGTGTCTGTGTCCTTACCTGAGAGGAGAGACCAGGAACGGCAGGCAGTGTGACGCACTGGACAATTATCTGCTGGAAACCTTGTGTCCAGTATTGGGACGTTACTTCGACACCTAAACATCGCTGCAGACCAAGTTACCCCCTTCATGGTGATGGTGTCCCCTAATGGCAGTGTCCTCTTTCAGAAGGACAGCACTCCCTCACACTGTAACCGCTGATCAGGGACCGGCAGAAGAACAGAGACTTCAAGGTGTTCCTGCAAATTCTCCACATTTCAGTCCCCTCCAGCATCTGTAGGACAAACTAGTCCCATCCATGGACCCACTGTCCAACGTACAGGACCAAAAGGATCTGGAACCACAGCTCACCTTCAGAGGAACCATGTCTGGAGGTGTCCGAGGTGATTGGCGTAGCCGTAACTTCTGGATACGAAATGCTTTGTCTAATTTGTTACGTCTGTTTTGTTTTTGTGTGTTACAGAACGACGCGTCTTTCCTTGACACGATCTACGAAGCCTATATCTCCACCCGGGCCAAGGACTCGAGCTCTCAGCCCTTCTAGAGGAGCAGCCACAGCTCACAAATGCTCTCTCAGAGATTCTCCATTCTGCTCCACAACACGGTGCAACACGTGGCATCGAGCAGTTTCCTCTATGCAGAGTTTCAGCAGCCAGTCACACATACGATCATGTCCCACAAAGAGGGTTCATGTACCACCTCAGGGCTTAAAAACAAAAACACAGCATGTTTACTTCAGAAAGATGAATTCCGTTACGTTTTAGTTTCCCTGTAGCCAAGAAACAGAAACGCGGTCTTCAGGGTTTTCTGCCGGTGTAATGCCGAGCACGGTGAGCTTGCTGTTTCATCGAGATGGATTATTTCCTTTTAGAGCAGATTTTACTTTTTGGCTTTTATTGTGACGTCTAAATCCGCAGACGGGGCCGTTTCTGAGAAATGAGCCCAAAACCATTCTGTTCTGTTTTTTTTTTGTTTTTTTGTTTTTTTTTATCGGCCTTTTAACCCCCATGCTATTTTAAGCTTTTTATTCCATTTCCACTATTTCACTTGGAGTCCAAATATCTAAAAGTAGCCGCCAGATCATTTAAATAATTGAACACAATTCCGTTCACTCACATTTGAACCCAGAGATGGTTCGGGTTGTTTTAGAGCGAAACGATCTTCATCGCAATCTCTTTATTGCTCTCCGTGAAGTCGTTTGAAGGATTTGGGAACTTTGTAGGCGTCCAGACATTTATGCAGCTTTTGGTTTTCATCACCAGCTTGTAGCGAGAACAGCAGTCGTTGGTTTTGTGGAAGGAGCTTTAAAAATGAAACATATCGTTCCATCCAATCAGAGTGTTTATCGAATACATACTCGCTGACCGTATGTGTGACGTTAAACGAGTAAACTGGTATTGTTGCTGTGGGAGCAGAACTTCCTCCGTAACGTGAACGATTCTGTATAATTCTAATGTTCTTCACGCTGTGAAGCAGATGCATCACTTTAAATCACTTAAGCTATTTTAATTGGTCTGCTTCTTATGAGATCTGTGCAGTGTAAAGAGGTTTGTTTTATTTTTTCAAATTCAAAAAAATGGAGATGCGAGGTTTTGTTCTTGCAGCGATGACGTACAGTCAGCGGTTCGGCTCCTCTGCGGTTGCAGCTTCTCGCCTTCCTTCAGTCCGTTTGTAGGTTCTCGTTAAAGCGGAGGTTCTGGTGGAGAACTTTTGTTAGTTTGCTGCTTGTTGATTTCTCTGCGCGTCTCTGACTCAGTCCAGCAAAGTCCACTAAGGTTTCCCTTTCGGAGCTCCAGTGTCCCTCAACGAAGTTCCCTGGTGTCTCCGAGTGTCTCTGTGTGTCTCTGTGGGACGGTGATGATGGTAGAATAGTCCATCTGAACTAAATCTCTGTTCTTTGTGTCCCTCCACCATGAACGGGTTCAGTTTTAGTCCAGAATCTTCTCAGAACTAAAACACCGTCTCAGACATCAGACAGCGTCTCCACCACCAGACGTCCGGTTCCGTTCACACACACTGGGAACTGTCCAGGTATCGAAACCTGCTCTGAACGACTGGAATTACCTCTTTAACCGACAGCTCAGACAAAAACCTTGTAAAAGATTCGATTTTCAATGTTTACATACAAAAAAGAGTTTAGCGGGACGTCAGACACATTCGGCAAATAAGATTTAATTCTTCACAGAAAATGGACACGTGTTGCGTTAAGGGACAAATGATCTCGTACAGAGTTTAGAGATTTTTCTATTTTTCTACAGAGTGCGTTCCATGTTTTCCAAACCAGATTGGCTTCAGTTTCATTTTTCATCTCAGCAACATTAAACGGCCTTTTTTGAAACAAATCAGCAATGTCGGAGCAAGACCTTGTATCTTCGTTTTTGTCTTTTATCACTATTTGGACAAAATAATTGTGAAACCGCCCTTTCCACTGTTGGCATTTTGTGATGAACAGAACAACAAAGATGGTTCAGAATGCTATTTTTTCCACATTACCCTCCTATAAGTTAAAATGTTCTCCTGAAACGTTCCGGAGATGGAAGGTTTTGTTCCGACAGGCTTCATGACCAGCATGTGTCACATTTTTGAACAAATGTCTCCAAAAATTATTAAAATAACATCCAAACAGCCTGGGAATCGTTTGCATCTTTGAGTTGTTGATGTTCGGAACATTTAAAATATGATGGGAACTCCAGCAGCGGCTCAGCTCCTCGGTCACGAGTGGACAGCTGTCCAGGTGAGGACGCACTGGGACTAGTAGGTCGGAGATACATGTCCTCGCACCTATGAAGGCCAGTGTGTCCTGGTTCACGCTAAAGGGCCTTCTTAAGCGCTGGTGTCTTGTCCTCCATTGCTGCTCGGCATTACAAAAGTCCCCTCCAAAAGTATTGGTACAGTGAGGCCAGTTCGTCTGTTTTTCATCAAAGACATTTGAGTTTGAGATGAAAAGATGAATAAGAGACGAGAGATGACCTTTCCAGCCTTTATTTCCTGGTTTTTGCATCTAGATTGTTGCATAGAACCCACACCTTGTGTATCTGACCGCCCAGTTTTCCAGGTGAGAAACGTTTTAAATGGCTCTTGCTGTTTTGTTGCGTTTTCCTTCCGGTAATTGCATCCTGGGACTTTTTGGGGCAGATGTGGTCTAGTGTGGACTAGTTCCCAGGATCTGAAGGTTATGGGTTTGAGTCCTGTACCAGTAGGTTCCCCTGAGGTACCCTTGAGCAAGGTACTATCCCCATCACTGCTCCCTGGGTGCTGGATAGAGCTGTCCCCTGCTGGATGAGACGTGCGGGATAAATCCAGAGCTTGCAATTGTGCCCACAATGATGAGTAGTCACTTTCACTTTGCTCAACTTCTCATGTTCTAATACTTTTGCTCAGTTGGTCAGATGCAAAAAGTAAATTTGACCTTTCTTAGCCCTGATGTCTTCCGTTCAAATGAAGTGAAGAGGCTTTGCTGTTTCAATACTTCTGGAGGGGACGGTAAATCGTCCTGGAAGCCAAGACAACACATCTGGTCCTCTTTTGTGTCTCACCAACATTGGACTTGGTTTTTGCTGGACTCTGGTCGGTTAAATCTCTGCAGAACCCTTGTTCCAGTTCTCGATGGATGCTAAACGATAAATCGATGTATTGTTCCGTCCCTGGGCTGCTCTCGTGGGATCTCTCGTCATACACCTCCTCTGCCTACGTTCTCAGCAGCTAATTACCCTGTTCCCTGAACGCCTCACTGACTTTGGACAGGGATCCAGAAAATTAGTCCTGCATTGTGTGGAGCTCTCAGACCTCAGGACAGATTCATCTCCAAGCTGCTAATCGTTCCTAAACTCACTGTCTTGTGAATTCAGTCAGTAGGTGACTCTGGACCCTTAGTTTAGGTTCTGTTGGTTCTGAGCCTCAGAAAGATTAGGTGCTGAATCAACGGACAGGAATATTTCTCAAAATGTTTTAACACTTAAAAAGATGGAGGCCGTTATTCTTGATGGTAAATGATTCCGAAAATGGTAACTAGGCAACAAATGCTTAGTTACTCAGTAGCAGTGTTGACAACACTCCAGCAGAATGATCAATATTTCTATATAAATAGGTTTTGCGTAATGCTGAAATACTGATTACTCCGTGAAAAAGTACAGGAATGTACTGAGTGTAAAGTAAACAGTACAGGAATGTACTGAGTGTAAAGTAAACGGTACAGGAATGTACTGCAATTTCAGCAACTACGTTTCTTTGGTGGCCGATATTTGTGAACCGTGCTCTCTTTCAGCGCGTCTTGATTCCACTGGTCACAGCCTGCGCCCGAGAGTCCACAGCAGACACTGTTCCCAGATCAGGACAGTGTGTCCCTTAATAGTCAGGGACACAATAGCAGCGCTGACTGTAGGAAACTATATTGCAGAAACGTTTTTCTTTCCTCTGCCCTTTTTTTCAGCTTTGCTTTAGCGTTGCTGCCCTGAAACAGAATAGATTTAGTGGCACCGTTGACCCGAGCGTGAAAGTGAAGCATGTGTTTCAGTAAAGGGCAGGTAAAGGACTGGAGCCTGAGAGGAATAATGGATCACACGGCGCTGCTAGACGAGTGCTTCGTGCCCCGAGAGCCTGAAATCAGGTGCCAAGTCATTTCAGGCGCCGTCCTGGAGCCTCGCTTGGCCTTCTGAGATCCATCATAAACAAATTAATGCTCCTAATGATCAGCATTGCCTGTCTTGTGCACCTGGCAGGGAGCCCGATGGGGAGAACGAGGGCACACTTGATGGAGCGCGATAAAAACCTCACAATAACCACAAACCCTTCACAATAATCAGCAGCACAGAAGAACCTGCCCTTTTATAAACTTCTCCAGACCTGTGAGGACTGTCCAGGAAGAAGCAGAAGTGGAACCTTTAATTGAAGGTTTTTCTTTGGACCTTTCAGTGGTAAAGGAGCTTGAAGAACTTCAAAGCAAACACTCAGAGGACCTTCAGACCCGCAAATGTCGTTCCACAAATTTCACTGGGGAAGCAAAAAAAAAGTGCCTGTTGAAGCCCTGCTTGATGCATATACAGGGATATGAGTGTGCAAATTGTGTGCAATTGCAATGAAAAGCAAGTTCTGTGTGTAAGCGTGGTGCAGAACAAACCCATTACTGTGGTTTTACAGCAAAGCCTTGAAAACGAAGCGACAGGTGAACAAACCGGATCATCATCATAACACTTCGCTTAAACTCCGACGATGGAACAGCGTTAAAAAATCATCTTCACTTTCAAAATATGTCCAAGGCCTGCAGGAGAAACTCCCTCACACTACTGACCACTCTTAGCAACAGGGGTTTCTACCTAGAACACTCTTAGTAACAGGGGTTTCTACCTAGAACACCCTTAGCAACAGGGGTTTCTACCTAGAACACCCTTAGCAACAGGGGTTTCTCCTTAGAACACTCTTAGCAATAGGGGTTTCTCCTTAGAACACTCTTAGAAACAGGGGTTTCTACCTAGAACACCCTTAGCAACAGGGGTTTCTCCGTAGAACACTCTAAGGAACAGGGGTTTCTCCTTAGAACACTCTTAGCAATACGGGTTCCTCCTTAGAACACTCTTAGCAATAGGTGTTTCTACTTAGAACACACTTAGTAACAGGGGTTTCTCCTTAGAACACTCTTTGCAACAGGGGTTTCTACCTAGAACACTCTTTGCAACAGGGTTTCTCCTTAGAACACTCTTAGCAACAAGGGTTTCTCCTTAGAACACTCTTAGCAACAGGGGTTCTAGATAGAACACTCTTAGCAACAGGGATTCCACGTAGAACATTCTTAGCAACAGGGGTTCCTCACAGAACACTCTTAGCAACAGAGGTTATATATAGAATACTTTCAGCATCAGGGGTTCCTTTAGAAATATCTCAGCAACAAAGGTTCCATCTATAACACTGTTTAAAAACAGGGGTTCTAGACAGAACACTTAGCAACAGGAGCTTCATACAGAGCACTATGAGCTACAGAGGTTCCATTTAGACCACTTTTAGTGACTTGAGGTCCATTTATACAACTCTTAGCAAGAGAGGTTCTAAAAAGAGCACTTTTAGCAATAGGGGTTCATAAACAGAACACTTTGCAACAGCGGTTCTATATAGAACACTCTTCGCAACAGGGGTTCCTTATAGAACACTTTTATCAACAAGGGTTTTATACAGAACAATATTAGCTACAGGGGTTCTACACTTTCATCATCAGTGGCTCCTTTAGACATATCTAAGTAACAAGGGTTCCATATAGAACACGGTTAAAAATAGAGGTTCTAAACAGAACACTTAGCAACAGGGGTTCCATAGAGAACATTCTTAGGAACAAGGGTTCTATTTGGAAAAATCTTAGCAACAAGGGTTCCATATGGAACATTTTTAGCAACACAGGTTTTCTACAGAACACCCTTAGCAACAGTGGTTCTGTGTAGTACCAGAATAGGTCCTCATTATGCCATTATTTAAGAAAACAGTTTTTCCCTCAAAGAGAAGAACCCTTTAAGCCGATTTCAAATGTAAATCATGTCCTGCAGGAGAAAAGTGTCCAGTGTTTGTTGTCCTGATCGCCGGACAGCCGGAGTGTTTACCTGATACGCCGGGTTCTCCAGCAGAAGCGCCATTCAGCACTAACCACAAACATCTGCTCAGGCCACCTTTAAGACACTCAGTCTCTCCGGCACTCGCGAGCCAAAGTTATGACACTTAGTTTACTCTGTTTTAATGAGGGGCACAAAAAGGGGTCACTTATTTATTCTGGGTTCTAGGTCACGTTGGGAAACACAGCAACTCGTACTGTTACTACAGGACAAACACTGGGAGCTAAATGCCTCTTAAAAATGGGGTTCTTACTTAGAACCATGACAATGTCCCTCAATTGTTAAAAACTTCTTCTCCATAATGGATTTCACAAAGGGTTCTGCTAACACCATTGGCACTTAACAGAACCACGTTGCTGAGAGTGTATTTCGACGCAACAGAATTAATTAAAAGATTCTTTGCTTGCACGTGTGGTTCTACTGCCTCCTAGCAACAGGGGTTCTATTTAGAACACTCTTAGCAAAGGGGCTCGATATGGGACACTCATGATAACAGGGGCTCCATTTAGAACACTCAGCAATAGGGGTTCTATGTAGAACAGTCTTAGCAACAGAGGTTCTATATAGAAGAATTTTAGCAACAAAGTTTCCATATAGAACACTCTAAGCAACAGAGGTTCTAAATGGAACACTCGGCAACAGGGATTCCCTTTTTTACCACTTTTGGCAGCAGGGGTTCCATATAGAACCATCTTAGCTACAAGAGTTCTATACAGAACACTCTTATGAACAGGGGTTCTATGTAGTATCAAAACAGATTTTGTTGGGCCATTATTAAGAACAACGGTTTTTCCATCGCAGAGGAGAACCCTTTAACCAGAATTAAAATCATTCAAATTTGGTTCTGTGTAGAAGCAGACTTTACTAAAGAACTCTTTTTAGTACATGCAAAAAATGGCTTCTCAGTGGTTCTTTAGAAAATGCACACTTCTGTTCAGGATGCTTTGAAGAGTTCATTGCCTCAGACCATTTGAGGAACCCTTTGAGGGGCATGTCTAAAGAACCAACCACTCATGAAAGGGAAGGATTGAAGCGTTGTTGCAGTTCTAGTGTCAGCCTCGTTTGTGCGGGGTAGGAGAAACAAATCCACTGAGCCTCAATATGGATCATATAAAAAAGATGAAAAGTGTTTGGGTTCTTAGAGGAACCGACAGCGGTTCTCCTACCAGCAGGTTTTTAAGAGGAACACAGCGGTCGCTGACAGTCTCACGTCCACCCTCATCCTGTAAAGTGGCACGAGTTCGTGAGTTAGGATTACATCACAGCTACTGTATGACGATGCGGTTTGAGTCCTATTTTTTAGGACCCAGAAAAAAAAAGCGACAGATGTAAAGCTCTCATCAAGAACCTCGAGTGGTTTAGGCCTTCCCCCCCGAAAACAAGGCCTTGAACCACGATCTTCACATGAGCCACCTCCACACGGCCCAGAGACGGGGCGAGGAGCAGGGCAGGCTCTTGCTGCGCCACGCGACCGCTCAACACCTGGACGAAAAAAGAAAGCCGGCCTCGGTGGACGGGATTGGCTGGCAGGAGCTGCAGCGTTGGGGTGAAATAAGGCAGGACGGCGAGGGGGTTTCGGTGCCACTTAAATGCCTGAGGTGCCCGGGGGTGCCAATGAGCCCTGTGATGGGGGCCAATAAGAACCCCTCAAGTTTGGCATCTGCGTGAGGGGGCACTTTTGTTCAACCCAGGGGCCAGCGAGGTGCACGAAATCCATCATCATCACCATCATCATCACCATCCACCCCCCTTCCCCACCATCCCATCCATATGGCACCCACACACACACACTTCCCCCCAACAGCGAGAGCGAATAAACGGCCCCCCCTTACCTTGATGGTTTTCAAGGGTTTCCTCCGGTATGTACATGTTCTTGCTCTCATTTACCATAAATGTAGTCCAGCCTTTTTTTATCCGTAAGGTGAATGGAGACGACGGAGCTTTAAATAAAAAAAAGAAACAGGGAAACAACCCAAGATGGGAAAGAAATCAAAGGGGTGGGTGGGTTGAGGGGGTTTGGAAGGGGGAGGAAGGGGAAGGGGGGGATGAAGAAGGGCGAAAAGCGCGAGTTCCTCCCTCAGTTCCTCTCGCTGGAGTTAATATTACCTGATCCCCGTTATGGAGTGAAAAAACACAAACGGGTACAGGCTGGAGGCGCCTAGGAGAACGAACCAGTGCATCCTTGGAACATCCGGGCCCTGCCTAGGAAACACGACACCCCCCCCCAGCACCCACTTGCTGCTGCTGCTGCTGCTGCTGCTGCTTCTTTTCTCCTCTTCTTCTTTCCTTCTTGGAAGTGATTGCCACCGAATGCCCAAATGGCAGTGCGTCTGCAGCAGCGAGGCGAAGAAGGGGGCAGGGGGGAGGATGAGGAGGTGGAGAAGGGGGGAAAGAAGAGGAGGGGGGAAAAATAAAAGAGAGCAGAAGGTAGAGCTGGCGTATTCCAGATCGGATCTCACGGGGTTAAATCTTCTCCTGTGATCGATTCCATGTGTGCTGCCGCCGCTGCTGCTGCTCCAGAGAAGGGGATCAGAGTGGCCGGAATAATGGCTCGTGCCGAGTCCATAACGGAGGGAGGAGGAGGAGGAGGAGGAGGAGGAGGAGAAAAAAGAAAACGCAGGAGTTTCTCGGTGGCCTTTGCAGAGAGCGCTCAGCTCGCCTGCCTCTCTGCAGTAATACTTGTGTGTGGAGCGAGCAATAGAGAGAGAGAGAGAGAGAGAGAGGGAAAGAGAGAGAGGGAGTGGAGGAGGGAGAGGGAGAGGAGGGGGAGTGACGAACCAAACCAAGCTCTCCCTCTCCCTCCCTCCTCATCCCCTCCTCCCTTGTAGACTCTCTGACTGCTTCCAGATGTTGCTGCGCTTGAAAAAAAAATCAGGCAAGACTTTCCAGACGTGGAGGTGCTGGAGGTGGGGCGCTGCTGCGTACCAAAAAAGTGGGGTGTAAAAAAAAGCTGCTTTCCAGGCTTTCAGGCTTGAGGAACACCTGAGGAACATGCTGCAGGTTCTCTCAGGAGGGTCCTGCCAGTCTCCTGCTCCTCCCCAGGCCCTTTTATATCCTGACCAGAAGGGGAGACTGATAAAAGGGGGCTGGCAGGGCCTGGGAATTTGGTACGAGAAGACTTCGGATCTGTCATCGTCTCCTTGCCCGAGTATGAGTTTAGCAGCAGGCCTTCCTCCTGACCATGGGAAAATGTCCCATTTTCTCTAGAGACATCACTGCCCCTGCGTAACCCTCCCCCCAACCACCACCTCCAATAACACACACACACACACACACACACACCAAAGCCAGTGCATCTCACAAACTAAGCCTCTACTCTAAAAACTGCTTTTTGAATGATGCAGGAATACAGGGCAGCATTTATAGAGAACCTCATTGAGGAAAGATTTTGTGTAATTAAATTGTTAAAAAGCAAACTCATTCAGCACTCTCAGAAAAGAGGGTACAAAACTGTCCCTGTCAAGGGGACACCTTAAGAACCTTATTTCAGGGAACCATATTCCATCCATTTTCTGCCGCTTGTCCCAAACGGGGTCGCGAGGGAGTGCTGGTGTCCAACCCAGTGCACACAGGGCGAGGACGGGGGACACACCCTGGACAGGTCGCCAGCCCATCGCAGGGAGGAGCGGGACGGGGACGGTACCTTGCTCAAGGGTACCTCAGGGCAGCCTATTGGGAAGGGGTACGAACCCCCGATCCACCGATCATGTGGCCAACACTCTAACCACTAGACCACCACCGCCCCCTACCCTGTTCCATTGCTTTGCAAAATAAAAAGATTTAACTCGCAAAACTGGACCGCAGGACCATGTTTTACCATTGAAGGTACATCTACGTTGTTCGTACCTTTCATTGTTCTTTTCTCCGAAGGTGCTCCAAGGCTTCTAGCACACATATGGTTTCCTTCAAGCTGGCCTTGCCCAGAGCAACTCAACCAGGAGGCACCCAGGAGGCATCCCAGCTAGACGCTCAACCCTTCTCAACTGAGTCCTTAGGGTGCAGAAGAGGAGCAGCTCTGCATTAAGCTTTTCCTCGATCTCCTCACTCTGTCCTCACTTGTGTCTGCAATCTCATTCTTTCAGTCACTAACCAAAGTTCACAACCACAGTTGAGGGTTTGACCAGATCGTCTGGTAAACTGAGAGCTTCCATCTTAGCTCCCTCTTCACCACAATGGTCTGGTACAGTGACCACATGACTGTCACCGCTGCCCTGATCTGTCGGTCGACCTCCTATGCCATTTTGCCCTCATCTCAGAACAAGACCACATGATACATGAACTTCTCCACTTGAAGCAGTAGTTCAGTCCCAATTCTGCAGACGTGAACCTAATTTTTCTGGGGTAGAACCATGGCCACAGATTCAAAATCAGCTACAAACCACAGCCTGATGAAGCCAACAGAACCATATCAGGGGTGGCGGTGGTCTACTAGTAGGATATTTGCCTATTGACCTGTGGCTCAAGAGGTTCCAGGCTTGAATCCCACCTCTGGCACTACCACCACTGGGTCCCTGAGCAAGACCCTTAACCCTGAATTGCTCCAGGGGGACTGTCCCTGTAATCAGGACATGGAAGTTGCTCTGGATAAGAGCGTCAGCTAAATGCCGTAAATGTAAATGTATATGTAAATATCATTCTCAAATAGCAGAAATGTGATCTTGAGGTCACCATAAATGGGGTCCATTCACCCCCTGAATGCACCTTGAAATTCACAAGCAGGATGGGAGACAAACGGCAGCCTTGGCAGAGTACCAAACCCTGTGGCAATCTCCAGACCAACAAAGCAGGCTTCACACAGTCCCATAATGTCTCCAGTATCAACAAGGGTGGAGAGCTGGACCAGTGATTGTGGTTCCAATCATTCAGGAGTAAGCTTTTCCAGAGAATCTGAGCAGTGTGATTCCCTGAATTGAAACTGGTCCACCTTTTTAAGAATATGGACCACCACTTAGATCTGCCTTTTCAAAAGTCCTGTCCTTGTCATCCACACCACCTTGAAAAGGACATTCATGAAGAATTTTAGTCTTGCAACTCCTCCAAGTGCTCATTTCACAGCCTGTCCACATTTTCAGTTGAGGTCAGAACCTCCCCATCCCTGCAGAATACAGCTGGGATGAGGCCCTGACCCTCCTGATTCACCTGATGGTTTACCAGAACCTCTTTGGTAAACCTAACAGTCCTTCATGCCCTCCCCAAACCCTGAATTTTGTCTTCCATGTCCACTATCACCATTGCTCTTTTGGTCTGCTGGTACCACTCAGCCAATTCTGGAGTCCCCTGAGCTAACCAAGCCTGGAAGAACTCTGCATCCACCACCATGGCCTTAGATTGTGACAGGCACTGATGACCATCTCTCTACAGCTCAAACCTGCTGCTTCAACAACTAAGGACCCATGTCCCCAACCTTCCCTGTACCTTCTATCTCAAGGACCAAAAATGTATGGAGCAAAAATGCTAAATGCTAAAGTTTAGTTTTTAGTTCATGTTTGTTGCTGGCAATAAGTCCTATTGTGCCTGAAACCACACCCCCTATCTGCTCCACCCTAATGAAAAGCTGGAGAAGGAGCTCTAAATCTAATTTTCTCACATGGAGGTCTTTGGACGGTGGGAGGAAACCGAAGCTCCCAGAGGAAACACACAGACACAGCAGGAACATGTCCACTGCACACAGAAAGGGAAGGTTTACAGGAAGGTAGTGAGATCAGCTATGTTATACAGGTTGGAGACAGTGATGAAAAGAGGTGTCAGAGTTAAAGATGCTGAGATTTGTGTCATGATGGATGAAGATGGACAGGATTAGGGACAAGTATATTAGAGGGACAACTCAGGTTGAACTGTTTGGAGACAAAGTGAGAGAAGTGAGACTGTGTTGGTTTGGACGTGTCCAGAGGAGACACGAGGCGTATACCAGGAGAAGGATGTTGTGGATGGAGCTGTCAGGAAAGAGGAGAAGAGGAAGGACAAAGAGGAGGTTTATGGGTGTGGTGAGAGAGGACATGCAAGTGGACGGTGTGAATGAGGAAGATGCAGATGACAGGAAGAAACGGAGATGGATGATACACTGTGGAGACCCCTAATGGGAGCAGTAGATAGGAGAAGAAGGAGAAGAAGACTTGTGCAGTGTTACTAGAGCTGAGGAGACTGATACACAAACAGAGCGATGGTCAGTTTTTGAAGCCCTGTTTGGTAAATAAGGACTGGTTTTATGAACATTAATATTCTCCTTTAGCTCACATACATAGAACATGAGAACACTGAAGAACTTCTAAAGCGTACCTGTATGTTTGGTGCTGCATTTTGGGCTTCTTTCATTATTGGTGTGTTTAATTCTGCAGGGATGTTGCTTTAAAGTAACAAGAGATCAAAGTCCACAACTGCATCATAGATGTGATTTCTGATGAGGCTTTTCATTGGCTTAATGTGTTAATAATATTCTCAATATGGTTCCCAAAAATTGCACCTAGTCTTTCCTCCAGATGTACAGATATTTAAAAAATGACTGTGCTATAAGCTGAAGTACTGATTACTCTGTACAGGTAAAAAGTACAGGAATGTACTGAGAGTATAAAGTAAAAAGTACAGGAATGTACTGNAGAGTGTAATGTAAAAGTAGAGGAATGTACTGAGAGTGTAAAGTAAAAAGTACAGGAATGTACTGAGTGTGTAAAGTAAAAGTACAGGAATGTACTGAGAGTGTAAAGTAAAAGTACAGGAGTGTACTGAGAGTGTAGAGTGAGACGTGTCTCCTCTGAAGGACGTCTGGAGCGTCTGTCTGTGTGAAAGTGAACTGAATCTCACTCCATATTAATAGAATTAAAGACTATTAAAGCCTCGAACTTCAACTCCAATAAAAACAATCTACTGAAAATAATCCACATGAACTTCACCGCTTCACTTTCATCACCGTCTCTACTAGTTCTCCATCACGGACACACACTCCACACACCCTGAACTCCACCGTCCACTCTCCCTGTCCTCTCTCTCACTC
>CM029392.1:17353265-17356075 GCA_017165825.1 Hepsetus odoe | reverse complement strand
CCTCCTCTTTGGTCTTCCTCTTCTTCTCTTTCCTAGCAGCTTCATCTTCAACATCCTCCTTCCAATATAATCCTCGTCTCTCCTCTGCACATGTCCACACCAACACAATCTTGCTTCTCTAACTTTGTCTCCAAAATGTCCAACCTGATCTGTCCCTCTAATATAATCATTTCTAATCCTGTCCATCCTCGTCACTCCCAACGAACATCTCAGCATCTTTAACTCTGACACCTCCAGCTCCGCTTCCTGTCTTTTTGTCAGTGCCACCATCTCCAACTCATACAACATAGCTGGTCTCACTACTGTCCTGTAAACCTTCGCCTTTACTCTAGCTGGTACGCGTCTGTCACAAATCACTCCAGCCACTCTTCTCCACCCATTCCAACCTGCCTTCACTCTCTTCACCTCTCTTCCACACTCACTGTTACTCTGAACTGTTGATCCCAAGTTTTTAATCCTCACCACTCCACTTTCCTCCCTTTCATTCACACTCATGTATTCTGTCTTTGCCCTACTCACTTTCATTCCTCTTCTCTCTAGAGCAGATCTCCATCTCTCCAGGTTCTCCTCAAGCTGCTCCCTACTGGGGCAGCGGTGGCCTAGCGGTTAGGGCGTTAGCCGCATGATCGGAGGATCGGGGGTTCAAACCCCTTCCCAACAGGTTGCCCTGAGGTACCCTTGAGCAAGGTACCGTCCCCATCACTGCTCCCCGGGCGCTTTCAATAGCTGCCCACTGCTGCACGGGTTTGAGTGTGCATGGGTAAAATGCAGAGGTCCAATTTCGTTGTGGTTCATGTGTGCTGTGCCGTGACCTCGCAATGACAAGGGTAGTCACTTTCACTTTTTCACTTTCACTCTCACTACAGATCACAATATCATCAGCAAACATCATCGTCCACGGAGACTCCTGTCTAACCTCGTCCGTCAACCTGTCCATTACTATTGCAAACAAGAATGGGCTCAGTGTTGATCCTTGATGTAGTCCAACCTCTACCTTAAATGCATCCATCACTCCCACTGCAGATCTCACCACTGTTACACTGCCATCAAACATATCCTGAACTACTCTCACATACTCTGTAACACCAGACTTCCTCATACAAAACCACAACTCCTCTCTAGGCACCCTGTCATCTGCTTTCTCCAAGTCTACAAAGGCACAATGTAACTTCTGGTCCTTCTGACCTTCTCTGTACTTCTCCATCAACACCCTCAGAGCAAACACTGTATCTGTAGAGCTCTTTCTCTGCATAAAACCATACTGCTGCTCACTGATCCTCACCTCTTTTCTTAACCTGCTTCCACGACTCTTTCCCAGAACTTCATGCTGTGTCTGATCCACTTTATTCCTCTATAGTTACTACAGCTCTGTGCATCACCCTTAGTCTTGAAGATCAGTACCAGTACACTTCGTCTCCACTCCTCAGGCATCTTCTCACTTTCCAAGATTGTGTTAAACAATCTGGTCAGAAACTCAACTGCCATCTCCCCTAAACATCTCCATGCTTCCACTGGTATGTCATCCGGTCCAACAGCCTTTCCATTCTTCATCCTCTTCATCGCTGCCCTTACTTCCATCTTGTTTATTTGCTGCAATTCCTGGTTCACTCTTCTCACATCATCCAGTCTTCTCTCTCTCTCATTTTCTTCATTCCTCAGTCCCTGAAAGTATTCCTTCCATCTGCTCAACACGCTCTGTTCACCTGTGAGTACGTTACCATCTTTAATCGTCCTGACCTGTAGCACATCTTTCCTAGATCTGTCTCTCTGTCTAGCCAATCGGTAAAGGTCCTTTTCTCCCTCTTTACTGTCCAACCTCTCGTACAATTCACCAAACACCTTATCTTTGGCCTTCACCACTGCTTTCTTCACCCTGCGGTTCATCTCCTTGTACACCTGTCTACTTTCTTCTTCTCTCTGACTTTCTCCATCTTTCCAGTCTTCTTTGCCTCCCTCTTCTTTTGAATACACTCCTGGACTTCTTGGTTCCACCACCAGGTTTCCTTATCCTCCTTCTTCCTTCCAGATGTCACACCAAGTACATTTAAAGCCGTCTGCCTGATCACTTCTGCAGTAGTTTCCCAGCAATCCGGTAGCTCTTCAACACCTCCCAGTGCCCGTGTTAACTCCTGCCTGAATTCCACCTTGCAGTCCTCCTTCTTCAGCTTCTACCACTTGATCCTCGACTCTGCCCTCACTTTCCTCCTCTTCTTGACCTCCAAGGTCATCCTACAGACCACCATCCTATACTGTTTAGCTACACTCTCCCCCATCACTACTTTACAGTCTCCAATCTCCTTCAGACTGACCCTCCTGCAAAGAATATAATCCACCTGTGAGCATCTTCCTCCACTCTTATACGTCACCCTGTGCTCCTCCCTCTTCTTCAAATAAGTATTAACTACAGCCATTTCCATCCTTTTCACAACATCTACAACCATCTGACCTTCTGAATTCTTCTCCATGATACCATGCCTACCCATCACCTCTTCATCACCACTGTTCCTTCACCAACATGACCATGACCAATCATCATCAACATGACAAATCATCACTCTCTCTCCCCTGGGTACAATCTCTATCATTTCATCTAACTCACTCCAGAATTATTCTTTCTTTTCCATTTCACACCCAACTTGTGGAGCATAAGCACGAACAACATTCATCATCACACCTTCAACTTCGACCTTCAAAATCCTCACCCTTCCTGACACCCTCTTCACCTCCAAAACACTCTCCACATACTCTTCCTTCAGGATAACACCTCCTCCATTCCTCCTTCCATCCACACCATGGTAGAACAGTTTAAA
>CM029392.1:17300765-17350765 GCA_017165825.1 Hepsetus odoe | reverse complement strand
TATGTTTTTTGGGGGTACCGTCCCCATCACTGCTCCCCGGGCGCTATCAATAGCTGCCCCCTGGTGTGAGTGTGTGGGTAAAAGGCAGAGGTGTAATTCCGTTGTGGTTCACTGTGTGTTTCACAATGACAAGAATAGTCACTTTCACTTTTTTGATGTTTGTAGTGTCAGGTGAGCATGAATTGGAATTCTTGAATTCTTTTGCCTGTTAGACTAAATCAGACCATGACGGGCTTTCGTGTTTGGGACCTGGTTGAAACTGCGTTCAGATGGAAACAAAAAATGCTGCTTAGACGCCTTAGTTGCTCAGAGCACATCGAACATCTACTGTGTCTGACCCCTTGGTTCGGTCCCATTTTGTGGAAGGAAACCCAGTAAATAGTCAGATCGGCACCAAAAGAACCAGGAGTCCCGAGATCTTCTGTGAATGCAGAGGCTAACGACTCTGTTTTCCAGCCTCATTTTCATTCTGTGCACAGAGCAAGTAAGTGTGGGTTTCTTACAGATTTTAGACCGTTCTGAAATAATAAAAAAATCAAACCAAATCAGTGTTGTTCCACAATATCTGAAATGTCTGAAAGCAGCCTTAAAGTCAGGCTGTGAACTTGAACTAAAGAGCCTTTAAAGCGCTTTACCTTCTCTTATCCTAATCAGGGTTCTACTCTAGAAACTGAGAAGATCCTCACACAAGTCACATAGAAGCCCTGCTTCTGACCTCGTTCTGACCTCCGACCTGACTGGAACCGGACGTCCCAAATCTGTGTATTTTGTGTCCCCCAGTGAAGCTCCACGTGTCTGAGTGTCTCTATGGGATGGTAAAATGTCCTAAATCATTTCTTTGTGTCCCTCCACCATGAACGATTTCAGTTTTTGTCCAAAATCTTCTCCATCAGGCATCATCTCCATTTCATGACTTTTCGAGACTGGCTTTAATTTCATTGAATTAAGCAGAAATTTGGACAAACGGGTAAAATTAAAGGGGCATGAGGACAGTCACTGGCTGTGCCTTGATCTGAAGTTGTTATTAGATTAGTCAGAATTAAAGAAGGAATGCGTGTACTGAAGAGCTCGCGCTGTACATGTTGGAGTGAGCTTGCGTCCAAATTTATCCTCTGGCTCTCAGTGAAGGTCTTAAGTAATACCCTGAGGGAAGCTCTGCGTGGTGTTTGGTTGGAGTTGCTGGTGTGTGATTGTTGGAGCTTTTTGTCAAAGCTTATCAGTTCAGTGTTGAAATCCAAATCCGATTATCCTCCTCGCCCAGGGAGGGATGACTAACTGCCCCCACCTCAGATCAGAAAAAACACTAGAACTGACCCCGAGACGGAACTTCAGGACACTTGCTTCACGTCTGAGGTGGTTCAGGCAGACCTGCAAAGTTTGTCCCCCTTTTGCTCAGATGAGGACC
This sequence comes from Hepsetus odoe, assembly GCA_017165825.1. Classification (NCBI taxonomy): domain Eukaryota; kingdom Metazoa; phylum Chordata; class Actinopteri; order Characiformes; family Hepsetidae; genus Hepsetus; species Hepsetus odoe. The sequence goes on along the minus strand of CM029392.1, from coordinate 17,349,360 downwards.
TCAAGTCCAGTCTGATTTATTTCTATTTTAAAGGCAGATTTACAGAATCCAGGTGTGAGCGACAGGGACCTTCCTAAACCTTCTTTATGTAGAACCAAGACTCAGGAGGGGAACCTGTCCTGCTCTGGTCCAGATCATCAAGAAGAGAAAGTAGTGACTTCAGGAAAAGAGTTTCATATTAGAGAACAGAGAGGTATTTCATTTTGGAGAAGCAAGGTTGTGTTGGTTTGGACGTGTCCAGAGGAGAGACCAGGAGTAGATCAGGAGGAGGATGTTGAAGATGGAGCTGCCAGGAAAGAGGAGAAGAGGAAGGACAAAGAGGAGCTTTATGGATGTGGTGAGGGAGGACATGCAGGGGGTCAGTTTAAGGAGGAAGATGCAGAGGACAGGAAGAAATGTGTCACTGTCTTGACCCCTAAACAGGGACAGTTATAAGAAAGAAAGAAAGGCTTCATTACTGAGGCTTGAGTGAAGAAGAAGTGAGGACAGTCTGTCAGCTGTAATTAATCCGGTTACAATAAAATTCTATGTAATTTATATGAATTAATTAATTTTGTAAATATATACATTAATCAATCTCTTTCTTTCTCTCTCTTTATAGATGTATACATATATAAACATTAAAATATAGATTTTAAATGTAATAATAGATAGAAAGATTGATAGACAGATAGATATTTCTTATTTCTCTTTTTTTATTCCAGAGCGTTCAAATAAATTTTATACATTTTAAATTTAAGTGTTTGGATATAATACAAGTGTGTGTGTGTGTGTGTGTGTGTGTGTGTGTGTGTGTGTGTGTGTATGTTTCCCATCATCAATGGAATCAGACTTTTATCATCTGATGGTAAACTCTCACCTTTTACAGGTGATGGTCACATGACCACATGCGCAGGTGTGCTTTATCTAAAGGTGAATCACAGCTGTTTAAACACACACACACACACACACACACGCACACACTGTCTCCCTGCTGTGTACCAACACATCTTAATTACGCTGGTAAGGTGTGTGTGTGTGTGAACTGGTGAAGATGACTCACCCGTATGGCGGAGAGCGAGAAGGTGGGGAGGGGGAGGGGGAGGCCCGAGCCCACTCTGTGTGTGTACAGTATATACTGTGTGGTCTGTCATGTATAATTAGTGACTCGTCTGAGGCGAGGACGGAGACGGCACATGGCAGCGTCCAGGTTTCAGTCGGTCCGATCCCGAACAATATAGGCTACACCTGCAGTCCGTAGTCAGCCAGATCTTTTCTCTCTGAGCTCATCCAGCATTAAGGTGGAGCAGCATGGTGGAGGTGGAGGTGGCTGCAACCTCTTTCATCGTTTGTCCCACGAGGAGGGATGATTAGCTGTGCCTCCTTAAATTTTCAGCTCATCCATTTCCATCTTACAGAGCTGTGCAACCCAGACGAGTGTACGTTTGAACTCTGCAATCCAAAACCTCGACCTCAAAATCCAGCAAAAGTTCTCCACTCAAGCTCAGTGGTAGTGAGACCAGCTATGTTATACTGGTTAGAGCTAGTAGTGAGACCAGCAACGTTATACGGGTTGGAGATGGTAGTGAGACCAGCTATGTTATATGGGTTGGAGATGGTAGTGAGACCAGCTATGTTATATGGGTTGGAGACAGTAGTGAGACCAGCTATGTTATATGGGATGGAGACGTTGATGAAAAGACAGGCGGTGGAGCTGGAGGTTAAAGATGCTGAGATTTGTGTGGGGAGGGATGAGGACGTGCCGGATTAGGGACATGTTTATTAGAGGGACAGATAAGGTTGAACAGTTTGGAGACAAAGTGAGAGAAGCAAGACTGCGCTGGTTTGGACGTGTCCAGAGGAGAGACGAGGAGTAGATCAGGAGAAGGATGTTGAAGATGGAGCTGCCAGGAAAGAGGAGAAGAGGAAGGACAAAGAGGAGGTTTATGGACGTGCTGAGAGAGGACATGCAGAGGACAGGAACAGATGAGACAGATGATCTGCTGTGGAAACACCTAAACAAGAGCAGCAGAAAGCAGAAGAAGAAGAATATATATACATATGCATAGACAGATCTCTGCAGGCCCTTCAGAGGAAATATTTAAAATATATTTTAGTCCATTTACTGTTTATACCGCAATGTGCAAAAGTTTTGATCCCCTCAATTCTTCTTGCTTAAACCTCATTGGTGCAGAAATACTGTTTCACTCCCATCTGTCTGTCTAATCTTTGTCATTCTAAAGAGATTAAATGAAAGAAACAGGAACAAATGTTTTAGTGCTCCAGGCTGCAAAGTGTCTGATGATACAAGGTTCTAGATAAAGCGGTTCCACTCAGCGTTCAGCAGTAAATTAATCCGCTGATCATCTGGAATCATCTGCACCTGGTTCTTCACTGCTTCATGTCTTCAGTTAGACTCTTTGTTCTGCTTGAAGGTTCAGACGTAGATCACTGTGTGGATTAACCAACACAGAACTATCAAACTGCTCAGGTACAGAGACTGGACTGAACATGAGAGACAACAACACTGTCCTTCAGGAAGATCTGGAGAACTGCTCAAGAAAGTCTGGAAGAGAAATATGAAGAAATTACATTTCTGTAGATGTAACCTGTTGATCCAGCTTGAAGTTCTTGACACTGGTTCTCCACAGATTGCTGTGCTGTTTGCTCTTTAGAAGAAAGAGATGATGCTGATGATCCATCATTTCATCATAATTTTATGATTAAAGCAGTATGTTGAGCTGGAACACTTAAAAACAGCACCAACTCCAAACTTCTAGTCATGAAAATGTAGTTTTTTCTGTTATTCATTAGTGCTGTCCTGATTTTTAAGGTTTTATTTTTGGGGAAATGTCATTTTTTACATTTTTTCAAAATCGTGTTCATTAGTGATAATAACCCAGATTCCTGATGTGCTTAAACACTGTGAGTAATGGCTGGACTGGATGTGTGTGTTGGGTCAGCGCAGGTTCTCAGTGTAAGTGTGTGTTCGTCACGATACCGAGGCTGAGATGTCCATGACAAGCCAAGCATGACCAGCCTGCTGCCTCTGATTGGCTGGGCCGGGTTGTAGTGATGTCATGCAGCAGATGGTGGTATGGCACTTCCCTGAGCTGGTGGATGGCACCTTCGCTGGGCCGACGCCTACTCAACATATGTACACACACTCCCCCAAAGCCTAGCAGGCAGTGTGTGTGTGTGTGTGTGTGTGTGTGTGTGTGTGTGTGTGCTTGGGAGATATGATTGTGATTAAATACTGTTTAGTAAGACTCTACATTTTTAATTATGTTTCTTTAAAAAATATGTTGATTATCTTAGATATAAATATTAGAACATTTTTAAAGGGGTGTGTTTGATCAGATGAGATGCGATTGGTTCAAAAGTTAACTTCTTCAGTTTAAGGTGGTTGTTAGTGATGCTGAGAGCTGATTGGTTGATTTGACCATTTCTAAGGGCTGACTTATTATACTGTGTTTGTACTGAGAGCTGAATGGTTGGCTTGCAGTTACCAAGAGTTGATTGGCCCTTATTAGCACTACTAAGATCTGATTGGTTGACTTTATATCTGCCGATCTTTTACATTTAATACATGTATTATTATTGCTAGGTAGAGCTGATTGTTTGCCTACAGCTACTGAGAGCTGATTGGTCAGTAATACAGATACTAAGAAATAATTGGTCACCATAACAGCTACTGAGAGCTGATTACTACTAAATACTGATATTTACATGTTAAATTATTAGTATTATTAAGAGCTGATTATTTGACTTTAAAGCTACGCAGTGGTGACTGGTGTAGCTGCTGACAGGTGATTGGTTCATTTGACAACTACTGATCCTTTAAAAGGTAAAATATTAAATGTTATTGCTAATAATACTATTAGCATTACTAAGAGTGGACTGGTTGACTCTACAGCTCCTAATACTCGGTCCTTACAGACACTGAGTGCTGATTGGTTGACTTTACAGCTACTATTAAAAAAAAAAATCATTACTCTTTACGTTGAAAGTGAAAGTGACTATTCGTGTCATTGTGAGACACGGCACAGCACACAGTGAAACGCAACAGAATTACACCTCTGCATTTTACCCACACACAAACTCACCTGGGGAGCAGTGATGGGGATGGTACCTTGCTCAAGGGTACCTCTAAGCAACCTACCGGTAAGAGAGTCGAACCCACAATCTTCCGATCCTGGGGCCTCGTCCCAAACCACTATGCCACCACTGCCCAGCAGTCAGAACAGGGTATATCAGTAAGAGAAACAGCCTGTTCAAATGAACGGGAAAAGAGGGGACGAGCACTTTTCACTTAAAATGAACTAAAACACAGAAAAAACAAATTATGGGGCCTTTAAAGAAAAGATCCGGGTCAGAAACCATTCAGGAACCTGTAAAGCTGCAAGTGAAGATACGCTGTGATTGCCTGTTTCTTCTTCTTTCGGCTGCTCCTGTCAGGGGTCGCCACAGCCGATCAACCGTCTCCATTTCTTCCTGGCGATGCTGCCTGATTGACTTCATTAATTGAAGATAAAATGTTGGAGAATGGAGGATTATGTGGGCTGGATGGGGCAGGACCATTAGTTATAGAGCTGAATAGAGTTTCCTTCACTGGCTCTTTGAGAAGATGTATCGTGATAGGCCTGCATGTATTCAAATGCATAATTTACACTCCTTCACTCTCTTTCTTCCTGCGTGCCTGCGTTCCTGAGTGCACTCATGCCTTTGTGTAGCACTTCGTTATTGTTTCTCTTCTCAACCTCCTGTTTATTAAGACGAGAGAAATCTCCCTTTCTGCGGAGTCCAGTGAGGAAACGTTTATTTGTCGGGGCTCAGATTATATCTGTAATCTGATCGACTGTCCTAATAGTTTTGACCTGCAAAGAGGAGAACGGGCTCCGATGTGGTCGTGGGTTCGGGCAAAACCCTCAACCCAGAGAAGCTCCAAAGAGACTTTCTGTCATTTTAAAGCAAAAGTGAAAGTGACTATTGTCATTGTGAACATCACCCAGTGCTGTGTATTTATACACACACCGTCCAGCAGGGGGCAGACATGTCCAGTGCCCGGGCAGCAGTGTTGGGGATGGTATATTGCTCAAGGGTGCCTCAGGGTTTATTTATTTTATTTCATTTTATTTAGTCTATTTGAATCGATTTCTTTACATGTTTATTCTTATTATACTCATCGGGGGCAGCTGTGTTCTAGTGATGGAGACTCCAGAATCGCAAGGTCATGGGTTCGAATACCGGGCCTGTCGTTGGCTCTGATGTTCCTATGATCGAGGTACCGTCCCCATCACTGCTCCTCAGGCACTGGACATGTCTTCCCACCTGCTGAACAGTGTGTGTGTGTGTTCACTACAGAGCATGTGCTGGGCTCTAGTTCAGTGTGTTCGAAATGACAGGCACTCGCTGATGCGCAGAGTCACTTTCACTTTCACTTCTTCAGAACCGCTGTGTCAGTAACACTGGAGTGAACCGCAGTGACGACTGAGATAAAGTGCAGCTCTGAGGTATTCTCCAGCCGAGCGGCAGAGCAGTGAGCTTGTACAGATGGATGAGAGAAAGTGTAGAAGCTGTGGAAAGATGATCAGAGCAGGAACATTGCCGTGTCCTGCTGGGTTCAGGTTCTCGATGTAAGAGCTGGAGCTGTCCAATCAAAATCTCCTGAAAGGAGAACCCTGATCACGTTTTATGAGATTAATTGAAGAAAATGAAATACATTACACTATACAAATACAGTTCTTTGCAAAAGTTTTAGGCAGGTGTGGAAAAAATGCTGTAAACAGAACGCTTTCAAAAATATCAATAATGATTGTTTCTTTTTTATCAATTTACAAAATGCAAAGTGAGCGAACGAAAGAAAAATCTAAATCAGATCAATATTTGGTGTGACCACCTTTTACCTTCAGAGCAGCATCAGTTCTTCTAGGAACACTTGCACACAGTCGGGGATTCTGTAGGATTATAGTCGGTGTCTGATCAACCTGTTTTACCAAACAGGTACTGGTGATCATCAACGTCACACGGAGGAGAAACACAGTCATGTTTGGAACGACCGACCGGCCGAGTTCCTTCAGAAACCGTGTGCGAGTGTACCTAGAAGAACTGATGCTGTTTTGAAGGCAAAGGGTGGTCCCACCAAATATTGATCTGATTTAGATTCTCTTTTGTTCATTCACTGCATTTTGTTGATTGATGAGAATAAATGATCAACACTTCCATTTCTGAAAGCGTTCTGTTTACAGCATTTTTTCACACCTGAAAAAAACCTTTACACAGTGCTGTATATACATACATACACACACATATATATATATATATATCCTGACCCCATTCGAAACAGTCCAAAATGATTTAAATATTAAAATATTTTGACATTAAATAATTATTTTTGTAATGTTATACTAATACTGTAATACTGTAATACTGTAATTTTAATGTTAATTCTAATTAAAAAGAATCATAATTATCATTTAAAAATCGTATTTTCATTATATATATATATATATATATATATATATATATATATATATTAAATGTGCTCATGTCCTGCTCCCCCTTCCTGCATGTTAAATAAAGAGCAAATCTGAATTAAAGCGTGCAGAAGTGTTTGGACACGTCCCACAACACTGATCTGTACAGTTGCTCTAGAACACACACCGCTGACCGGGTGGGTGTTTATGTTCTTCTTCAACTTCCACGAGTTGTTGATCTTCTGCAGCAGGTTCAGCCCGAGATTTCTTTATTGTTTCTGCCGCTCGTGCCCGAGGACTGTGACTGAGACAGCTGTAAGAGAAGAATGAAAGACATGTCAGATCAGAGAGACAGGCCCACAGTTCCACCGCAGCGTATCACACGGCGCAGAGACAGTCGTCCCTTATTATTAGCAGCTGTGACGGAGAGAACCGCGGTGTGGAGGATTCAAGCAGTCCTTTCTCTTTTCCTCCTGTTGGAACTGGATTTTTCACCAAGACCTGAGGAGTGTGTGTGTGTGTGTGTGTGTGTGTGTGTGTGTGTGTGTGTGTGTGTGTGTGTGTGTGTGTGTGTGTGTGTGTGAAACATATTGAACATGTCTGTTGACTCATCAAAGGGTATTTTTGAGCATATGGGCCGTGATGTGGGAATACACTCAAGCGTAGGTGTGTGTGTGTGTGTGTTTGTGTGTGTGTGTGTGTGTGTATACAGCTGTGTGTGTGTGTGTGTGTGTGTGTGTGTGTGTGTGTGTGTGTGTGTGTAGGTATGTGTACAGCTGTGTGTGTGTGTGTGTATAGGTGTGTATGTATAGCTGCGTCTGTATGTGTGTGTTTGTAGGTAGAATAGAGTAGAGTAGAGTAGAGTAGAGTAGAGTAAAGTAATCTTTTATTCTCCCACGAATGGGAAATTTGGGCGTAACAGGGCTCTTATAAAAGTGACAGATGTACAGAAAAAGAATAGAAAAAAATATATAAAAATATAGAGATATAAAGAAAGAGGAACAAGTACAGGAGAAAGTACAGGAGCTATAAATAATAAATAATCTATATATATATATACACATATCTACAGGGAGAATTAGGTGACCATATATACAGTACACAGTAATAATACACGGTAATAAATATGTTTTAAATAAATTATAAATATGGGGGGCGGGGGACGGGGGACGGGGGACGCCCCCTGTACAGGTCGCCAGCCCATCGCAGTAATAATATACAATACAATAATAATATACATTAATATACATTAGTAATATATAATATAATATATAATAATAAACAAGCAATGTAATGTAATGTTATGATGAGTTGTGGAGTCTGATTGCTGCAGGTAGGAATGACCTGCGGTAGCTCCTTCTCACACTGCTGGTGTAACAGTCTGCTGCTGAACGAGCTGCTCAGTGCTCCTACAGTCTCGTGTAGGGGGTGGGAGGTGTTGTCCATGATGGACGTTAGTTTGGAAAACATCCTCTCCTCCCCTACCTGCTCGATGGACTTGAGCGGACAGTTCAGGACAGAGCTGGCCCTCTTGACCAGTTTGTTTAGTTTCCCTCTGTCCCTCTCTGAGACTCTTCCACACCAGCAGACCACAGCGTAAAAAACAGCCGACGCTACCACAGAGTCATAGAAGGACCTCAGAAGATTCCTGTTTACTCCAAAGGACCTCAGCCGCTTTAGCAGGTGTAGACGACTGAGGCCCTTTTTGTACAGAGCGTTAGTGTTAGTGGACCAGTCCAGTTTATTGTTGATGTGGACACCCAGGTATTTGTACTCCTCCACCGTTTCAATGCGCAAACCCTGGATGTCCACCGGTGTAATGGGGGGTGACTTCCTGCGAAAGTCGATCACCAGCTCTTGCATGTCTTGCTGGCATTGATGCGCAGATGATTTTGATCGCACCATCTGACGAAGTCACCGATGACCCCCCTGTATTGTGGTGTCGTCCGAGAACTTCTGCAGGTGACAGGTGTCCGTGTTGAATTTGAAGTCCGCTGTGTACAATGTGAAGAGGAAGGGGGAGGACTGTTCCTTGTGGGTAGTAGTTGTACCTTGTGGGTAGTAATATGTGTGTGTAGTTGTGCTTGTATAGGTGTGCATAGGTGTGTGTAGGTGTGCGTGTATAGGTGTGCATAGGTGTGTGTAGGTGTGCGTGTATAGGTGTGTATAGGTGTGTATAAGTGTGCGTGTATAGGTGTGTATAGGTGTGTGTAGGTGTGTGAAGAGGTCACGGAGGTTGTCTCTGCTCGAAGGAGTGAGAAATCCTCACATACAGCCAGAGGACGAAGAAGGATGGACACGTCTCACTCAAACCCTTCTGAGACTTCTGGCTGTACATTCAGTTTACACTAAATACTAATGACTAAACAATAATAACAGTTAATTACTCAATATGTTACAAATATTAAAATAATCATTTTAGAATCCTCATTTTAGAACCAGAGATTTCTGGCTTGATTTTATTTGGAATTAAAAATATGTCTGTAATTCAAGCCCTCCACATCGCCCTTTCTGGATGCTTGACTCTCTAGTATCTAGAACCCCTGGAAACCACCACACATACTATTATGATATTCAGGCAGTGGCGTGTGATTGTGTTCGGTCCGGAACCACCTTGTGGGTTTTTAGAAACACTTTCAATATAAAAATACATTAACTCTTAAAGAAACGTTCTCCATGGTAATGAAAAACAACACCTTATATGGAAGTATTGTGGCATGTCAGGGCAGATCTTGGTTCTCCCAGACCGAGTGGAGTTTCAAAAGAATAAATTAGACTGTTCAGTGAGGTTTTGCACGAAAAAGACAGCATATCTGCGTTTGAAGGGGGTGGTTTTAGTCTGAATTAAGAATGTAATTAATTTTCTACATTTTAATTTTTTTATGTAAAAAAATAGTAGTGCTAAAAATGATACCAGTCTATAGCACACATTCCTAAAGCCTTTAAAAGCGGCATCTTAAAAACCATTTTTGCACACATCAGTTTTGGATCATTTTCATGTTTATAGTTGATGGAGATCTGCTCTAGAGAGGAGAGGAATGAAAGTGAGTAGGACAAAGACAGAACACATGCAGGCAGGTTGGAATGGGTGGAGAAGAGTGACAGGAGTGATCTATGACAGATGGGGACCAGCTAGAGCAAAAGAGAAGGTTTACAGGACGGTAGTGAGACCAGCTGTGTTATATGGGTTGGAGATGGTGATGAAAAGACAGGCGGTGGAGCTGGAGGTGTCGGAGTTAAAGATGTTGAGATTTGTGTCGGCAGGAACGAGGATGGACAGGATTAGGGACGAGTTTATTAGAGGGACAGCTCAGGTTGGACAGTTTGGAGACAAAGTGAGAGAAGCGAGACTGCGTTGGTTTGGACACGTCCAGAGGAGAGAGGAGGAGTAAATCAGGAGAAGGAAGCTGAAGATGGTGCTGCCAGGAAAGAGGAGAAGAGGAAGGACAAAGAGGAAGTTAATGGATGCGGTGAGAGAGGACGGTGTGAAAGAGGAAGATGCAGAGGACAGGAAGACATTGAGACAGAAGATCAGCTGTGGTGACGCCTAAACAGGAAGACTGACTTCTAGTATAGATGTAGCCAGTGTGAGCTCTCCTAGAGTTCTCCTAGTGGTTAGATCTTCAGAACCTGGACTGAGCAGCGCGTTTTCAAATCACAGCCCAATTTTTTAAGAAACGACTTTAGGCCACACAGCCGCCCACAAACTTTCCATCAAGAGGGTTTAATCGATCCGATGTTTATTCTGGCTCCCTAAGAGATTGCTGATGTTCTTTGGCAGCTGTGAACGGTGATGTGGTCCAGCTCCGTGCACGTGTTTAGTCTCCCAGCGAAGCTGTAAATCGCTGTAAGCGGGCCTGAGGGCGAAGAGACACTAAAAACAAAATGTAAGAAATGGGCCCTTTAAGGAAGACCCTGAATATTTACCTGATGATTCATTATTATCCTCCGAAGCACATCGGCGTCACTGTTCTTGCTTGGCCTTTTCTGTTGAGCCGACTTGTTTGGGTGTGTGTTGTGGGATGACAAATCGCTGGTGGCAAGGCGTCAGAACAGAGCTTTTAAACATGGCGTGGCCCCGGAGATCAGCTGTCCCTTCATGGCAGAGAGTCATGGGGCAGGTGATGGAAACAGAAAGGCAGTAATGATAAGCTAATCTCTGTGTGTGTGCGTGTGTGTGTGTGAGTGTGTGTGTGTGTGTGTGTGTGTGTGTGGGACCTCTCTGAATGGTGCAGTCTATATTCCAGGGATGTAAAATCAGGTCAGAGGGAGGATCAAAGTGCTCCAGTGGGACCAGCTGTGGTCAGTCTCAATTGAGTTACCGTGGTGATTTGAGTCGGGCTCCATGGCGACACGCCGTCCTTGTCAGGCTGTCATGCTCGCGTCAGTGTGTGTGTGTGTTGAATGCTGTTTGTTTTAGTGTATTTGGAGGGTTATACACTGTTTGTTTCATTTAATAAAATCGTTTCCACACAAACGTAACTCTGCATTCTTATTGGCCAATGTGATTAAAGGGCCCATGTCGGGCATTTTTCTTGCGTTTTACTTTGTTCTCTGAGATCCACTTTGTTGTAGCGAAAATGCATTAATTCCTCTCTTTTTCCTCTCATTATCACTAAGACTTAAACCGGCTTCTTTTGCTACTGTGCAAGAATGATCTGTGTTAATGATGTCTGTTCTGATTGGCTGCAAAGTCACGTGCCTCGTTCTAAAGGAAGGATAGTTTTCATCTGCAAATCATTTTTGTTTAAATTGATGAAAAAGTGTTACTTAGCACCCAGTGAACGCCAAGTGAAAGCATCCTCACACACCGTCCAGCAAGTGGAAGACATATCCAGCACCTGGGGATCAGCGATGGGGACGGTACCTTGATACCAAGGGTACCTCAGGGCAACCTACTGGTCTGGGATTCGAACCCACAACCTTCTGATCGATAAACACTTGGGCACTGCCCAAATCTTTCTGGAGCAGATCTTCATTAAGGTGGAGCAGATCTTCATTAAGGTGGAGCAGCTTTTCATTAAGGGTGATCAGACTTGTGGGTGCGGTTTAGGACATAGTAGGACTAACTGTCTCTAGAATCAGTCCTAAATAAAGAGGAATCTGATCCCAGATCAATTTCACTGCACTGGGATGACCATTGACTTGGACTTTACAGCAACATCAGCAACAAAGCAAAGCTCTAAACTTAAAAAATGCTTCATTAGGGCTCATGTCTCGGTTGATCAGTTGAACGGCTGTACATTTGATTTTGTGAAGTCAGTAAGAAAGTGTGATGTCGATCTACCTTCTCCATCAGTAACGGTCACCAGAAACAATACTCAAACTCCTCCCCCTCCCCCTCCAGTTCCAGAACCAAACCACATTGCGTATTGGGTTCTTATCACACTCACTGTAAAAGTGTGCCTAGTGTCTCAGAGAGAACCGACTGTACCATCAATCTTCATTCATCAGGCCCTTTATATGGAAATCCAGGCTGAAGTGCTCATAGATCAACATTTGAAGAGTGTCACTTTTGATGACTCAGGTGTTGTTTGTGTTTGTGTGGATTTGCGCATGTTTTTGTATAATGTGTGTGTGTGTGTGTGTGTGTGTGTGTGTTCACGCGCGTGCATGTGTTTATGGTACCTGATATGGATTTTGATTGGGACTGGCTGATTTGGATAAGGAACTTAATGAACCACAAACAAGAGCAAGAGCGAGCGAGAGAGACAGAGAGAGAGAGAAAGAGAAAGAGTGAGAGTGAGAGTGTGTGAGAGAAAGAGAGAGAGAGAGTGTGTGAGAGAAAGAGAGAGAGAGTGAGAGTGAGGAAGAGAGACAGAGAGAGAGAGAGTGGAAGAAATCCTGCAGAGTGTCCTGGTGATTAATTACATAATTTCCCTCCAGGGATGGTGGAAGTGAGGAAGCTGAATGTGATGATGGTGGAAGTGAGGAAGCTGAATGTGATGATGGTGGAAGTGAGGAAGCTAAAGGTGCTGGTTCACCAGATCTGAAGACTGACACGATAGAGTGGAGCACTGGATCAGTGTACTTATAGCAGTACATTGGGTACTCATTTCATACTCTTCTTCTTCTTCTTCTTCTTCTTCTTCTTCTTCTTCTTCTTCTTCTTCTTCTTCTTCTTCCTCCAGCTGCTCCCGGTTAGGAGTCTCCACAATGGATCATTCATCCTCATATCCTCCTGTCCTCTCCATCATCTTGCATGTCCTCTCAAACCACATCCATAAACCTCCTCTTTGTCCTTCCTCTTCTCCTCTTTCCTGACAGCTGTAACCTCAACATCCTTCTCCTGATATACTCCTCATCCCTCATCCCCTGTCACTCTTCCCCACCCATTCCAACCTGCCTGCACTCTCTTCTTCTCCTCTCTTCCACACTCGCTGTTACTCTGAACTGTCCACCCCGAGCATTTAAACTCCTCCACCTTCTCCTCCTCTACTCCCTCCACGGCACCTTCCTTACTTTTACTCACATTCATGTATTCTGTCTTTAGTCTCCTGCTGAGTTTCGTTCCTCTCCTCTCTAGAGCAGATCTCCATCTCTCCAGGTTCTCCTTAAATTGCTCACTCCTCTCATTAAGGATCACGGAGCCATTTTGTTCCTACTGAAACAGCCAGTATCGGCACTCTTTCTTACTTCTTGAGCATCAGGCAGTCTTGCTAAACGTCTGAAGGTTTTGATGCCGTGACGACCTGCTGATTTCAGTGCTGATCCAGTATTATTTTACTGATAATAAAAGTGGAGCCATTCCTTTAATGCTGATGCTAATCCAGCATTTTTACTTTTTACTGATACCAATACTGACATCTGATATCGAGGTCCGGGATTTTTTAATGATATCAGTATCAAACCCTCAAAAACTGATTTCCAAACACACGTCGCATCACACAATGTGATGTCTGAATAGATCGTTTACAAGCTTGAATCTGACTGAATATTTTCCCCCAATATCAGATCACTTTCTTCTCTATTTGCCTGTCGCTTGCTAAATAAGATTATGGCTCAGAAGTCGTTCGTGCTGATCTTCTCACGGTTGCAAAGGCTTTACAAGTGTCTGCTCACAGCTGTAGCAGAAAAACCTGCATTTGGTTTCATTCAGCCTTTTAAACAATCATGGAAAATAAGCTCATGTTACACAGGATGACCGGCTGACCTCTGATTCAGCAGAGAGACACTACACTGAATAAATGATTTCCATACACTGGCGGTAATAAGGTTCTGCACATGTACTCCCAGCCCTACTGCAGCAAACTCTCCTCCAAATGAAAATTTCAGATTTTTCAAAAACGTTAGCATGAATAAGTGGTTAAGATGTAAAAAGGCAATGTGGGTTTGGTGGGAACATTGAGAAACAAGTCAGAACCATCCCCAGTGTGTGTGAATGGAACCGGACGTCTGAACGTCTCTCAGGGACATGAACTGGTGGTGGAGACGCTGCCTGATGTCTGAGACGTTGTTCTAGTTTGGAGAGGATTCTGGACTAAAACTGAACCCGTTCATGCTGGAGGGACACAAAGAACAGAGATTTAGTTCAGATGGACTATTTTGCCATCATCACCGTCCCACAGAGACACACAGAGACACTCAGAGACACTCAGAGACACACAGAGACACACGGAGACACACAGAGACACACAGAGACACTCAGAGACACTCAGAGACACTCAGAGACACACAGAGACGCTCAGAGACACACAGAGACACACAGAGACACACAGAGACACTCAGAGACACACAGAGACGCTCAGAGACACACAGAGACACACAGAGACACACAGAGACACTCAGAGACACTCAGAGACACACAGAGACGCTCAGAGACACACAGAGACACTCAGAGACACACAGAGACACACAGAGACACTCAGAGACACACAGAGATGCTCAGAGACACTCAGAGACACACAGAGACACTCAGAGACACACAGAGACACTCAGAGACACACAGAGACGCTCAGAGACACTCAGAGACACACAGAGACGCTCAGAGACACACAGAGACACGGGGAGCTTCACTGGGGGACAGAAGATACACAGATGAATAATGAAGTATGGTGGGAAGTCTGAGGACTCTTTAATGGTCTTTCTAATGTAGTTTACAAATAAGGAAGGAATAAAATGTAATTAATAATTTAAATTAATAAATAATAAATAATAATACATAAATAATATTTGAATACATTTCAATTAAAATGAGTCTTATATATTTTAATTTCTATTAAATATATATATATATATATATATATATATATATATATATATTATATATATATATATATATATAGTATATATATATATATATATTCATTTATATGTTTGTTTTTAATTCAATTTAGTTGTATTATTAATTTAATTAAATTATTTCTTTATTTATATAATGTTTTGTTTGTTTGTTTTTTAGTTTTTTTGCACCTCAAATGTCTCACAAGCCCCAGGCTTAAACTGAAATCTCATGATTGAGATCTAACCAAATGAAAAGCCATGTCTGTTGCCCAAGTGGGCTTTAATTCAATTAAGTTCTGATCAGCTTTTGGAGTTTAACCTCTAGAAGAGGAGTGGAGGAATCCTTCCTGTCATTCCCGCTGCCACTAATCCAGACTATGTGTTATTTAATGGTGTCGAGGCGTCTATTAGCGGGAATGGCAGGAGATTAGAGTGAGAGAGAGAGTGAGTGTGTGTCAGTTCTGCGTTTTACTACTATAATCTCGTCTCCGGTTCTCTGCTCGGAGCAGCATTGACTGGCAGGCTCCCCTGAAGCTTTTCCCCACTTCCTGTAATTCAGTACAGAAAATGTTGTTCTGTGTGCTACTGGTTCAGGATGAAGCCCCAGGATTGGAAGATCTTGGTTTTGATCCACGTAGTAGTGGGTTGCCCTGAGGTTCCCTTGAGCAAGGGTATCAATCCCCAGCCACTGCCCCCTGCAGGACGGTGTGTTTGTGTTAAACACAGAGGATGGTTGGTTGTGGTTCATTGTGTTCACAATGACAAAGAGTCACTTTCACTTTCACATAATCTCATATCGGTTCCTATCACAGAATTGTAAAATATTTATTATCAGACTCTCGTTTTTTAATCAGACTCTTTAACTCTTTACACAACAGGGCCAAGGGATTGGTTGAGTTCTGTTCCTGATTAATATTAATGTCACTTTAATATAATGCGTCACATGTGACTTTGGTACTTTAATGTTAGTTATATGGAATCGTTTGCATAATTCCCATTCGCTCCTGGCCTTTCTTTGCATCATCTTGTGATTGCATTTTCATCTATCTATCTATCTATCTATCTATCTATCTATCTATCTATCTATCTATCTATCTATCTATCTAGCCATCTATGTATCTATCAATCAATCAATCAATCAATCAATCCATCCATCCATCCATCCATCCATCATCCAATAAATCAATCAATCATTCTGGTTTTCTTCTGGACTGCGTTCTTTCTGATTCTTCACATTGCCGAAGAATCCATTTAGTAGAAACTTGGATTCATTCTTTAACTTTCACATCAACGAGCCATATTTATGAGGTCACACCCACACCGGTTGCCGTATTAATTGCATACACTTTAGCTTAGTCCATCTGAAGTTGTATCCATGTTGGTTGCTATGGCAACAACGCGTGCACCCGAATGCGGGACCAATCTCCTTAATGACCTGAAAGTCCTGCTGTGTACTTTAGATCAGATGGACAGTTTTCATCATCCATCATCATCACCAGCCCACAGGGACACTCGGAGACACAGGTGGAGTTTACAGGAAGTACGATCTGTGTGGGGGACGTTTGATTCCATCCCTTCAATAGAATGTGGTGTGTGTTATTACATCACTAATTAAGTAATTACCTTTAATCGATTCATTTAAATGGCAGACATAACTGTTGAACATTTAAATTATTTATTACAACATCAGACAGTTTGATCTGTGCTTCAAACTTGGGAGATGGTTTCCACTACAATTACAATCCTATGCGAAAGTCTTGAGCCCCTCATTACTCTGTCTTTCTCTCCCAGACTTTAATGTATTTTTAATGTTGAGGGACAGTTCTGCAGATCTTCCTGAAGGACAGTGTTGTTGTCTCTCATGTTCAGTCCAGTCTCTGTACCTGAGCAGTTCTCCAGATCTTCCTGAAGGACAGTGTTGTTGTCTCTGATGTTCAGTCCAGTCTCTGCACCTGAGCAGTTCTCCAGATCTTCCTGAAGGACAGTGTTGTTGTCTCTCATGTTCAGTCCAGTCTCTGTACTCTGAAACAGTTCTCCAGATCTTCCTGAAGGACAGTGTTGTCTCTCATGTTCAGTCCAGTCTCTGTACCTGAGCAGTTCTCCAGATCTTCCTGAAGGATGGTGTTGTTGTCTCTCATGTTCAGTCCAGTCTCTGTACCTGAGCAGTTTGATAGTTCTGTGTTGGTTAATCCATACAGTGATCTACGTCTGAGCCTCAAGCAGAACAAAGCGGCTCACTTAAGACATGAAGCAGCGAAGAACCAGGAGCAGATGATTCCAGATGATCAGGATGATCAGGATGATCAGTTTTCAGCTGATGCTGAACGCTGAGTGACTGCAGCACTATCAGTTCCAGTTTAAATTAATCTACTCAGTAAGACAAAGATAAAACTGATAGCAATAAAAAGACTTGCTTGATCAGATTTGGATCTGTTAAGCTTAATTTTCCTTAGCAATCATAGATGTGTGTAACCTTTTCAGAACATCAAAGGCATTAAGGGCAAGTTCCCATCAACTGCAGCGCACAGTCCAGTTTTCTAAGGATGAGTGGGAGATGTTTTATAGATACAATGAAAACATTTTCCTAAAAAAGCGTTTGAAGTATTTTGTAAACCGAGCGTTTAACAAAAGTTTATAATCATAGTGTCGCTGCTCTTGGTGCACTTTCAGTGTGACAGAGGGGACGCTGTTCCGGAGACATTTACTGGGACAGAAAAGTTCATGGGATGTAAAGTGTAATTTTTCTTAATGGGACTTTAGCTGGTGAAAGCTCACAGGAGAGGTCAGGGTTTTCTCCTCAAATCCTCTGTTGTTGTTCCTTTGCTCATCCTTGCTCTCTGCTTTTTCAGGCTCCAACTACTCCAGCCCTTCTCTGGCTCCGGTGGCCGGCCTGAATGAGCAGGAACATGGCGGAGGAGGCGGAGGTGGTGGAGGTGGCGGGGGTGGAGGTGGAGTTGTAGGTCTGGCTCCGGAGCACATCCTCACCGGCCCGCCTGGCAGGCCGCCATCGACGCGGCGCGGCAGGCAAAGCTGATGGGCAACGCCGGGGCCCCCATCTCCACGGCCAGCTCCACCCAGCGCAAGCGGCAGCACTACAGCAAGCCCAAGAAGCAGGCCAGCACGGCGGCCACTCGGCCCCCGAGGGCCCTGCTCTGTCTCACTCTCAAAAACCCCATCCGAGAGCGCCTGTACCAGCATCGGGAGTGGAAGTATCCTTTCAGTCGTCACCCCGTGACCTTCCTTCTCTCAGACACTTCAGAAAACATTTCACAAGCTAATGTTAAAAAATCCAGAATAGTGGCAGGAAAAGGTTCAGACAAGTGTGAGTGAGTGTGTGAGTGAGTGAGTGAGTGAATGAGTGAATGACTGGTGGGTGAGTGAGTGAGTGAGTGAGTGATTTAGGACACATTCTATGAACTGATTCGAGATCAGCGATCATAAAAAGTTGTGTTTTCAAAAGATCTGGGTGACTATTGACTTCTAGTGTTCAACGATGTAGCTCCAGCGCTTGATTTGGAACATGTGTCTGATTGAGAAACATCTGGGATCAGTGGAGCTCAGTGGACATTTGATTCTTTTGTTGAAATATTTCGGATCAGCCTGTGTGTCCTCATGTGTTTGTGAAGTGAATTAAATAAGGACAGAAATAACAACAGCTGATTGGGACAGAGACACACCCAGAATGTCCCCATGTTTATCAGTCAGAAGTGTGTGTGTGTGCGTGAGTGTGTGTGTGTGTGCGTTTGTGTGTGCGTGTGTGTGTGTGTGTGTGTGTGTGTGCACTTGTGTGTGTGCGTGTGTATGCAGTGTGTGTGTGTGTGTGTGTGTGTGTTCCGAAGAGAGAGAAAAAAAGAGACAAACTCTGATGATCCATGAGTCACAGAAACACTGGCATCCCAAATTAACCACACACACACACACACAGAGAGAGAGAGAGAGAGAGAGAGAGAGAGAGAGAGAGAGAGAGAGAGAGAGAGAGAGAGAGAGAGCAAATCTTTCTCCCTACCCCTTCCCCTTTCTTTTCTTTCTGCTTTCTTCTCTTTCATCACGTCCCCTTCCTTGCACTCCTTTCTCTGTCATCGACTTTCTTCTCTCCTCCTCTCTCTTTTCTCTCTCTCTTTCTCTGTCTCTCTCTCTCTTCTCTTTTCTCCCTCTCTGTTTCTCTCTCTCTCTCCCATCTCTCTTCTTTCTCTTTTTCTCCCCATTTCCTTTATTCCCCTCTCCACCTTTCTTTATCCTTCTTTCTTCTCTCTCACTTTACTAAAATGCGAAAAAGTAAATGAGCTCAGAAAGCTTGAAGCACTTCATTCCAAAAGTAAATAAAGGATATATAGAAAATATCAGCAGCAGCAGCTTGATTTAAGGTGGTATCTCTGAGACAGGCTTCTCTCATCCGAGAGACAAAGGGACTGTGATGCCCTCTCCGTCTCTACAAAGCGGTTTTTTATTTTCACCCTGGTCGCCCGCCCACAGCGCCGATCTACAACCATGTTATTCAAGCAGGCCTGTGTTTTTGCGGCCTTGTAATTCTTCATGTGGGATTCTGAGCTCACGCCGTTCCGTCATGAAGTGCTGAGCGCTGGTCTGGAGAGCCATAACTCACTTTTCCATGATAGCTGGCTGCCAAGGGAAACACTGAGCAGATCCACTTTTAGGGCCGCCTTAAGACTGTGGACTATACTAGTGATCCAGTGCTGAGCTTTGTAGACCCTTTCCTGACATTTTTGATGCTTTGTGACTCAAAAATTGAGCGTATTTTAATTCCACACCGTTCTCCAACCTCTCCTCATCCTTTAGAATCAGACTGGGTGCTTCTGCTGCTGTGGGTTTAAGAATGAAATGTAAATGAGCACATTTCGGATCTCCAAAGAGCTCCACTGACCCCAGATCTGTTCATCAGACATGATTGACCCAAATTGACTTCAAAACTGGAGCTTCGAGGCTGTTTACACCAGAACCCAAATCGTTTCCTACCAAACTCCAGACAAACCCTAGGGCTGCTGTTCAGACTGATCTGGGATCAGATTCCTCCGTAGTGAGGAGTGATTCTAGATCAGCTCCTGAAAGCACACCCTGTTGTGTAAAAAGGCTGGAGTTGATGTTTGTAGAGACAGTGAGTCCTACTGTGTCCCAAATCACACCCACAAGTCTCATCCACCTTCATGAAGAGCTGCTCCACCTCAATGAAGATCTGCTCCACCTTAATGAGGGGCTGCTTCACCTTCATGAAGTGCTGGAGAAGGGTTGGATGAAAGACTGTTGACTTCTAGTGGGTCCAGCCTTAGTCCTGTCGCTTCAGTTCCAAGCTAAAATGGCCAAATATGGACATGTCTCATGTCTCAGCTGATCGAGCACATCTGGTGCTTATAGAGTGTTTATAGTGTCCAAAAAGTAGCTTGAGTGGTAAGTGACGTGACGTGATATGTATTTATGTGTTCTTTTTTAAAGCCGGCAGTTGACTTGATCTTCCCCACCTGTTTCTCGCCCTTAACTCCTCACTCCTCCAGACCCTTTGAAATCATCATTTTGATGACTATTTTTGCTAACTGGCCTTAGCTGTTCACACATCCCCTTCCCAGAGAACACGACGCCACCAACTCCAACCTGGGTGCGAGACACTTTTCTTGATCTCCCACACAGGTGTACCAACCCGTACACTGCTGATTTCTCATGGCCCCATTATCTTCTCTTTGGTGGTGACTGGCTTAGACTGGATGTTGACTGACAGCAGTTGCTGAGAACTTTCCACGTACTAATAATTTTGACCTTTTGTGCAGCTGAAGGTGTCCAAGTTTGTGTTTTATTTGCATCAGGCGGAAAGAGGGTGGACAGGATTAGGATGAGCATGTAAGAAGGAGGCTCAGTTGGACAGTTTGGAGACATAGTGAAAGAATTGATACTGAGTTGGTTTGGACGTGTCCAGAGGAGAGACGAGGAGCAGATCAGGAGAAGGATGTTGAGGATGGAGATGCCAGGAAAGAGGAGAAGAGGAAGGACAAAGAGGAGGTTTATGGATGGTGAGAGAGGACATGCAGGGGGACGGTCTGAAAGAGGACCATGCAGAGGACAGGAAGACATGGAGATGGAAGGAAGCCGAAGAAGAGGAAGAAATTTTAATAACGATCAATTAAAATAATAATTGACACAGTAATTCAATAAATGGAATTCTAATTAATTAAACAAATCTAGGTGTAAACTAACAAGACAAGAGATACATATATTATTTATAATAACTGCAGTACACTTAAAAATACAAAAATTACCAAAGAAAGGATAGAACGCATTTTATACGGATTATAAAATATATGCAGTGTAATCAATATAATAATACTAATAAATAATATTAGCAATAATGAGAATAATAAATATTTTAGAAACTAAAGGGACAGGAAATTGAAATGTGCGTAAATGGGTTTTATGTGCAGTGGGAGCAATTAACAGTTGTTTTTATGAATATTCGGTGCGGTTTAATATAAAGCGCTTATTCACGGCCTTCCAAGATAGTGTTGATAAAATAAAGTGACAGGTCTGTTTTCTGTCCCTTAATGTCCTGTTTGGGGAAGATAATCTGTGAGGACAGTGGTGACATCAATCAGCAGGGTGATAATTGGACTAGAGAGGTAAATAACTAAAGAAATGAAACCTCAGAAGGGTTGGGTACTAATGCGTCCTCAGCGATGGGCGCGCGGTGTCTACAGCTCTGCTGGAGGTTTAACAGTAACACAGTACCAGTCACACCTCAGGCCATCTGCCTGTAGATCCAAAACAGGAAGTCTGGGTGTTTGCATTGTAACGAGCGACTCCGTCTGCTGCTCGTGTTGCTCTTTAAGGACGCACGACTCCTCAAAAGCAAACCATGAACCGTGCGTTCGTGTTGGATGTGATTGACTCCACGCTCTGCAGGTCTGAGAGAACGTGAACACGCTGTGAATACAGGAAGTAAAGAAACAAATATCAGATTGTTAAAGTGATGATAAAGATCTAAAGGATGAGAGTAAGTTTTAAGTAACCAAAATTGTTAAGGAAATATCAAGGCCACAAACAAAAATCAAGCTCAGCATTTAGGAAAGAGTACATTCAGATAATCTGTTTACAGAATTGTTCATGGTAAAATGTAACCTTTGACAAATAGTTTGAGTATTTATGTCCACAATAATAATAATAATATTTTAAAATAATATTAATGCTATGAATGATAATTATCATTATCACCCTATTATTATTATTATTTAGTAGTAGTAGTAGTAGTAGTAGTAGTATCATCATCAATATCACTATTATTATTATTAACAATATTATTATTATCATTATGGTGATGATGATGATTATTATTATTATTGTTATTATTATTATTACTACTACCACTACTATCACTACTAATAATAATAATTAATACAAAATAACAATAATAATAATAATATTTATTTATTATTAATATTATTATTATTATTAATATTATTAATGATACTAATGATACAGCAAATATATAACTTTGACAAAATAATCAGGTGCATTTAAGTCCACAAAAGCTATATTAATTACAATAATAATAATACTAACAATTATAATAAGATTTTTTCTTTTCTTTTCTTTTTATTATTATTATTATATGAAAAAGTATCACTGACAGCCAAATAAATTGGTTTAATGTAGCAATACTGTAACATTTTAATGTTTTTAAAAATGAACTTTTCCTGAATCAATTGGGCCCATGTGTGAAAATTAATCTGCAAAACTCTTTTCCTTTTTTCTAATATCACAAAAAATCATTTAATTCATAAACATATACACATTTGTCCCACAGCAGCCCTTATCAGGGCTAGTTCCTAAATGAGGCGGCCAATCAGAACAGAGGAGATGACTTCACTACTTTAAAAATGTTGAAAAGTAGTGATCGTTTTATTTGACTAAATTAAAAACAGGAAACATCAATTCTTTTTAATTGCAGGCTTAATTGATATAAATGCATGTTTGTGTTTTTATGACATCAAATTTGGTATAATGAAAAATTTAAAATGCAAAAGTTCAGTAATTATTCTTCCCTGTCTTCTTCCTGCCATTTTTAGCTGCTGGTCTCCACAGCAGATCGTCCATCTCCATTTCTTCCTGTCTTCTGCATCTTCCCCTTTCACACCTGCATGTCCTCTCTCAGCACATCCATAAACCTCCTCTTTGTCCTTCCTCTTCCTCTTTCCTGGCAGCTCCATCTTCAACATCCTCCTCCTGATACACTCCTCGCCTCCTCTGGACACGCCCAAACCAGCGCAGTCTCACTTCTCTCACTTTTTCCAAGTAAATATTCATCTTTTTTAATGAACTTTAAAGTGTATTTAAAGAAATGTTGATGATAAAAACTCGCTGGATTTTTTGTCAGCCAACTTCTTTTCCAGCCTAGCAACAGTAGACATTTGTGGGCGGAGCATGAACAGCTCGATCGCTGTACAGCAGGAGCGAACAACAGGCCTGTTGGAGATACAGCCATGCTCCTCGTACAGACACTCTGCTCATCAGTGTGGGCTATGAATGGAATCGTTCGTAGGCGAGGGGTTGTCATGGATATGGTCTCCTTGGTGATGCTGAAATGCACAGCAACCGTGGTAACTGTGCAGCGACAGCAGACGACCCGCAGGCTGCGGATCTTTTCTATCTCTCTCTCTCTCTCTCTTTCTCTCTCTCTCAGATGGAGCTGCAGTCAAAGCGCTTTCACTAACACATGGTGTTTAGTGGAAACACAGCTGTTCGCGCCAGCACTCACCTCTGTCATCCTTTCTTTTTTTTTCTCTCTGTTCAAACTCCAAGGTCCAGCCAGTGAATGAATCAGCCCGGCTCGTTCTCTCCATCCGCCATCACACATCTTTTCTCACAGGCAACCGTGCCAAAGTTTGGTGGAGGAGGAATAATGGGCCGGAGCTGTGTTTTAGGGTCTGTGCTTCTTAGTTCCAGTGAAGGGTGATGCTTTATTACAACACACACAGATATTTTACCCAGTTATACACTTCAGTTTCAACAACAGTTTGGAGACGTTGACGAGGTTGGTGGGAGGAGCTCCAGGGGTCTCACATGATTGGAGTACTGCTGTTCCTGCACATTCTGTTTCCCTTATTTTAATGCTATAAATTAAAGTGTAAATCCTCCACTGTTGCCATGGCAGCCTGTCCACTTCAGTTATTAAAAACATTAATTACAGAGAGGGTTTCCTGAGCTCTTATAAAATACACTTTTTCTTTCTTGCTGGACCAGAGGATGACAGGTTCCTGCTTTGAGTCTTGGTTCAAGATTTCTTCCTCGTAGTTTTGTTTGTCAGCTGCTCCTAGTAGGGACTCTGACTCGAACGACAGTCGTGAAAAGTGCCCTTTAAATAAAAATGACTTGGCTTGAGTTTGATGTACTGGCTTAAAGCTCACTTCTAACTGCCTTGAATGAAGGGATGGTAGTTAGAATGATCTTAGATCTTGTTCAAATCAAAATTTTTGAGTATTTCGAGCTGATAAGATGCCAGAAAGTGCCAAAAGTTTGAATTTTGAGAGCTGTATAGTGATTTATAGTGTATAGTGGTTTAGCTGAAGAGTATGGAATGTGTGAGATTGGAGAAGGACAGTGTCTGCAGGCACGTAAGCACCAGATTTAGATTCTGAACAGCTTTGGCAGTATTGTCTGTCAGGGAGCTGCCTTTGTTCATAATGAGGCCGATGAAGGATTTGAAATTTAATAAGCTTCGGTTTGTTAGCGGAAAAGAAGGATGTATTGTTGCGGAACGGCACTCCAGTTTTGAGCTTTGTTTAAATCACTCGTCTTTGCACCATCGTCGCTGAGGAGACGACGCTGCAGAACTGTTCGTCGAAGACCAACCAACGAATAAACTAAT
The DNA here is from genome assembly GCA_017165825.1 of Hepsetus odoe. NCBI lineage: Eukaryota > Metazoa > Chordata > Actinopteri > Characiformes > Hepsetidae > Hepsetus > Hepsetus odoe. Next base: position 17,324,817 of record CM029392.1, on the reverse strand, counting down.
GGCCTTTCTGTCCTTAATTATAAGAAAACATTATAAAAAACAATCTGTGGACCTTTTGTCTTATCAGCATCGATTTGCTGGCGTGTTGCAGGGATTAATGACATTACTCAAGGTCAAAGGTCACCATAGGTCATTATAAGGGCCGGATTTGATATCGATTTGTGGTGGATGCCTCAAAACTGAACATGTTGCAGCTAACAGATAGAAATATATATACAGCTGAGGCCAAAATTATTAGCTTCCTTATGAACTACAACACTTTGATTTCCTCCAAGTGAAAATGACCATTAACAAATAAGTGTTTATTTTGGAAACAAATACACTATAAAAAATGTCCATTACGCTTAATTTGGAGATTTTGGTTGATAATCGAAGTTGAAATAAGAAAGGGCAAAAATGAGACATCCAAAATTATTAGCCCCCTGGCCATTAATAGTCAATAGTGTCCCCTTTCTGAGCCACAACTGACAACAATCTCTTAGAGTAGATCTTCAATAGGTTGATGATGGCCCTGAAGCCCACCACGATGAAGAGCCCTCACAACTGTGTTCCTTGAAACATCAACTTCCAGAAGAGGCCAGCTCAGCAAATGTTCATCTTGCAGATGTCCGGGGCTCCTGGTTTATTATCGCTGACTATTTTCCTCTCCAGAGTTCTTGGAATCTGTGCCACGTGCCACGGCTGGTGGTTTGTTTCTCAGAATCTGCCTTCCCTCGTTCTGGGGTAAGTAACGATGCAATGTACAGCAGTTCCAGACACGGTGAATCGCTTGGAAATGGCAGTGTAGCCTTCCGCCTTATCATGAGCCTCTACTACCTTCTCTCTGAGCTCCAGACTGAGTTCCTCTGTCTTTGGCCTGGTGAGTAACAGTATCCCTCTCGTGTTCAGGTGTTTCACTCTCTGAGTCTTTTATGATTGAATGCTGTTAGGAAGCCAAATTGACTGCACAGGTGGTTTCAAAGCTGATTGGTTCATTACTGCAGGTGTGTGTTTTGAAAGGTGGGAACTTCACATGGGGCTAATATTTTGACCACCCATTGATATAAAAAGCAAGTTTCAAAATGTATTTTATATTACAACATGTACCAAATACTAAATAGCACTGGTGAATAACATGAGTATCAAGTCATCAATGCTAAAAACACTGGAAAGATGTTTAGAAAAATGTTTCATAATTCCTGGGGGGCTACTAATTTTGGCCTCAACTGTATGTATATATATATATATATATATATATATATATATATATATATATATATATGTGTGTGTGTGTGTGTGTGTGTGTGAGAGAGAGAGAGAGAGAGAGAGAGAGTGAAAGTAAAAGTGACCACTTGTCATTGTGAAACAGCACACAGTGAGACAGAAATGAAATTCAACTCTGCTTTAACCCACACACACCATGCAGCAGGGGGCAGATATTTAAAGCACCCAGAGAGCAGTGATGGGGATGGTACCTTGCTCAAGGGTACCTCAGGAAATCCTACTGGCCACGAACATATGATGCTGGGGCCTAGTGCTAATAAGTTTTCTGAGAGTCTGTAGTTTATGGTTCATTAAAAGGTTTGAAGCTGATAGTAGAGTCTGTAGTTGATCATTAAAAGGTTTGAAGCTGATAGTAGAGTCTGTAGTTGGATTGGTTAAAAGGTTTGAAGCTGGAGCAGGTAGAGTCTAGAAGTTGATCATTAAAAGGTTTGAAGCTGATAGTAGAGTCTGTAGTTGATCAGTTGCGCGTCGTAGTTGAGGCAGAGTCTGGAGTTGTTCATTAAAAGGTTTGGAAGCTGATAGTAGAGTCTGTAGTTGGAGTTCATTAGTATGTTTGAAGCTGATAGTAGAGTCTAGAAGTTGTTCATTAAAGGTTTGAAGCTGATAGTAGAGTCTGTAGTTGAGTCACTGGTGCTGTTTGAAGCTGATAGAGTCTGTAGTTGTTCATTAAAAGGTTTGGAAGCTGATAGTAGAGCTGTAGTTGATCATTAAAAGGTTTGAAGCTGATAGTAGAGTCTGTTGATCATTAAAAGGTTTGAAGCTGATAGTAGAGTCTGTAGTTGTTCATTAAAAGGTTTTAAGCTGATAGTAGAGTCTGTAGTTGTTCATTAAAAGGTTTGAAGCCATAGTAGAGTCTGTAGTTGGAGTCATTAAAAGGTTTGAAGCTGATAGTAGAGTCTGTAGTTGTTCATTAAAAGGTTTGCAGCTGATAGTAGAGTCTGTAGTTGTTCATTAAAAGGTTTGAAGCTGATAGTAGAGTCTGTAGTTGTTCATTAAAAGGTTTCAAAGCTGATAGGAGTCTGTGTAGTTGATCATTAAAAGGTTTGAAGCTGATAGTAGAGTCTGTAGTTGGAGTTCATTAAAAGGTTTGAAGCTGATAGTAGAGTCTGTAGTTACAATTAAAAAGGTTTGAAGCTGAGGTAGAGTCTGTAGTTATAATTAAAGAAGTTTTAAGTTGATAGTAGAGTCTGTAGTTGCACTAAAAGGTTTTAAGTTGAGAAAAGAGTCTGTAGTTGTTCATTAAAAGGTTTGAAGCTGATAGTAGAGTCTGTAGTTGGAGGTCAGTTAAAAGGTTTCCCAGCTGATAGTAGAGTCTGTAGTTGGAGTTCATTAAAAGGTTTGAAGCTGATAGGTGAGTCTGTGGTTGTTCATTAAAAGGCTTGAAGCTGATAGTAGAGTCTGTAGTTGGAGCTCATTAAAAGAAGGTTTGAAGCTGATAGTAGAGTCTGTAGTTGTTCATTAAAAGCGGTTTGAAGCTGATAGTAGAGTCTGTAGTTGGAGTTCATTAAAAGGTTTGAAGCTGATAGTAGAGTCTGTAGTTGTTCATTAAAAAGGTTTGCTGGATAGTAGAGTCTGTAGTTGGAGTTCATTAAAAGGTTTGAAGCTGATAGTAGAGTCTGTGAAGTTGTTCATTAAAAGGTTTGAAGCTGGGATAGTAGAGGCTGTAGTTGATCAATAAAAGGTCGAAGCTGATAGTAGAGTCTGTAGTTGATCATTAAAAAGGTTTGAAGCTGATAGTAGAGTTCTGTAGTTGTTCATTAAAAGGTTTAAAGCGATAGTAGAGTCTGTGTTGATCATTAAAAGGTTTGGGGCTGATAGTAGAGCCCGTAGTTGGAGTTCATTAAAGGTTTGAAGCTGATAGTAGAGTCTGTGAAGCAGCATCAGTGCTGGGTTTGAAGCTGATAGTAGAGTCTGTAGTTGTCTTATTAAAAAGGTTTGAAGCTGATAGTAGAGTCTCAGAAGTTGTTCATTAAAAGGTCAAAGCTGAGTAGTAGAGTCTGTAGTTGTTCATTAAAAGGTTTGAAGCTGAGGTAGAGTCTGTAGTTGGAGTTCATTAAAAGGTTTGAAGCTGATAGTAGAGTCTGTAGTTGTTCATTAAAAGGTTTGAAGCTGAGAGTAGAGTCTGTAGTTGTTAATTAAAAGGTTTTAAGCTGATAGTAGAGTCTGTAGTTGTTCATTAAAAGGTTTGAAGCTGATAGTAGAGTCTGTAGCTGGAGGTCATTAAAAGGTTTGAAGCTGATAGTAGAGTCTGTAGTTGGAGTTCATTAAAAGGTTTGAAGCTGATAGTAGAGTCTGTAGTTGATCAGCTAAAAAGGTTTGAAGCTGATAGTAGAGTTCAGAAGTTGGAGTTCATTAAAAGGTTTGAAGCTGATAGTAGAGTCTGAAGTTGTTCATTAAAAGGTTTGAAGATAGAGTCTAGAAGTTGGAGTTCATTAAAAGGTTTGAAGCTGATAGTAGAGTCTGTAGTTGTTCTTATTAAAAGGTTTGAAGCTGATAGTAGAGTCTGTAGTTGGAGTTCATTAAAAGGTTTGAAGGAGGTAGAGTCTTAGTTGTTCATTAAAAGGTTTGAAGCTGATAGTAGAGTCTGTAGTTGTTCATTAAAAAGGTTTGGGGCTGATAGTAAGCAGTCTGTAGTTGGAGTTATTAAAAGGTTTTAAAGCTGATAGTAGAGTCTGTAGTTGATCATTAAAAGGTTTAGTTGGAGTAGTAGAGTCTGTAGTTGATCATTAAAAGGTTTGAAGTTGATAGTAGAGTCTGTAGTTGGAGTTCATTAAAAGTTGTTTGAAGCTGGATAGTAGAGTCTGTAGTTGGAGTTCATTAAAAGGTTTGAAGCTGAGGTAGAGTCTGTAGTTGTTCATTGCAAGCAATGAAGCTGATAGTAGAGTCTGTAGTTGTCTATTGCAGTGTTTGAAGTTGATAGTAGAGTCTGTAGTTGAGGTCATTAAAAGGTTTAAAGCTGATAGTAGAGTCTGTAGTTGATCATTAAAAGGTTTGAAGCTGATAGTAGAGTCTGTAGTTGTTCATTAAAAGGTTTTAATCTGATAGTAGAGTCTGTAGTTGTTCATTAAAAGGTTTGAAGCTGATAGTAGAGTCTGTAGTTGATCATTAAAAAGGTCGGAAGCTGATAGTAGAGTCTGTAAAGCTGATCATTAAAAGGTTTAGTTGAGGTAGTGTCTGTAGTTGATCATTAAAAAGGTTTGAAGCTGATAGAGTCTGTAGTTGTTCATTAAAAGGTTTGAAGCTGATAGTAGAGTCTGTAGTTGATCATTAAAAGGTTTTAAGCTGATAGCAGAGTCTGTAGTTGATCATTAAAAGGTTTGAAGCTGATAGTAGAGTCTGTAGTTGATCATTAAAAGGTCTAAATGATAGCAGAGTCTGTAGTTGATCGCTAAAAGGTTTGAAGCTGATAGTAGAGCTTTGTAGTTGATCATTAAAAAGGTTTGAAGCTGATAGTAGAGTCTGTAGTTGTTCGTTAAAGGCTTTAAGCTGATAGTAGAGTCTGTAGTTGTTCATTAAAAGGTTTGAAGCTGATAGAGTCTGTAGTTGTTCATTAAAAGGTTTAAAGATGACAGTAGAGTCTGTGCTGATCATTGAAAAGGTTTGAAGCTGATAGTAGAGTCCAGAGCTAGACTGGCTAAAGGTTTGAAGCTGATAGTAGAGTCTGTAGTTGTTCACAAAAGGTTTGAAGCTGATAGTAGAGTCTGTAGTTGATCATTAAAAGGTTTGAAGCTGATAGTAGAGTCTAGTTGATCATTAAAAGGTTTGAAGCCGATAGTAGAGTCTGTAGTTGTTCATTAAAAGGTTTGAAGCTGATAGTAGAGTCTGTGGAAGCTGGAGTTCATTAAAAGGTTTGAAGCTGATAGTAGAGCTCAGTTGTTCATTAAAAGGTTTGAAGCTGATAGTAGAGTCTGTAGTTGATCATTAAAAGGTTTTTTAAGCTGATAGTAGAGTCTGTAGTTGATCAAAAGGTTTGGCTTTATAGTAGAGTCTGTAGTTGATCATTAAAAGGTTTGAAGTTGATAGTAGAGTCTGTAGTTGATCATTAAAAGGTTTGAAGCTGATAGCAGAGTCTGTAGTTGATCATTTAAAGGTTTGGAGCTGATAGTAGAGTCTGTAGTTGGAGTTCATTAAAAGGTTTGAAGCTGATAGTAGAGTCTGTAGTTGATCATTAAAAGGTTTGAAGCTATAAAGAGTCTGTAGTTGATCATTAAAAGGTTTCAGCTGATAGTAGAGTCTGTAGTTGATCATTAAAAGGTTTAGTTGATAGTAGAGTCTGTAGTTGTTCATTAAAAGGTTTGAAGCTGATAGTAGAGTCTGTTTGTGGAGCTCTGGTTGGTCTTGGTTTGTGGCAGTAGCTCATGCAGGTGATCCAGTTTAACGTATGTGGTCTGGAGTTCAGGTGGGAAGAAGACGTTTAATGACGCTCAGTTTGAGTTTGTGATTAAAATAGTGCACCTCTGATCCTGCGTTGCCTTGTTTGCTGCTGTGCGAACAGAAATCCAACCTGCCCTTTACGCAAAACTCCCCAAAATTAGAAAAGTCTGCAAAGTGCGTAATATAAATAATGAAACACTATAAGCTTTTTACATCAGCAGCTGGAGCACAGGTTTGTGTAATTGCAAGCAAGACGTGGACAGAAAATGAGTTTTAAGTGGACGTAGAAAAAGTGGTCAGTTTTTCATTTCATTGTGAATTTTAGGAGTAAATATCACTGAGAACGTTGACTTCAATAAACCCTCCAAAAACCTTCAGCCTTAAAGAAGCATCTTCTCAACACAGCGTCAATAAAGACGACTTAGTCCTGCACAGACTTTCTTGTATGTTTAAAGTTGAGGAGCAGTTCTCCAGATCTTCCTGAAGGACAGTGTTGTTGTTCTCATTTCAGTCCAGCTCCTGTACCTGAGCAGTTCTTTCAGATTTACAGATGATTAAACGTTAAAGTGACTGAGGGCTCAGAACAAAAAGGTTGGGGCCAGCGAGTGATAACCCTTGTCATTGGCGGTAGGTCACAGCACTGCGCCACACGGTGAACTGCAACGAAATTGGACCTCTGCTTTAACCCATGCACACAAAACACTGTGCAGCAGTGGGCAGCTATTGAAAGCGCTCAGATATAGGATGTGGGACGCAAATTTGCTCAGGGTACCTCAGGGCACCTACTTGTCAGGGAATCGAACCCACAATAGAGTCTGTAGTTGATCATTAAAAGGTTTGAAGCTGATAGTAGAGTCTGTAGTTGTTCATTAAAAGGTTTGAAGCTGATAGTAGAGTCTGTTTGTGGTTTTTTTTGGGGGGGGGAAGCTAATCAGAAAAATCTGTCAATTATTAAATAAACTTTATAAATACTTTATAAATCTTTATAAATACTCACCCTTTGAGTGAGAAGGCATACTTTTTTATGTACCTTATATTTATAATATATACTATCATTTTGCCTAGAAATGTATTATGTGTAGTTGAATTATTCATTATTAATCGGTACATTTTTAATGTTTTCTACAAACATTTCCTCTGCTCCACATTTCTGCAAGAAGCAATAAAATATTGAACTCCTGAAATGCTCCCTAAACATGCAGGTTTGTAGCTTTAAGAGCATTTTACACACTAATGAGAATAATCATCAAATAAAATATTCAAGTGCTGCTGGTGTGAGTGTGTGTTCCTGTCGGTGTGGTTCTTTGATCGACGGGGATGATGATTAAAATGTGAATAATCCTGAAGACCAGGCCGACTTACTACAACCTTCTTCACCACTGATGTGGGTTTAAACACCAGACACGGTCCCGGTTCACTCCGGGCTCGGAGAACCAAGCAGCCGTCTGGAAACTCTCTCGATGAGAGCGGGTGGAGCTATGCAGGCTTTGGTATCTTGTGACATCATAAAAAAAGACCCAAACAGGAAGTTGTGTTTCTGACAGTATGGGAGCAGCGAATGGAAACTTTTCTTTCACTTGTTTATTTTGGAGCAGTGAGGAAATGAGGGTTTTTTTAAGGATACGGGCCCTTTAATGTGCAGATTTTAGCTCCACACCAAAAAACCAGCCTGACTATCAGAACAACCACTGAGAGGAGCTTTAATGATCTGGACTTTAATGCATTAAATGGGCTTTGTTACACTGATCACACACACACACACACACACACACACACACTCAGAGAGAGAGAGAGAGAGAGAGAGAGAGAGAGAGAGGAACAGAGAGATTTGGCTGTGTATGTACGAATTGGGCTGTGTGTGTGTGTGTGTGTGTGTGTGTGTGTGTGTGTGTGTGTGTGTGTGTGTGTGTGTGTTCGTGCCATGGTTTCTGTGCCCTGGTGTGACAAAGCACTTCTGTGTGCCAGGCTGATGCCCCTCCCTCTCTTTTTCTAGAGAATAAAAATGAAGTCCCTAAAATATGACAGCACACACACACACACACACACACACACACACACACACACACGCACACACACAGGGCAAATCTTTTCAAACCCCCCCCCCCCTTCTCTTCTCTTCTCTTCTCTTCTCTTCTCTCTCTCTCTCTCTCTTTCTTTAATAGCCCTCACTCTGGTGATGAAGACTGATTTCCAGTTAAAAGCTCTTCCTCCTCTCTTTTCTCTGTATGTTCTAGTTTTCCGTTCTGGACGCTTCACTAAATGGAACTTCTTTTCTCCTCCTTTGTGCTCCGACAGGCTTTACACGCGTCTCAATTTCTGATTTCTTGATTTTCCATTAATTTTCGTCAGATTTTTAATAACGACTGGTGTCACCACGACACAAAACTGTGTTCACAGTGTTTTTATCTGTTCCATCTTTTTCTTCTTCTTCCATTCCGTTCATTTGTTTTTATTTGTTCGGCACATACCTTTCAATCAAAGCTTCGTTTTCATCATTCTTATTTCTTCATCCATGATAATGTTTACCTTTAATTCTCTTCTTTTATTTCTTGGAGAGACTCAGGGACGTGTTTCACTGCTGGTTGTTTTTGTAGAACTGTGTCTGTGACAAACTGCTTAAATCTCGAATCTTAAATAGATTCGGACGTGGTGGCACACTGATTTTTTTTCTTTTACACGAGGTAAGACAGGAGTCCTCGTGGACAATGTTTGTAAAAGACATTGTGATGTGTAGTGAGAGGAGGGAGCACCTGGAGGAGAACCTGGAGAGATGGAGATCTGCTCTAGAGAGGAGAGGAAGGCAAGTCAGTAGGAGACAGAAGACAGAATACATTTGTGTGAAAGAAAGTGAGGACATTGGAGTGGTGAGGATGGAGGGAGTAGAGGAGGTGAAGGGGGAGGAGTTTAAATACTCGGGGTGGACAGATCAGAGTTACGGCGAGTGTGGAAGAGAGGAGAAGAAGAGAGTGCAGGCAGGTTGGAAAGGGTTGGGAAGAGTGACAGGAGAGATCTGCGACAGACGGGGAGCAGCAAGAGTGAATGGGAAGTTTTACAGGACGGTAATGAGACCAACTGTGCTATATGGGTTGGAGACGGTAGTGAGACCAGCCATGTTATATGTGTTGAAGACGGTGACAGAAAGACAGGAGGTGGAGCTGGAGGTGTCAGAGTTAAAGATACTGAGATTTGTGTCGGACGAGGATGGAGAGGATTAGAAATGAGTATATTAGAGGGACAGCTCAGGTTGGACGGTTTGGAGACATTGAGAGAAGCGGGACTGTGATGGTTTGGACGTGTTCAGAGGAGAGACAAGGAGTAGATCAGAAGGATGTTGAGGATGGCGATGCCAGGAAAGAGGAGAAGAGGAAGGACTAAGAGGAGGTTTATGAATGGCAAAGAAGAAGCAGAAGTGTGGAGGACCTCTAAAGGCTCCAGGGGTCACCATCTGCAGAACTTGCTGAGAACCCAGGTTCTTTGTGTTGTTTGTTGGGAGTTGGGTGGACTCTGGGTGACTGGGAGGCTTTATTTTTAGAGCGCTGGGAGAAGGAAGCTGTCACTGAGAGACTGTAGCTCTGGCATCTTTCCAGGAGCTCGCCTGGACCTCTTATCATCTCAAACATCATGTTTAGACAAGGCTTGTCCACCTCCCCATATTCAGCAATGCAGCACACTACTCTTTCACAAACCTTCCAAAACTTTACCCGTCCTAATACATTTGCTCCGTACTCTGAAGGGACGCTGTGATTCAGGAAGACGTGTCCCGTCCTTCAGCAGAGCGTCTCTGGGGCTGTTAGGATTATACACGCAATGCGGCCAAAAGTATGTGGACTAGCACAAGCACTGTTGGAGTTACGCAATGTGGTCAGAAATATGTGGACTGCCTAAGAGCTGTTGGAGTTGTACACGCAGCATGGCCAAAAGTATGTGGATCATCTGTAAGAGCTGTTAGAATGGTGCCGACAATGCGGCCAGAAGTATGTGGACAATCACACCTGTAGGATCCTTAGGGCTTGTAGGAACCTAGACATTATTATGGAGCGCCTTCATCTCTTTGTGACTCTCTGCTCTTTAGACAAGGTGTTCCACAAGACTCTGAGTTAGACTCTGAGTTAATTTAAAAGAAATAAATTAATTTAAGACTCTGAGTTAATTTAAAAGAAATAAAAGGCTCAGGAAAAATAGTAGAAATAAAGCTCAGAAAAAAATGATCACTAAGACATAGAGCAAAAATAAACAGAAATAATGGAGATAACCGATCATTAAAAATACCTTCACAATTCTTCAGCTTTGCATTTTTTTTTATTTAAGAAGCCCCTTTGCCTAGAACCATAACCTTAGTAACCTTTAAATGTTTCAAGTGGATCAAATAACAGTTTTTCTCCTGCTGTTTTCGAATTTTTCCTCAAGGGTACCTCAGAGCAACCTACTGGTGAGGGAAACGAACCCACAATCTTCCGATCTGGGACGACTCCCTCACCACTAGGCCACCACTTTAGATTTCAAATATTTGTGGATTGAATTACACGCACAGAGAGCTAAATCACTGAAACTCTGCCATTAACAGTGTGGAAGATCCCCAATGGACCGAATTCTCTGATGGCTTATGAAAATGTCTTTTGTCTCCTGTTTATTTGAAAGTTTTGTTGGTAACACTTCACAGCAGGGTAGCGTTTATGATTTCGACATAAGCTTTTATGAAACAGAAATAAACTGACATTAAAATTTATGAAGGTTTGTCATAAAGGCTACTCTGTGAGTGGACGCCTGCTGGAAACAGCCACTGTAAACGCTGATGTATATCATGTAGTTTTATGACCTACAGTCAAGTGTTAGGTTTTGATTGAAGGTTCAGAGACGCTGCTCACTCAGCTTTTTGTCTTTATCGCGTTTAATTCAGCCCAGAGCTATAAAAGTCATGGGGGACATCTGGCTGGAAATGCATGTCCCATACAGAAGAGCGTTTTTTTTTTTCTCGTCCTGTTTCTCCTCATAAATAGCGGCTGGAAAACAGCGAGTTGGTAAAGAGGGAGAACAGAGCTCACAGCGAGGAGGTCCTGGGTTCAGTTCCCAGGTGGGACGGTCGGGGTCCTTTCTGTGTGGAGTGGACATGCTGCCTGTGTGTGTCTCCTCCAGGAGCTCCGATTTCCTCCCACCGTCCACAGAGCTGCAGGCCAGGTGGACTGGAGATAATAAATTGTCCCCCTAGGTGTGTATAAGGTGTCCCCCTAGGTGTGTCCCCCTAGTGTTTGTGTGTATATCCTGTGATTGACTGGAGACCTGTCCAGGGTGTGTCCCCTCCTTTCACCCTGTGAGAACTGGCTGAATATTTGTCATTATGAACACACAGTGAACCAAATCCGTCCTCTGTACACCTCTGCAGCACCTTGGGAACAGTGATGGGGACAGTACCTTGCTCAAGGGTACCTCAGGGTAACCTACTGGTCCAGGATGGTCCTGGAGCCTAGTCGCTAAACACTAGACCAGCACTGCCCCTTTACTGACTTTAACAGCAGTTAAATAAGAATGCAAAATAATAATTAAAAACAAAATGAATAGCATAATAGTTTGTTAAAAAGGAAAATGAATGTAAGAATAACAAAATGTCTATTTTCTTTCATTTGGGCATGTCTTCATCTTTTCCTATTCTTGTTAAATATTAGAATATTTCATATATATTTCAAAACATGTCATTTTTGCAGCCCTGCTAAATCATACAGTGAGATGGTTTGATGGTTAACATCCTTAATCTTCTGAAAAAATGTCCTGCAGTGTTTAACGAGCGCAGGAAGCTCGTCTGCGATGTCTGATAGATGTGTTGCTGTTATTTTCCACTCATTATATAAATAGAAGCTTTGTGATCACATGAAGGAGGAATGACTGTCAGCAGGATGACAGTTTGGAGATGCTGCACGTTCGATCTTGGTGTAGATTTTCAGTGAGGGAACCTGAAGGCTTGGGCACTTTCACCCTCGCAAATGAACGGTGAAAAGGAGGAGGTGAAAAAGAAGGACTGGAAATCCCATCTTCCTGACCTGAACCCCACTGAGAAGCCCAAAAGAGAACGTCTCAGACCCAGGAGATTCAGTTTTGAGGCTTGGCCTCAGAGAGCTTAAGAAATATTGGATTATTTCTGAAGATTAATTAGGCTGGGTTTAACCCCGGTTGGTTGACATCTTTGTGTTTATTTCAGGAGTTTAGTATGAATAGGCCCCTTAAAAACAACTTTTTGGAATTTTAAAAAAATAATAAATTGTTTTAGGACCGTTTGATATTAAATTGATTATTTATGGAGATTATTAAGGCTGTGTTAAATGCCAGTTTGTTTAGAATGATGGGATTATTTTTAGATTATTAAAACTGTGTTTGGGCCCAAATGTTTAAAAACTAAAGGATCATTTCTGGAGATCCAGTGATCAGGTTTGTAAGGAACTGAGGGTTGATTTGTATAGATTAGCATAACAGTTCTATTTGCTATAGAATTGTTGTATTATTTTTGGACGTTGGGTTTCAGCCCTTTTAAAAAAACAGGATTATATTGGGATTATTGGGATTATCTGACCAAAAACTCAGTTTCAGTGGAAAATTAAGATGCCTGTCAACCGGTAATGAGAAGCCTAATGGCGGACAGCAGGATGGCAGGCCGTCAGCTATTAGGAGGAGCTACGTTTTTATCCTGATGTAGATTTCGAGCGGGTGAATCTGAACTCGTGGGCAGTGGAGGGTTAGAGTGTCACCCCACCGCTCTGAAAGCATCTTAGCAAGAAAGCAAGTGTGGTTTCTAACGGGAGATCGCGGCACGGTTGATCAACATCAAGTCTCCATCGATCCGCTGGAGGCCTTCGGCACGCCGTGAATACCAATGTCCACCTCATGGGTTTCCAGGACCTGAACCATGCAGACTGCAAAGAATGAGCAGAGCAGGGACAATGAGACAGCACCCAGTGTTTGGAGGTTCTGCACGGCTTTGAACCTAAAGCCCGAAACCAGTCTGTACCTATTTCTGCAGAGTGAGCGTATAAAGGAAATACTTAAAATTACACTTGCTTTGATTAATTAGACTATGAATGACACATAATATCATTTTAATAATTAAATAACTGTCCTCCCTCTCCCCCATCCCTCAGTAGAACTGTCCTCTCTCTCTCTCTGGGTGTAGGGTGGTCCTCCCTCTCCCCCATCACTCAGTAGAACTGTCCTCTCTCTCTCTGGGTGTAGGGTGGTCCTCCCTCTCCCCCATCACTCAGTAGAACTGTCCTCTCTCTCTCTGGGTGTGTAGGGTGGTCTGGGTTTATTTGTAGACACAGCACTGGAATGTGTTTAGGCCCAGTTAGTTTAGAATTATGGGATTATTTTTTGGAGGTTACCAAGGCCATGTTTAGAATTAGTATAGAATTATGGATTTACTTTTGGAGATTAATAGAGCCATGATTTAGTGTACAGTGATCATTAAAGTTGGGTTTCAACCCAGTCGGGACTATTGGATTATTTTGGGACAATCTGGATTATCCAACTCAGTGTCCAACTCAAGTCAGTGGAAAATTAAGACACCTGTCAGTCAGTTATGGGACACCTGAAGTTTTTTGACTCCTGTTCACTCCTGAAGCAATCGAAGGACGAAACCGCTGGATGAGGCTGGACCCTCATTCCTCCTACAGATCCTTGTGCCTCTCAGGTATCACACTTCTCCAGAAGGACAGCATGTTCAAAGACACCAGCACACCACGGCCCCCGCCTTTCAGCTAAAAACGGTCCGTCAGAGCAGAGACTGACCCAAATTCAGTAGCACTTGCTCTCTCTTTCTCTCGCTCTCTCTCTCCTTCATGCAGAACGTTGAATCGAAGCCTGCTGGTTGCTGCTGCTGCTGCGGATGCTGTCGCCATGCCTACGCTGCCACGGAAACCGGGAAATTTCCACTCTGTTAGATGAGGTCATCGCTCAGAACTCTGGACTTCTCCGTCCCTCCTGCCCAAGGCATGAGTGATGTGACGGCACATTGTAGTTCATATACCGACCCCACGCGTGATTTATCAGCCAGGCTTATCTTCTCAGAGCTAACACTGGCAACCAGAGTCACTCTAATCACATCTCCTGAGCCTCTCCCAGCTCTTTAGGGTGCAGCAGACATGTGGATGTGGTTTAGAACGCAGCAGGACCCACAAGAAAACATGGTTGTGAAAAAAATGGGTCATTTTTTTGACATTTATAGTCCTGAATGGTCAGTCTGCAACATTCACCGCAGACGAGCAGGACGTGGCACTTCTTATTCCTCTCATCTCCATGTAGAACGTTCTAAGCCTGCAGAGTGGAAGTGAGTTTCATGTTCTTGCTGCAGAATCTGCCCCTTTCTCCTGGCATTAAATATAGTGTGTGCCAAGCGGCTGAACGGTACGAACGGTAACCATTTCTGACAGCTGTGTCTCTGCGCTACCTGACGGATGTTAAAGCATGAGAGTGGAATGTGGAAAACACACACATACACACAAACACCCACACACAAGGAGACACACACACATGCACACACACTCCCCTTGGCCGTATCCTTCAGTTTCACCTGCTCGTATTTTTTGCCTTCCATCAATATTTCAAATTTTCCTCCACAATCTGAACAAAGTTATCCGGAGTGGGTTTGGTGTGAAACGATTATTTGTAAAATCTTTGAATTCACAGTGTTGGTGAATGGAACCCGGCGTCACGTCTCCAAAAAGGTTTCAGACCTCTGAAATAAAAACCAGGACATTTCCACATTAAAACGTCCCGTGGTATTAATCTCTGAAATAAAAAAGGGCGCCGTTACTGGTTTCATGACTGTAACCATGGTAACCGCTGTGCTCTCATAATCTCTGGTGATACAATTGGACACAGTTTGTAAAACAAGGCCCACATTGTCCCTCAACAGTAAACACACCGCATGTTAAAGATGTTAAAAATGATGCTCTGTATTTGTGGGCGGAGTCTCATCCCAATCCCTGATTCAAACCCCTGGTTCCTCCTGACTCTGTGCTGATGTTGTGGATTCATTCGTTAGTTTCAGCTCCAGTCTTACAGCAGGTTTCTCTAGAAACTCAGTGGTCAGTAATAGAGTGATTGGAAGCTGATTCAGCGCCCTCTGTTGGTAACATAACTTCAGTAAACCTGCTCTGTAGCAGCTAAGCTACCCATTAGCTACCCAATTAGCTACCCAATTAATGTGATGATGAACCATACAAACTATTCAGCTTACAGAAGTTTAGCCCCACCCATTCACACTGAAGTTATATGCAGTATTTCAGCACAACAATAAAAAACGGAACAACAAAACATGCTTATTACGTTGAGCTCCATTATAAGTTAAACAGGTTTTTTTCTTGGGTGGGTAGGGTGGTCCTCCCACTCCCCCATCACTCAGTAGAACTGTCTTCTCTCTCTCTGGGTGTGTAGGGCAGTCCTCCCTCTCCCCCATCACTCAGTAGAACTGTCCTCTCTCTCTCTGGGTGTGTAGGGCGGTCCTCCCTCTCCCCCATCACTCAGTAGAGCTGTCCTCTCTCTCTCTGGGTGTGTAAGGTGGTCCTCCCTCTCCCCCATCATTCAGTAAAACTGTCCTCTCTCTCTCTCTGAGTGTGTAGGGTGGTCCTCCCTCTCCCCTAGATCTATACTAGGTGTGTAGGGCGGTCCTCCCTCTCCCCCATCACTCAGTAGAACTGTCCTCTCTCTCTCTGGGTGTGTAGGGTGGTCCTCCCTCTCCCCCATCACTCAGTAGAACTGAAATGAGATTTAAAAAGGTTTTGATATCAACAGTAAGCATTTCTTTACTCAGATTTTAACTAACACTAATAAACACTTATTTTAAATATCTGTGTATATATATATATATATATGTATTGTTATCTATAACAGTTTACCATGTCGGAGATCAGCTACTTAAGATCAAACCTTTTGCTGGATTTTTCAGAACCGAAGCTTCCAAAGTCCTCCGAGGAGCATGAGGTTAAGGGTGAAGGTGTGTACGGAGACTCCAGCTTTAACAGAGGCTCAGCCCACTTTACCTGGAAGGGGGAACACGATGGGAGCACATGCGTGAAGGTTTCCTAAAAGGGTGTGAAGGACAATACGTTTGACAGGAAGTTTAGATCTGCTTAGCTGCACACTGGAGTCTTGTTTAATGTGAACCGGTACTGTGAAAACTGCCCGGTTCCCATAGAAACAGATGCATTACTTTCATGTGATGTTGCTGTAGTTTTGTTTCAGGGAGCGATAATGATGACGAGGTGTGTGCCTGCACGCACGTGTGTGTGTGATTGTGTGTGTGTGTGCATGCGCGCACATGTGTGTGTGTGTGTGTGTGTGTGATTGTGGGGGGTATTGTATTCCCATACACTCAGTACATTTCTTTTTGAAGGTGGAATTCCACTGATTTTTCAAAGTTCCTCCCAGATCTAGCTACAAAGTCATCCGGACTGGCAATGGGGATGTTTTTTCCAGTTTTGGTGAATGGAACCCGACATCCCTAGTCTGTGTATTTTATGTCCCCCACGTGTCTCTGAGTGTCTCAGAGTGTCTCTGTGGGACGGTGATGATGGTAAAAGTCTATCTGAACTAAATCACTTCTCTTTGTGTCCCTCTACTGTGAACGGGTTCAGTTCGTCTCCAAACAAAATCAACGTCACAGACATCAGGCAGCGTCTCCACCACCAGTTCATGGTGGGACATTCAGACGTCCGGTTGGACATGGTCAAGCACTCAAAACGTGTTTGGATGTTTCTTTAGTATAGATCTAGATCTACAAGGACAACTCTGTGAACTCCAGAAATCAATACTCCCCCAAATCTTTCCATCAGCAGAACTCCTCTCCACCCACTCACACCTCCTCCAGATCTTCATGAAGGTGGATCAGACTTGCGGGTGTGGTTTAAGACACAGCAGGACTTACTGTCTCCACAAACATCAACTAAACTCCAGACTTTTCACACAAGAGCGTGTGTTTTTCAGGAGCTGATCTAGAATCAGTCCTAAATACGGCGGAATCTGATCTCAGATCAGTCTGAACGTTCTGGTTGGTCCATGGTTGTTGAGACACACACACACACACACACACACACACACACACACACACATGCACACACACACACACACACACATGCACACACACATGCACGTATATATAAATCAATGAACATCACAGCATTTTCAGATTTAGGCCATTCTGAGAAATAGTTCTCTCTCTCCTCTTTCACTCTGTCCCTCAATCTGTCCTCTGCCTTCTTGCCTCTTATCTCTCTCTGTCTTTCTATCTCACCTCTCTCTTCCTCCCTCCCTTGTCTCCTCCCTCTCACCTCTCCTTCTGTCTTCAACTCTTTCCCACTCTCTCTCCATCTCTCTCCCCCTCTTCTCTCTTCCTGTCCATCTTTCTCTCCTCTTTTGCCCTCTCTTTCTTCCACTTTCTCTCTGCCTTTCCTCTCTCTCCCTCTCTCCTCCTTCCTCTTCCAGTCTCACTTGTTTTCACTCCCTCTGTCTCTCATTCTTCCTCCCTCTCTCCTTCCCCCCTCTTCCTCCCTCGCTCATTTTCTCCCTCTCACCTCCACTCCTCTCTTCCACTCTTTCTCACTCTCTCTCACACCCTCTCTCCATCTCTCTCTCCCTCTTCTTCTCTCTTCCTGTCCATCTTTCTCTCCTCTCTTTCTTCCTCTGTCTCTCTGCCTTCCCTCTCTCTCCCTCTCTCCTCCTTCCTCTTCCACTCTCACTCATTCTCTCTCCCTCTGTCTGACTCCTCTCTTTCTTCCTCCCTCTCTCCTTTATTCCCCTCCCTCTTGCTCCTCCTTCCACTGCCTCTCTTCTCTCTCTCCCTCCCTTTCTCTGACCTGCAGCGGTGAAGGACACCTATTTTTTTTTTGCTCTGAAAAGGTGTGAGGCTGACGATCCAGCAGGTAGAACTCCTTCACCTCCTCTCTCTCCTCCCACTTTCCTCACCCTTTTTCGCTCCTCCCTTCTTCTTGTTCTGATTCTCTGCCCCCCCCCTCCATCTCCTCCCCCGAGCTCGAGGGAGGTAACCCACTTTCTGTGGCCGGTGGCAGGCGAGCAGGATGGCAGACTGATGTGCTAATACAGGAGATGACTGCAGCATGAATAATGGATCAGCTCCTATTCCTGAGGATTTAAAGGCAAAGTATGAGGCAAGGGGAAGAGCTTTGCATCACAACACACACACACACACACACACACACAAACTTTGCTTACTGTACAGAATGCGGCCTGAGCCGGGAATGACCTTCTGACCTCCTTCCCTGGGGTTGAGGACCAAACGCACTCATACACACCCCCGCATCCCTAACCAGCCGTGGCCTAGTGGTTAGGGAATTGGCCACACAATCAAACTCCTTACCAGTAGGTTGCCCTGAGGTACTCTTGAACAAGGTACCGTCCCCATCACTGCTCCCTGTACGCTTTCATAGCTGCCCCCTGCTGCAGGGTGTGTGTTTGTGCATGGGTTAAATGCAGAGGTCCAATTTCATCGTGGTTCACCGTGTGCTGTGTATAGTCACTTTCACTTCACTTTTTCATTATGGCAGTATTTGGCTGGGACTGATTTGTTTTGGGAATATTTCTGTAGGGGACTCCGTTTTAATCTCCCCAGCACTCTCTTTTCTTCGCCTGTGCCCAGAGGTGTGGTTGGGGAGATGTATGCAAATATATGTCGTGTACTCACAAGAAAATCTAAAGAAATGTGCAAAAGGCTTCATAAGCTCATAGAAATATTACCTAAAAAAAAAAAAAGGTTAAAAGTGGAACTTAAAGCTCATTTATAGTTTTAACTGTGAAGTTCATGGTCTCCTCTACTGGTGATTTTTTAAATTCTGAGCATAAAGTTTATAGCTTATATGTAAATTTCATAGTTGAGCCATGAAAAGCACCAATTTGCTGAAAAATCTGTGAGAGAAGCATTTGATTATTTAAATGGGAAACACTCCGCGATTTCAGGGTTGATTAATTTTGCCATGTGAAATTTAGCATCTGGTTAGATTTCCGGTTGTGTTGATCTCAGACGGGTCAAGGATTCACGCAGCAGAACCCGATATCCACACGGGAAGGGGTGCTAAAGTGCCATTGTAAACACACAGCACACAGTGAACCACAACCAAATTATTTCTTTTGATTTTTACCCACACACACCATCCGGCAGGGGCCAAACATATCCAGCACCCGGGGAGCAGTGATCAAGGGTTGACCAAGGGAACCTCAGGACCAAGGGATCAAGGGTCGACCAAGGGAACCTCAGGACAACCAACCGGCCCGGGATCTGAACCCACAACCTTCCAGTCCTGGGACAAAGTTCCTAACCACTAGAGATTTTCCTTGGATGTGACGAGGATGGACAGGAAATGAGTATATTAGAAGGACACCTCAGGTTGGATGTTTTGGAGACAAAGTGAGAGAAGCAAGGTTTGGACGTGTCCAGAGGAGAGACGAGGAGTATATCGGGAGAAGGATGTTGAGGATGGAGCTCCCAGGAAAGAGGAGAAGAGGAAGGACAAAGAGGAGGTTTATGGACGTGGGGAGAGAGGACATGCAGGTGGTCAGTTTGAAGGAGGAAGATGCAGAGGACAGGAAGACATGGAGACAGATGATCCACTGCGGCAAACCAATAGACAATGGACACTGAAACAAATGTTGCATGTTTATGAATGTTAATGTAGGTGTATGTCAGCTGTCAACAAAGCTGAATAAACTGGTGGATTAGGCTCTAGGATCAGAAGTTCATGGGATGGAATCAATTACTCTTGGTTACTCTTGATCAAGGTACCGTCCTCATCACTGCTCCAATGGTGCCTTAAATAGTTGCCCCCTGCTGCATTTATGTGTATGGGTAAAATCCAGAGGAAGCATTTTGTAATGTCTCACATTCATACATTCAGACTCATACACAGAGTACCCAAAAATACTTAAAGTACTCTATAAGTAAAATACTTAAGTACTCTATTAAATGCCTAGAGTTTTAAAATGTATTCTAGGGTCTTAGAAATACTAATGCTCTAGACCACAGAGTATTAGAAACCCCAAGGCAGGATGTGGGAACAGTAATATGAGTGCATGATGTGTCATGGCTGTTTAAATTTCTGTAATAAAACAGAAACGGCAAGTAAATGTGAGAAAATAACAGGTATGAGACCTTGGATTTCCACGTTAACGCCTGCTTTATAAATCGATTCCAATCAAGGCCGAACACGGCGGGCCTTCGGGTCGGCCCAGGGCAATAAACGAAAGGGCTCGGAATGAGAGAGAGTTTCACCTCCCAGACAAAGAGAACTGTGTCTTTCACAAACGCCATCACTTTGTATCGACATTCATCTGCTGAGAGTAACAGCACTGCCTGAGCCACACTAGTAGAAAAGTAAAAGTACAGGAATGTACTGAGAGTATAAAGCAAAAAGTACAGGAATGTACTGAAAGCATAAAGCAAAAAGTACAGGACTGTACTGAGAGTGTAAATTAAAAGTACAGGAATGTACTGAGGGTGTAAAATAAAAGTACAGGAGTGTACTGAGAGTGTAAAGTAAAAGTACAGGAGTGTACTGAGAGTGTAAAGAGAGATGTGTCTCCTCTGAAGGACGTCTGGAGCGTCTGTCTGTGCTGAAAGTGAACTGAATCTCACTCCATATTAATAGAATTAAAGACTATTAAAGCCTCGAACTTCAACTCCAATAAAAACAATCTGGAAAAGTGTCGAAAAGTAAAATGTGTAAAGACTAAAGTAAAGACAAATATTAAGTAAAGTAACAGAGTAAAGTACAGATTATTTTACATCATTACTTCCCTTCTCTGCTCATATGAGATTATTTCTAATGTTCTCTTAGTGGTCTGGTTCATCTGCAGCCTCAACTCTCTTAGTCCAGCTTCTTTCTTCAAGTCATCTTCAGGAACACTTCTCCAGGCTTCTTGAAGGACGTCCCAAAGCTCTTCTTTGGACATTGCCTTCTTTTTGTTTTCTGTTCTCTGTAGAGATAATCTCACGCTGCTTCTGAAACTGCTCAGGTACAGAGACTGGACTGAAAATGAGAGACAACAACACTGTCCTTCTGGAAGATCTGGAGAGCTGCTCAGGTACAGAGATTGTCCTGAAAATGAGAGACAAAAACTGCAGAAATGTTCCTCAACTATACATTAAAATACAAGAAGTTCTGGATCTTAGAAGCAAGATGTGAAGAGATGAGTGCTGTTCATTAATGCAAATTTGCTCTACATTTCTTTCAGCTCTAGATGTACTTTGTCTTTAAGACTGAGCTTTGTTCTGATTGGCTGAGACACTCTCTATAACTTCGGCAGGGATGGGTGGGGTTAAACAGCTGCTGACTTTAATGTCACAAAAAAAGACAAAACAACTTTGTCATGTAGGCAAGGACAGGGTGTGCTGTACATTATCAGCCTATAAAAAGAAAGTGACGTTGCTAGGCAACTTGAGCAGGACTCTCTGTCCTCCATTGTTCGGGAGCAGAGAGACGGTTCATCAGGTTGGTTACCGAGGCTGAAAGAGTGTAATCTGCTCCAACTGACCACTTCATTAGGACTTAAATCTGTACTCACAGGTGTGCTTTTACAGTTGTAGACTGTGTGTGTGTGTGTGTGTGTGTGTGTGTGATCAGAGGGTGTATCATTTGGTCAGGACTGCCTTTGGGCCATCACTGAGATGTATTTTAAATTAGATTACATTAGATTACATTACATTGCTTTAGATTAGACTAGACTAGGATTAGATTGGATTAGACCATCAGACTTTACCTGATGTACCCTTTAGCAAGGTACCATCCCCATGACTGCTCCATGGGTGCTGGAAATGTCTGCCTCCTGCTGCACCGTGTGTGTGTTTGTGTGTTAAATACAGAGGTTGCATTTGGTTGTTGCTCACTGTGTGCTGTGTGTTCACAATGACAGATTAGATTAGATTAGATTAGATTAGATTAGATTAGATTAACTTTCTTTTCATCATGCAGGTACAGATTTGGAGTACAGATTAGCCAATGAAATGCAGAGAGACAGAGAAGCTGCACCACTCCCGTTTTAGACATTCTCATTACATATGCAAATGAGCCGCCACCACACTTTATTGGCTGTTGGGGTCGAAGGTCTTTTTTCACTACATTTTTGAAAAGCGCTCCCGGCCGGTCCTAATCACCACCCCCGCCACCTTTGCCCCGTGGCCCTGAGCTATAGTTAGCCGTCTGAGCCGCTGCCTAGCAACCACATCCAAAGCAGCATGACTCTCCTTCTTTCTCCCTTTTTTTCACCCCTCCTCTCTGTTTTATCTTTCTGTCCTCCTAGTAAGGACAAAGGGAGAGAAAATGTGTCACCATGACAACTAAACTCCATGCTATCAATAAATTTGTAATCAATCACAGTTGACCTCAAGGACTCAGCCTATGATATTTTAAAGGGCTCTTATGAGGGAAAATCACTGCTTTTGACATTAAAGTGAAAAAGTCAGAATGCGGAAGCTGGGATACTGTGTTTGTGATGTCACAAGGAAAAAGTGATTCTACAGCGGTTTAGCCACACCCACTTCATGAACGATGAAGGTCACTGGTGAACAGGTGTGCTGTGAACTGGAGATGCTAAATTGTCCCCCTAGGTGTGTGAGTGTGTGTGTGTGCGTGTGTGTCTGTGTGTGCACATGTGTGTGTGTGTTTGTCTGTGTATCTGCCCTGCGATGGACTGGTGACCTGTCCAGGGTGTCCTCGCCTTTTGCCCTGTGTAAACTGAGACAGATTCCAACCCATTCTCAACCCGAATTCAGACAAGCGGCTCAGAAAATGAGCGCATGAGTAGTTAGAGGTGGATGAAAACATGCAAAGAAATGTGTAGAACAAGAGAAAGCGAACGCTTTGTGGTGCTTTAAACCACACATAGGTTTGTTGTGGACCTCAGCAGGGTGGAAGATGGAAGCTGGGAGAAAAGTGTAGCCCTTAAAATTTTTATTTAATTAGAAATATGTTGATTTATTTTCCACTGAGGACCTTTTATCTCTGAGTGATCAATTAGGACCTCCTTCTCCTTGAGAACATGCTCAGGAATGATGGTGTGATGAGAGAAGGAGCTGTAGAAGCTGAGAGTTCTGGTTCTGAATGTGGAGAAAAACTGATTTAGAGAAGAAGTGTGAAGAACCCAGTGAGAGCTCAGAAAACCAACTCTGTTAATGGGATTGTCCTCATCTGTACCAAAGAAACCAGACCCATTTGGATGTTCTAGTGAGAGTCTAAAGGAAACCAGCTCTTTATTCTTATCTGACACGTGATGTGACAAAAGTGGGTGGAGCTAAGTCTTTAAAGGAGGTACAGTTTGGAGATGGAACCAAACACACTGGAACAAACACATTTTCAGTTTGGATGTGTTTGTTTTCCTCCCTGCGATGGGCTGGCGACCTGTCCGGGGTGCGTCCCCCGTCCTCGCCCTGTGTGCGCTGGGTTGGACGCCAGCACTCCCCCACGACCCCGTTTGGGACAAGGGGCAGAAAATGGATGGATGGATATGTTTGTTATCCAGATTTATCTGAAATGGTTTCACCTTTAATGATCATTTTCTTCTTCTTCTTCTTCTTCTTCTTCTTCTTCTTCTTCTTCTTTTTTCTATGTCTTCTGGTCCTCTGCATCATCCTCCTTCAAACCTATCACCTGCATGTCCTCTATCACCACGTCCATTAACCTCCTCTTTTGTCTTCCTCTTCTCCTTCTTCAACATCCTCCTTCCAAAATAAACCCTTAATTATCACTTTAATTCTATAAAAACGGGGGTCAGTGAAGGTTTGAACTGTATAATAAATTAGATACAGGGATTGTGAGATTATATTGAGCACAGAAGGAGAAAATAAACTACACTTTAAAAATGGTGTAAAGGACGGAGCCCAGGATTGTCCTGCTGTTGTGACGGGATCAGGACGCAGGCTGCCGATTCTTAAGTTGGTAGAGATGCTGATGAGTCAGGAAGGGCCTCTGCACTGATTTGGTGCTCAGTTGCAATGTCAGAATCTGCGCAGCATTTCGTTGCATTTTCATTTATTCTGTGTCTCCCAAGGGTGCACGTCCTGAGCAACCACAGCCTAAAAATTACACACTGCAGCCGCTGGAAAATGCTCAGGATGAGAATTTCATCTGAAAGTTTTACTCATTTTTCAACAACATTCTGCATTACTGACTCCTGGTGCTGTCAGAGTTAAAGATACTGAGATTTCTGTCTGGAGGGACGAGGATGGACAAGGTTAGGAAGAGTATATCAGAGGGACAGCTCAGGTTGGATGATTTGGAGGCAAAGTGAGAGAAGCGAGACTGCGTTGTCCAGAGGAGAGACGATGAGTATATCAGAAGAGTGTTGATGATGGAGCTGCCAGGAAAGAGGAGAAGAGGAAGGACAAAGAGGAGGATTATGGATGTGGTGTGAGAGGACATGCAAGGGGACG